>SJYV01016857.1:945447-1114640 GCA_006410875.1 Neotragus pygmaeus | reverse complement strand
GAAAAACCATAGCTTTGATTAGACGGACCTTTGTTAGCAAAGTAATGTCTGTGCTTTTTAATTATGCTGTCTAGGTTGGTCATAACTTTTCTTCCAAGAAGCAAGTGTCTTTTAATTTCATGGCTGCAGTCACCATCTCTAGTGATTTTGGAGCCCCCCAAAATAAAGTCTGTCACTGTTTCCATTGTTTCCCCATCTATCTGCCATGAAGTGATGGGACCGGATGCCATGATCTTAATTTTCTGAATGTTGAGTTTTAAGCCAGCTTTTTTCACTTTCCTCTCCTGGGTGCCTTACAACATTGTAAATTAATTATACTTCAGTTTTTGAAAAAAAAATTTTTAAGTGCCCCCAGGTTTTCTAACATCATACTCAGTGGAATACTTGATAAGACACAGAGCCTGCATGAAGACAAGGAGATGCGTGTGTCCTCCGTGCCTGGCCACCCCGCATGCACACAGCATTCATGATGTCCCACAGGACCCCAGATGGAGGTGAGAGGCCGCCCTGGGTCCTGGGAGATCTCAGATGCTGAGAGAGGACAGGGGCTTCTAAGAAACCCAAGAGACCAAGGAACCCCACCTTCTCTTTCTAACTAGCTTCTTCCCCATAGGACCCAACAGTTACCCAGAAAATGATGACAGAGGAAAAGGAGAGACAGAAGGAGCTACTTCTCTTCAGGCTGGCAGACTCTCAGTCAGCCAGGTGCAATGTGGGCAGACTGTGAAAATATGAAGTGAAATAATGAATACTCACAGCAGTGTTACTCACAATGGCCAAAAAGCAGAAACAGCCCAAGCGTCCATTGGTGGGGTGAAAAGTTATACAACATGTAGTCCATCCACATAGGGGAATATCATTCAGCCACAAAAAGGAACACACACTACACTGACTACTACTACTACTGACACACACTACAATGTGGACGCATCTGGAAGATCTTCTGCTCATTGAAAGAGGCCAGACACAAAAGGACACATGGTATATGATTCCATCTATACTAAACCTCCAAAATAGGCAAACCCACAGAGATAGAAAGTAGATTGGTGGTTGCCAGTTGCTGGATTTGGGGATCAGGGATAGGAAATAACTGCTAGTGAGTACAGTGTTTCTTTTAGGAATAATGAAATGTTCTAGAATTAAAGAGTTGGTTGCAAAACTCTATTAATACATAAAAACCACTTAAAAGGGTGAATTATATCGCATGGGAAGTAAATCTCAGTGAAAAATAAAAATCGGTCTTCCCTGGTGGCTCAGACAGAAAAGAATCTGCCAGCAATGCAGGAGACCTGGGTTCAATCCCTAGGTCAGGACGATTCCCTGGAGAAAGGAAAGGCTTCCCACTCCAGTATTCTTGCCTGGAGGATTCCATTGACAGAGGAGCCTGGCGGGCTACATTCCATGGGGTTGCAAAGAGTTGGACATGACTGAGCAACTAACACACACACACAAATAAAAATAAGATAAAAACAGAATTTATATTCTTATAAAAATAAAAAAATTGATCCTCACTAGTATAAAAATATACATAGAAATGAGTGGCCATAGAAGCAAACCAGACCTCCAGGCAGCATTTGGCTTCCTGCCTTCGGGTGTGGTCAGGTCCATCATGAGTTAAAGTGGTTTTGTTGATGGAGAGTCCAGTCTGACAAAAGCAGTCAACCAGTTCATTGTGTCAGGAAAATAATAGTGCTTCCAAGGAAATGGATTCCTGAGAACAAGAGTGAATCTGAAAATAAAAGGAAAAAAAAAAAAAAGTGAGGACAAAGCAGCTGAGTGAGTTTTGTGCAGAATGAAATACACGTGCCCATCCCAGCCAGGAACATGAAGGGTGTGATTCTGATGATTCCACGTAAGAGTCAAATGCTCTTGTGTTCCCATTTAAACTGGCATTGCACAATATAAAGAGGGGTGTTTTATAATATAAACATTTAATTTTGATTTAACTGGAGTAACTTTTTTTTTTTCACCCACCCACCTACCGTCCCACTACATCCCTCACCATCGTCACCTCTCTTAATGCCTGGAGTAACATTTTTAATATTTATTTGACCACCTGGGGTCTTGGCAGCAGCATGCAGATCTTTTTGCTGTGCGTGGACTCTAGCTGTGGTGCATGGGCTCAGTAGCTCAACTAAGCGCGCCTGCTGAGTTGCTCCAAGGCATGTGGGATCCTAGTTCCTGGACCAGGGATAGAACCTGTGTCCCCTCCATTGCAAGGCAGATTCTTAACCACTGGACCACCAGGGAAGGCCCTAGAGTGACAACTTTTAAAACACTATTTTTAAAAACAAAAGAAAGACATGGAAAAGAAGAAAACCTTCCCTTGTGGCTCAGCTGGTAAAGAATTCACCTGCAATGCAGGGGACCTGCATTGGGAAGATCTAGTGGCCCAACCCCTGGATTGGGAAGATCTCCTGGAGAAGAGAAAGGCTACCCACTCCAGGATTCTGGCCTGGAGAATTTCATGGCTGTAGAGTCCATGGGGTCGCAAAGAGTCGGACAGACTGAGCGACTTTCACTTTGTGTTTAGTATCTTTACCAACATTTTTTTCTCGTTTGTTGAACAAAGCACTCCACACAGTATGTGGCCAGTCCTATGGTCAGGGAGGAAGGCACCAAGCCTCGTAAACCTATGACTGCAGGTCTCACAGACTGTCCCAGGGAGTCAGAGGCTGGCGACTCAGTGTGAAGACATGGCCCCGTGGCCTGAGTTCCTGGTGTCGTCAGCCTGGCCTCAGACCCATTACCTGAGCAAGGAGGAGCCTGAATCCCCCGAGCCGTGGTGTAGAGGGAGGGATAGAGAACGGGGAGAGAGAGGCCAGCAGGGCCAGGCAGCGAGTGGCCCTGGCCTGACCACCCCTCACTTCTCTGAACCTCAGAGCCCCCTCTGGCCTGTGCACTGCATTCTTCTCAGGCTGCAGGAGGGAAACAGCTGGAAGGGAAACATTTTGTGAGCTGCCAGCCTGGAGAGGCACCAGGAGGTAGCAAACCACCAGTGGCCAGGACCTCAGACCCCCATCCCCAAAGATTGGCGCCGGTCACTGCAGGAAGGCCCTGGGCGGAGGTACAGGAACCCTGCTGAGGGGTCACGGCGGCCAAGACAGTGCCACACAAGGCCCGGGGCAGGGAGAGCCACGCTTGCCGAAGTGGGAGGGCTGGAACATCTGGAAGTGTGAGCACCCAGGAAGCACTGGGGGGCTCTGTGTTAAAGGTCAAGAGGCCACGGGCCAGGCAAAGGAGTGCAGCCCTGACCATCAGCACATGTGGTCCTGCCAAGGCCACCTTTCCTGTCCAGGCCCTCAGGGCGGAAGCATGGAGGAAGTTTCCCCAGAGAAGGGGGGGCACGTCACCTGGGTGTTCATCCCGCCCCACCCGGGCGGCGTCTCAGGGCACAGGAGGGGCCCTTCTGGGAAGAGGCCTTCCCGGTGTCCACCCTGCGAGGAAATGGCCCCAACACTGAACTTGCCCCTCCCTTTCTTGGATCCCCAACATTCTCCTCACAGAGCATGCAGCCTATAAACACAAAGTCGTGTTTCTTCCTTCTGTCTGTCCTTCTTGCTGTAGAACATTCAGGAAAAGACAAAAAGACACCATGGGAGAAAGACAACGCCCTCCCCAGTAACCCCGCCCCTGGGCTTCTCCGGTCAGTTCAGTTCAGTTGCTCAGTTGTATCCGACTCTTTGCGACCCCAAAATCACAGCACGCCAGGCCTCCCTGTCCATCACCAACTCCCAGAGTTCACTCAGACTCACGTCCATCGACTCAGTGATGCCATCCAGCCATCTCATCCTCGGTCGTCCCCTTCTCCTCCCGCCCCCAATCCCTCCCTCAGAGTCTTTTCCAATGAGTCAACTCTTCGCATGAAGTGGCCAAAGTACTGGAGTTTCAGCTTTAGCATCATTCCTTCCCATGAACACCCAGGGCTGACCTCCTGCAGAATGGATTGGTCCTTGCAGTCCAAGGGACTCTCGAGTCTTCTCCAACACCATTAAAAGCATCAGTTCTTTGGCACTCAGTTTTCTTCACATTCCAACTCTCACATCCATACATGCCCACAGGAAAAACCATAGCCTTAACTAGACGGACCTTAGTTGGCAAAGTAATGTCTCTGCTTTTGAATGTGCTATCTAGGTCGGTCATAACTTTTCTTCCAAGGAGTAAGCATCTTTTAATTTCATGGCTGCAGTCACCATCTGCAGTGATTTTGGAGCCCCCCAAAATAAAGTCTGACACTGTTTCCACTGTTTCCCCATCTATTTCCCATGAAGTGATGGGACTGGATGCCATGATCTTAGTTTTCTGAATGTTGAGCTTTAAGCCAACTTTTTCACTCTCCTCTTTCACTTTCATCAAGAGGCTTTTTAGCTCCTCTTCACTTTCTGCCATAAGGGTGGTGTCATCTGCATATCTGAGGTTATTGATATTTCTCCCGGCAATCTTGATTCTAGCTTGTGTTTCTTCCAGTCCAGCGTTTCTCATGATGTACTNCTTTCACTTTCATCAAGAGGCTTTTGAGTTCCTTTTCACTTTCTGCCATAAGGGTGGTGTCATCTGCATATCTGAGGTTATTGGTATTTCTCCTGGCAATCTTGATTCCAGCTTGTGTTTCTTCCAGTCCGGCATTTCTCATGATGTACTCTGCATATAAGTAAATAAGCAGGGTGACAATATTCAGCCTTGACGTACTCCTTTTCCTATTTGGAACCAGTCTATGTCCAGTTCTAACTGTTGCTTCCTGACCTGCATACAGATTTCTTAAGAGACAGGTTAGGTGGTCTGGTATTCCCATCTCTTTCAGAGTACTTTCGTTGGAAACAATAGATACTAATACAAAAAAGGGATTTTTGGAAAGGCTAGAAAGTGCTGGGTTGAATTACAGGGAAGTCAGCCTAGCCAACCATCAGACAGAAAGCAGAGGTGTCCTGGAGATGTAGGAAATGAAAGCAAACGCTCTTTTTTGGGTGCCACGGACAGGGTAGGTGGTCCATGGCAGTTTCCTCTTATGAGCTTCACCACCTGAGGGAAACCCATAGTGCAGACATGGGTGACGGGTGGCTGGAAAGCGCTGCTTCTTGGAACATAGGGTCCGGCCAGCACTGTGCCACCTTCACTCACACATATCGGCCACAGAAGACCACACAGCCAAGCCCTCAACCCAAGAGCCTGGGAAACATTTCTTGCAGGCAGCAGGAGGAACACCACAAAGGGCATGGATGTAGGAAGGGGCAGAGAGTTGTGGCTAATCATTCAGTCTATCTGGAGGTCATTTCCTAAAGAGAATGTGGAGTAATGCTATTGAGAGCAGATGCAAGTAATGCTATTGGGAGCAGATGCAAGGCAGGTAAGTGCAGGTCTTCAGTGGGATGGAGGGGCCACTTCTAACTTGTCTGGCACGTTGGCAATGCGGGTAGACCTCTCTTGATCACGTGGGTAAGAGCAGCAGTTTTGGGTGATTTCGGAGAACAGAGGGTCCAGCCCCTACACGTGTCTGTGGAGAACTGCTGCTCAGGCTGGACAGTGGGCAGGGGTCCTGGAGTTGCACTTCCCACCTTTGGGAATGGGAAGAAAGAGCTTGTTCTTCTGCCCATCGCATTTGTTGTTGCAGGAGACAGAGAATCGAATGTGCAGCTGTCTCTTGGAAATGCACTCATGCCCCCTGGGTGACCATCTGATACAGCTTTCACCCGCAAGGTTTCTCTTGGTGTTCATTTTAAGTCTCATTTGGTTTAGCCGCTAAGTCATGTCCAACTCTTGCGACCCCATTGACTGTTTAGCCCACCAGGCTCCTCTGTCCATGGGATTCTCCGGGCAAGAACACTGGAGTGGGTTGTCATTTCCTTCTCCAGGGGATCTTCCTGATCCAGAGATCAAACCCAGGTCTCCTGCATTGCAGGCAGATCCTTTACCAACTGAGCCCCCAGGGAAGCCCTCTGAGAGAACCGGGGTGGAAATGCGGTACCGGGCCAAAACCTGGCCAGAGGTGGCCCCGGGCGTCAGGGCTGTGGGCCAAAGGTCGTGCGTTCCCGTGCTTGCCCCAGGGCCTGCGGAGCTGTGGACATATTAGGCACAGGAGTCGGGGCACAGAGGCCAGGCTGGGCCGGGCATGCCCAGGGCCCACCCGCGTGGGCAGGAGGGCGAGTCCTGAGCACATGGAGGCTGATCCTTTGCTTGGATTACTCTCACCAGCCATTTTACCTGCTCTGTGTTTTCCTGTGGGCTTCCTAGGTGTGTCCTGTAAGTAGAGTTTCCTCGGTGAAGGAACTGTGGGGAGATGCCTTTACAAGGCGTAGGAGTATTTCCCTGACTCACGCCTAGCAGTAAAGATATCACTTCCCCTTCAAATAAATGATTCTGCTCTCACCCTTTTTCTGGATCCTACCCACTTCTCTAACTTCTCCAAAAATCAAACTTACCCAGAACCACTTAACTAAGATTGAAGAATCTCAACATGAGCTGGGACACTGTTGATAAGAAGATACGAAGTTGCTTGTAACAGTGGCTGTGTTCCCCAAGAAACTCTGTGGGCTTACAGGTATGAATGCACGTAACAGATGAGTAGAGGCTTTGAATCAGATTTATGAAGGGCATATAGACACATTATTACTCATTATTAGCCATTCGGGGAACATAAGTCAGAACCACAATGAACTACTGATTTATACTCACTAGGATGGCTATAGTCAAAACCACAGCCAGAACATGTCTTGGTGGGGATGTGGAGAAACTAGAACTCTTGTAAGTTGCTGGTGGGAGTGTGAAATGGCGCTCCACTTTGGAAGACAGTCTGGCAGTTCCTCAAAAGGGTGAACATATAGTCTCTGAGAAGTTCTCCTACCTAGTAATGTAGGTAGGAGACATGGAGCATGTCTACTGATGTTCTCAGCAGCATCATTTACATTAATAATAGCTAAACAGTGGAAAGAAGGTGAATGTCCATCAACTGAATGGATAAACAAATGTGGTCTCTCTATGTGATGGAACATCATTTGGCAACGAAAAGAAATGAAGTAATGAGACATGATTGGACATGAATGAACCTTGAACACATTGGGAAATGTTTGAAAGAGGTCAGACACTTTTTTAATGTTGGAAAAAGGCTACATGTTGTGTGATTCCATTTGTATGAAGTGTCCATAATGGACAAGTCTACAGAGACAGAAAGTTAATTAGCAGTTGTGTAGGGCCAGGCGTGGGCAGAGGAAAGCAAAGTGATTACTGATGAGCATGAGTTTTGTGGGGGCTATTTGGTAAATGGAAGCTTCCTAAAATTGTTGTGTTGGTCACACAACTTAAAACATTGAATTGTAATAAATAGGTAAATTGTATGGTGTATAAATTATATCCCAATTAAGGTGTTTTTTTACGATAAAAAATGATTTCAAAGCTGTTGTTCAGTCACTATGCATGCATGCATGCTAAGTTGCTTCAGTCGTGTCCAACTCTTTGCGACCCTATGGACTGCAGTGCACCAGACTTCCCTGTCCTCCACTGTCTAGTGAAGTTTGTTAAAACTCATGTCCTTTGAGTTGGTAATACTACTCAACAATCTCATCCTCTGCTGCCCCCTTCTCCTCCTGCCTTCAGTCTTTTCCAGCGTCAGTGTCTTTTCCAGTGAGGTGCTCTTCACATCAGGTGGCCATAGTGTTGGAGCTTCAAACTATGTAACGATTTTACTATATTTCTGTGTCTGGAGCAAGGCCAGCTGCCTGCCTGCTCCCTTTCGGTTGCTCCGTCTGAACTGGAGGTTGTCAGGGGTTGGAGGAGGGGAAGGCACTTCGGCTTTGGTAATGTCTTCCAACAAAATCACAAGAGAGTCAGGTTTTCTTTGTTTTAAAAACTGTCCCACTCTGTTCTTGTCCTGTTCTGTGTTCATCCAGTTCAGGAACCCTAAATGCCAAGACTCTCTTATTTCACTGAAACTCAACTCTCTTGTCACAGAGAAAAACGAGTGCTATTCCTGACTGTCCTCAGCAAAGTTAACACGTTAATGGAAGCACACGAAGAGGGGGCCCTGCCGAAGAACTTGATGTATTTGTTAAAAATGCAGTTTTAGGACACAAGCAAAGAAGAGTTTTTAGTGTTGTCTTCAAATCACAGTCTACAGGTCGTATGCTGTGCCCTGAGGCGCTTGCTTTTCCACATTTTCCCTCTCTTTTCCCCTCTCCACCCTCCTTTTTCACCAAACATATTGGGCAAAAAAAAAAAANGATGGTTGGATGGCATCACTGACTCGATGGACACGAGTTTGAGCAAGCTCTAGGAGTTGGTGATGGACAGGGAAGCTTAGCATGCTGCAGTCTGTGGGGTTGCAAAGAGTTGGACAGGACTGAGCAACTGAACTGAACTGATGCTGAAGATAAATGTTATATATGCACACACACACATATATAACCATAAAGCTTCTCAAGGTAAAACTTCAGCAGCTGTCTTTCAAATCTAACCTTAGAAAAAATAGGGATTTCATTAGGCTATATATAATATAAATGCTATAAATATAAATTCTATTTTTGAAACAAAAATATATCTCTTAATGCATTAGACTTTTAATGAGCTGCTAAAATATTCTCATCTTTTACAACAGTCTTAGGATTTTAAGACTAAAACAAAATTATATATTTTGTTATATTCTTGTATACTCTCCTAGTCATCCACATTCACATTTGCAAATACAGATGTAGAAAGACGGGTCAGTTAGCAAATTTCATGATGTGCATGAGTACATGCTCAGTTGCCTCAGTTGAGGCAACTTTTTGAGTTGAGTCTGACTTTTTGCAACCCCATTGATCATAGCCCACCAAGCTCCTCTCTCCAGGGGATTTTCCCAGTAAGTATACTGGAGTGGGTTTCCAGATGCTNGCAACATAGGAGCACCACAATATGTAAGGCAAATGCTAACAAGTATGAAAGGGGAAATTAACAGTAACACCATAATAGTGGGAGACTTTAATACCACACTCACATCTATGGATAGATCAACTAAACAGAAAATTAGCAAGGAAACACCAACTTTAAGTGATACAATGGACACATTAGACTTAATTGATATCTATAGGACATTTCACCCCCAAAACAATGAATTTCACCTTTTTTCTCAAGTGCACATGGAAAATTCTCCAGTATAGATCACATCCTGAGTCATAAATCTAGCCTTGGTAAATTCAAAAAAATCATTCCAAGCATCTTTTTCTGATCACAATGTGGTAAGATTAGATGTCAACTACAGGAAAAAAAAAAAAAAAAANCGGACACGACTGAGCGACTGAACTGAACTGATATATTATATATACATATAATCTAATATATATTATATATTTTATATATAATATATAATAGTAATATATAATTTATGAACATTCCGCTCACACTTGCCCTTCCCGTCTCTGTAGGAGCGTCTTCCTGCCTCTCCTGGTGGAAACTGCTCTTGTGGGAAGGCCCATCTTCTCTGGCTGTGAACGTCTTTCGTTCTTAAGGGTCTGTGTGGCCTTGCTTTGTGAAGCTTTCTGTTTTCCCAAACTCACAGGTACTCATGCTCCTCATGAACCCTGATAATGTTGAAACAAACAAGAAGAAACGCGGCCTTATACGTTGGCCCTTATTTCCTCTCCCTTGTTTTATGCATTTGTGCTTGTCTGTTGGAGACCATGCTCTCATTTTTCTCTTCTTTTTTAAAAAAACTTTTAGTTTGTATTGAAGTATAGCTGATGAACAATGCTGTGTTGGTTTCAGGTGTACAGCAAAGTGAATCCGTTATCACATGCATATGTCCACTCTTCTTCAGATTCTTTTCCCACATAGGTTATCACAGAGTACTGAGCAGAGTTCTCTGTGCTGTACAGTAGGGCCTTGTTCCCTCCCTGTTTTAAATATGGCAGCATGTACACGTCAGTCCCAAACTCTGCACTATCCCTCCCCCCATGCACCTTTTATGTAGTATATGTGTTTTGTGTATGTGTACTTTATTTCCACTGAGCTCAGACGTCATGATGCTCTGCCCTGCCTGCTTCCGAACACCATGCCTAAAGACAGGGCCACATGCTCTCAGAATCATCGCAGTTCTTGAGTCTTCAGTGTGATTCCCCAGTGCCACCTAAGACACTGTCCAAACTCAGTTTGCCTGGTGGAAGCAGACCATGTCTTCGTTCCCAGTTACATCATCGTGGAGAATATCACTTTCAGTCAAGAAGCTGAGGCCGCTCATGTCACTGGGAGCCATTTGCTTCCAGAAAATAGCCCCCTTGTTTTCTGTTACATTCTGAGTCATGTTTCTCTAGGTCTTTTTAGTCTTAGCTTTCATCCTCTCTCTCTATCTTCCCCCTTCAACAATCTGATGCTATGGGAAAGAGATTCAATAGTTTCCTGTAGAGACGGGGATTTTAGGCAGATTGAATTGCATTTTCTTTCTACTGGCATGGCAATCTCGTTCACTTTTCTGAGAGTTCTAGTGTTTTTTTCTAAAATCCTGGAGGCTGTGACAATATCATCAAGTCTAATCTGGGGATTGGTTATTGAGCCGGTGGGTTATGTAGAGATTTTGCTTCTCTTTTTTTCTGTCTGCCTCCAGGCCATTTCACTGAACTCAAGTATTTTCCTGACAGTGAATACGCATTTTCTTACCTTTTTTTTTTTTTAACAGCTCTGGCTAGAGTTGGTAGTGACTGAATTTCAAGCTAAATTTAGGTTTGTGGATTATGACTGAATTTTCTTTCTCAGAATCTTCTTGTCCCTTTTAGTGAGAAGAATCAAGAGTTACTTTAAAAAAATAAAGTGCACTAAGGAATTTAAAGACTTTGTGTCAGTACAAGAATAATTTTTATAAGAACTGTCAGTCAGAAACTGATACTTTCACTAATGAGAAAGAAACAGTCTGTCAGGATTCAGAGACGTCCTTCCTATTTGATGTGTCAGAGCTAAATCCACTTCTTTAGTTATGATTATAATTCGTTTCCCTTTCACTATTTTGCTTTTTCATTTTCATGTCTCTTTGTGACTTTGTATGAAGTGCTTAAGTATTCTATCCAAAATATATTAGAACTATTAAGAACGTACATTTATATCTTCCTGGGTATCCTAATAAAAATGGATTTTTTGGTTATGTTATATTATTTGAAAAAGCTTGCAACCAAGCTTTTGCACTATTGAATTATTTACTCTAAAACCCCTGTCCTATTAATAGTTTACTAAAATATGAATTCTGGCATGAAAAGTACTGAAGTACTTTGAGATTAATTTAGATCCATAGACAATCCATCTCAGAAGAAATATGTTTATTTAGCTTAGAAAAGTTAAATGAATGGCTAAAACGGCAAGAAAGAGAAATGGCAGTAGAAAGAAACATGGCAAAACCCAACATTTGTTTCATAAAAGTGTATTTACTAATTAAATATAGATTACAAATATATGGGCCCCCTAGGTGGCATTAGTGGTGGAGAATCCATCTGCCACTGCAGGAGATGCAAGAGGCCCTGAGTCCCTGGGTCCAGAAGACCCAGAGAGAAGGCCTGAGTGATTGAGCACAGCACAAAACTAGGCGCCTTGTCACGTTATACTGTTTCGTTTTCCTTGGTGGTCTTTTCAAGACATGAAAGGTAGCATTCATTGATTGGTAATATGCCCATTGTCTGACTTCCCAAAACTTGTTCTTTGAATTTCTTTGAATTTTCACATTGTCTGTTTCTACCACACAGTCGGAAGGGGTAAGAACTTGAGTGTCTCATGAACTATTAAAGAAACACTGAGGAATTCTCCCACTGTTCCCTGATTGGACCTTCCTAATTAAAAGATGCTTACTCCTTGGAAGGAAAGTTATGACCAACCCAGACATCTTGGAATGTGAAGTCAAGTGGGCCTTAGAAAGCATCACTNGTATTCTTGCCTGGAAAATCCCATGGATGGAGGATTGTGGTAGGCTACAGTCCACGGGGTAGCGAAGAGTTGGACATGACTGAGCAGCTTCATTTTATGCCCTTAGCAAGGTGTATAAAGACAAACAAATAAAATCAACTTCTCTTGACACTACTTCCTCATTTGTAAAATAAGTGAACTGGACAAAGGTAATCTAAAATGTTGTCTTAAACCTGCTGGTTCCCATATGGCTCTGTGGGTTTTATTATTTACGCAGTGACAGCTGCTGTTTTATATAGCTCCTCTAGTGATACTTTCACATAAACTGACAGCCAGTGATGTAAATTACATATGACTTTTGAAATGAATAAAAATCTAAACACAAATATATGTGAAAACTTTTTGGTTAACAGTGTACATAAATAATTTTTTCCACTATACTATAAGTAGCTTCAGTTACTTATAAGATTATAGTTACTCTCTTTCTCCCTCTCTCTATATATACGCTTACTCTAAAAATTATATAAATAATAAGTAGCTAATATATTGATAATAAACATAAATATGGTTGTATATAGTATAGCTAATATACATAAATATCGCTATAGTTACTAAAAAATAAGCACATCACAAAATGTCCAACATATAATATCCCTAAAAATGAACATCTTGGGNAAATTATATAAATAATAAGTAGCTAATATATTGATAATAAACATAAATATGGTTGTATATAGTATAGCTAATATACATAAATATCGCTATAGTTACTAAAAAATAAGCACATCACAAAATGTCCAACATATAATATCCCTAAAAATGAACATCTTGGGGGGAAAAGCAATTTTTTTTGGAAAATTTTTTCTTTTGCTTTTAACTAGCTTAATTTTTTTGTTTCTGAACAAAATTTTACCATATGGGCACTGCCAGTTTCCAGCAGTGATTCTATATGAGTGGATAAAAATAACCAACCCTTCAGATACAGAAATATACTCCATGTTTTTTCATGTGGAAATTTGCTTAATAAGAATTTAATGAGGATCAACTACATGCCAGATTCTGCATGATGTATAATTACACAAAGATGAATACGTCAACATTCCTGTATTTGAGCCACCCTACCTGTACCTACAGATCATGCTTAGAACAAAAACTCTAATTATTAAAAAAAAAAATTGAAATCCGTACTTGCTTTTTATAATTTGATTGTAATTCAAACTGTGATCATGTATTAAATTCCATTGTTGTTTGTGTAATTATCTATTTACTTATGCCCAAATAATTTTTAGCTAATTGAAATCACATTAATAATTTGAGCAATTCTACTGACCATGTAGTAACTCTGTCAGACTATGGGGAAAAACCCAGCTATGCTCACAAACTGCCTCTTTGAGGAAAAAAGGTATCCTTATGCATAGTGTTTGGCAATTTGGGGGTGTAAATTCTCCTACCATGATTGATTTTAAATTACCCACAATTTAACAGCCATCTTGCAGAATTCCTGAATGTCTAATGATCATCTCTAACAAGCTGGTACTAGACAGCCAATTACCAGATAAAACTTAAGTTACAGTCTTCTCACCATAGTAGGGAGAAACAAGAAAGCATCTTTTGGGATCATTGCTTTGGTGTAAGTTCTCTGGAGGAACCCAAGAGGAAGTAATAATGAGTGGGTAGGAGAACTCACTCCAGTGTTCTTGCTTGGAGAATCCCAGGGATGAGGGAGCCTAGTGGGCTGCCGTCTATGGGGTCGCACAGAGTCGGACACGACTGAAGCGACTTGGCAGCCTCAGCAGGGAAGGCTTTTGGCTTCCCACGTGGTGCTAGTGGTAAAGAACCCACCTGCCAATGCAGGAGACATGGGTTTGATTCCTGGGTCGGGAAGATCTCTTGGAGAAGGAAATGGCAACCCACTCCAGTATTCTTCTCTTAGAATCCCATGGACACAGGAGCCTGGAAGGCTACATTCCATAGGGCTGCAACGAGCTGGACATGACTGAAGTGACTTAGTGCAACAGGATAGGTTTTAGAAAGGAGGTGAGAACTGAACCGCATCTTGAAAGATGAGTAGGTATTCCCTGGTTCCCCAGGTTGAGGTAAAGTGGCAAATCAGGAGATAGAATATCTTGGGGAGGGGGGTGCGGGAAAGAGGCAGTACATGTTAAAGAAAAGAAAGTAAATAAAGTATGACATGGTATTTGGAATAATATAATCCAACCAGAGAGGGAGAGGGGCCATGAGGCAAGGGGAATATACAGTAGGAATTAGGAGGGTGTGAGGGCGTCTGATTATCAAGACCCTTATGCCACGTTAAGGAATCAAGTTGGATTCAGCACCTGCCTCCATCTGAACAGTGGAGTGACATGCCTGGCTTTCTGTTTTAGGAAGAACACTCTAGAAAGCAACATAGAGGGTGTATTGGAGCTGAGGAGAGAATGGTGGTGGTAAGACTACTTAGAAGGTTACTGTGGTATTCCATGAGAAAAATAATGAAAGCTTGATGGGAAATGTTCAGTTTGAGATGCTTGTGAAAATTGTTTGGCTTTTCGTTTGTTTATTGAGATGCAATTTTTTTTTTTTTATGTCAAAAAGTATGGTCTTTTGTGGCAAAAATACGGACAGAGCTTCTTAAACACATGAGATAAACCCATAAAGAGGACATAAGGTGTACAATTGACATAAAACATTGCATAAGTTTAAGGTATACGTGTGAAGATCTGATACAGCTATATATTATGAAATGTTTGCCACAAGAAGTTAGCTAACCTGTACACTCATGCTCAGTCGCTCAGTCATGCCCGAATCTCTGGGACCCCATGGATTGTAGCCCACCAGGCTCCCCCATCTTTGCCTCACATAATTACTCCTCTGTCATTGTTGTTATTATAGTGAGAACATTAAAATTCTACTCCCACGGCAACTTTTCTGTGTAAAATACAGTATTGTTAACTACAGTCAGCATGCCGCACTTCAGATCCTTGAACGTTATCCATGATAAAACTGGAAATGTAACCTACATCTATTTCCCTCACCACTCAGCCCCCTGGCAACTACCATTCTACTCTGTTTCCATGAGTCTGATGTCTTTTGATGCTACATGTAAGTGATATACAGTATTTGTCTTTCTCTAATTTCTTTCACTAGCATAGTTCCCTCCAGGTCACCCGTGTTGTCACAAATGACAAGGTTTCCTTCTTTTCTATGGCTGAATAACATTCTATGGTATCCATACATATACACTTCATTTTCTTAATCCATTCATCCATTGATGGACTCTTAAGTTCTTTTCATGTCTTGATTACTGTGAGTAATGCTGCAGTGAGCATGGAGGTGGTGTGGGTATATCTTTAAAACAGTGGCTTCACTTCCTTTGGATATATACCCAGGAGTGGAACTGCTGGATCATGTGGCAGTTCTGTTTTTAATTTCTTGAGGAATTCATACTTTTTCCATAGTGGCTGCACCGATTTACATTCCCACCATCAGTGCATCAGGGTTTTCTTTTGTCTATCTTTGCTAACACTTCTTGTCTTTGGTCTTTTTGATAATGGCCATTCTGACAGGTGTGAAGTGATATCTCGTGGTTTTGACTTGTAGCTCTCCGGTAATGAGTGATGTTTAGTACCTTTTTTACATTGGAGAAGGAAATGGCAACCCACTCCAATGCTCTTGCCTGGAGAATCCCAGGGACGGAGCCCGGTGGGCTGCCATCTACAGGGTGGCACAGAGTCGTACACAACTGAAGTGACTTAGCAGCAGTAGCACCTTTTTTATGTACTTGTTGGCCACTAAAGTGTCTTCTTTGGACAAATGCCTATTCACGTCCTCTTTGATCTTTTTTCATTCAGATAGTCTCTTTTACTATTGAGCTGTATGAGTTCCTTATGTATGTTTGGATATAAAATTCTAGTAAGATCCTTTACTTTTTTTTTTTTTAAACCTCCCCAAAAAGCCAAAGACAAAATGTTGTTCTGTGATCATAATAATGAAGAACATGGCATAGTGTCCTCAGTACGCTTTCCCTTTTCACTCTGAGACTAGTGTTGACAGTGAAATCTTATTGTCTTCTCCTTTGTGTAATTAAAAAAGTAAATTATGTGGAATGTTCCTTTCTTGTCTCATTTCCATATAACCTTGCTCCAGTCAACCAAATTATACTCAGTTGTAGACCTAGGAACAAATCAAATGTGGGGAGAGAATATGAACAAAAGAGCGCATCTGATTCTAGTGAACATTTCGGTCTAGTCCAGCATTCACCAAATTAGATATTTTACGGAAATTCAACAATCTCACCAAAGGAGAAAATAGAGTCTTAATCTTCCTGTAAGAGGCATGTTTTAAAGAAAGCTGTTCTTCAAAACCAGATTCAGTGTGCAAAGAATCTGTGATTTTCTTGTCACATATTCGCTTTCTCATCCACATCTATTGCCCTCCTGCCTTTGAACTCACACTTGCGTGTTCCTAATGCAGTGGCAGTTTTTTATTCTCTATTTGAGAGCCACAGAGCATCCCAGGGCAATGATAATGTCAGCACACATATAAGGTTTCCAACACAGGCATCTGGCACCGTCTCTCAAGCCTTATAGTTCCGCGTGGTGGTTATAGTGGAAACGTCGTGTGGAAATTTAAAACTCCCAAGCATTTCAGGTTTAAACTCCAGGCAGTTATATTTATTTGTGGCATCCTGCCAAACTCAAACACAGCCACTGTTTCTTATGACATATTAGCAAGGATATTAGTGGGGAGAATAATCCAAAAACCACGGGTATATTTGCTTATTTGCAAAGCTACTTTTCTGCTAAGCATAAAAGCATTTACTTTTCATTATAGAGAAGAGATAAGCTCAGACTTCTATTAGGAAAAAGAAAAAAGTTTAAACCCAAGTGAAAGCTGCTTCAAGAATATGTCTCTTTGAGCATGTACATTAAGGAAATAGCATGCTATGATACAGTCACAAACCAGTGACCTCCAGGGCTAATCCACTCTTCTCTGTCTTTTGGGGAAGCATATTTAATGTCTAAAAAATAAATTTTTTCCTACTCTATGATATAGGTAAAATACTGTCAAGATCTACTCTCCTAATCTGAGGATTCTGACTTACCCCTCACAGGTCTTGAGTCTAGTAGACCTTTGAGTTAACCATCTTGGGAATATAAAAATGCAGAGACCTAGGAATTAGACACTGGTTGAACATCTGCTGGATCATGGAAAAAGGAAGAGAGTTCCAGAAAAAACTTCTATTTCTGCTTTATTGACTATGTCAAAGCCTTTGACTGTGTGGATCACAATAAACTGTGGAAAATTCTTCAAGAGATGGGAATATCAGACCACCTGACTTGCCTCTTGAGAAACCTATATGCAGGTCAGGAAGCAACAGTTAGAACTAGACATGGAACAACAGACTGGTTCCAAACAGGAAAAGGAGTACGTCAAGGCTGTATATTGCCACCCTGCTTATTTAACTTCTATGCAGAGTACATCATGAGAAATGCTGGGCTGGAAGAAGCACAAGCTGGAATCAAGATTGCCAGGAGAAATATCAATAACCTCAGATATGCAGATGACACCACCCTTATGGCAGAAAGTGAAGAGGAACTAAAAAGCCTCTTGATGAGAGTGAAAGAGGAGAGTGAAAAATTTGGCTTAAAGCTCAACATTCAGAAATCGAAGATCATGGCATCTGATTCCATCACTTCATGGGAAATGGATGGGGAAACAGTAGAAACAGTGTCAGACTTTATTCTTGGGGGCTCCAGAATCACTGCAGATGGTGATTGCAGCCATGAAATTAAAAGACGCTTAATCCTTGGAAGGAAGGTTATGACCAAACTAGATAGCATATTCAAAAGCAGAGACATTCTTTGCAAACAAAGGTCCATCTAGTCAGGTCTATGGTTTTTCCAGTGGTCATGTATGGATGTGAGAGTTGGACTGTGAAGGAAGCTGAGCGCCAAAGAATTGATGCTTTTGAACTGTGGTGCTGGAGAAGACTCTTGAGAGTCCCTTGAACTGCAAGGAGATCCAACCAGTCCGTTCTCAAGGAGATCAGTCCTGGTTGTTCTTTGGAAGGAATGATGCTAAAGCTGAAACTCCAGTACATTAACCACTTCATGCGAAGAGTTGACTCACTGGAAAAAGACTCTGATGCTGGGAGGGATCGGGGGCAGGAGGAGAAGGGGGCGACAGAGGATGAGATGGCTGGATGGCATCACCGACTCGATGGATGTGAATTTAAGTGCACTCCGGGAGGTGGTGATGGATAGGGAGGCCTAGTGTGCTGCAATGGGGTTATAAAGAGTAGGACACGACTGAGTGACTGAACTGAACTGATTGTATAATAGTATAGTTGTCTCAAAATAGGAAAAAGTCATGAACTTACTCTAATAATGACTAACAATTTAAATAAGTCTTCAGTTTACCTCAGGTGTAGATTTTAAATATGTTTCCAGACTTGGGAACTATTTCCAGTAATAAATCATAAACCATGTTGGCAGAAATATTCTCTAGACTTTCTTTAATTTTGCCTATTACTAGTACATTTATTTCCCTCCTGCACAGGTTTGTTTCTCTAAGGTTAGTACAATTTTTGTGCAGAGTCATGATAACCCAAAGATATGTATAAACTAAGAATCTGGCTTATCTTCCAAATGCTAAGAAAAGTGCTTCATGTCAAACTTGTTAATAATTGTTTCAGAAGATAATTCATTTTATTTTTTCATTAAGATTCACTGCCAAAGTTTAAATATCAGTAACTTTAGAATAAGGAATCATGACTTTGAGCCCCAAAGCATAAGATCTAAAATTAATAATAAACTACATGTTTGTAGGTGGGTGGAAGATCTATTGATAAAAAGAAAAATTTTATGTTCAACACACAGACCCACTTTTCCATTAGCAAAAGTGTTATTATATAAACTTATTTTCATTGTGTAGATATTTGGATGACAATTATTTGAGGGGGAAAAGTAANAGATGGGGAAACAGTGTCAGACTTTATTTTTCTGGGCTCCAAAATCACTGCAGATGGTGATTGCAGTCATGAAATTAAAAGACACTCCTTGGAAGGAAACTTATGACCAACCTAGATAGCATATTCAAAAGCAGAGACTACTTTGCCAACAAAGGTCTGTCTAGTCAAGGCTATGGTTTTTCCAATGGTCATGTATGAATGTGAGAGTTGGACTGTGAAGAAGGCTGAGTGCCAAAGAATTGATGCTTTTGAACTGTGGTGTTGGAGAAGACTCTTGAGAGTCCCCTGGACTGCAAGGAGATCCACCCAGTCCATTCTGAAGGAGATCAGCCCTGGGATTTCTTTGGAAGGACTGATGCTAAAGCTGAAACTCCAATACTCTGGCCACCTCATGCGAAGAGTTGACTCATTGGAAAAGACTGATGCTCGGAAGGATTGGAGGCAGGAGAAGAAGGGGATGACAGAGGATGAGATGGCTGGCTGGCATTACTGACTCGATGGACATGAGTCTGAGTGAACTCTGGGAGTTGGTGATGGACAGGGAGGCCTGGCGTGCTACGATTTATGGGGTCGCAAAGAGTCGGACACGACTGAGCGCCTGGACTGACTGACTATTTTAAATTACTAATTTCAACTGTCATATGAGAATAATATTGTTCAACTTATGTAGATTTTGAGAAAACTTAATAAAATCACCAATCAGTGAAAAATGTTTGCACTTAGTTGGATCTCAAAATGGTTCCTTACTTAGCAAGTATAATTAATAATACATTCTATATAGAATCAAAATAATTTAGTTATAATCCCTTGATTTCTTCCAATAGTTCACTTCTTATTTTAATTCTCCATCACAAATGTTCTGCCTTTCTCTTATTTTAATGGTATTCCTTACTTTAAACTTTTAGGAATTTAGGAGTTGCTTTAGGGCTTCCGTGATGGCTCAGACAGTAAAGAAACTGCCTGCAATGCAGGAGATCTGGGTTTGATCCCTGGGTCAGGAATACCCCCTAGAGGAGGAAATGGCAACCCACTCCAGTATTCTTGCCTGGAGAATTCTATGAATAGAGGAGCCTGGCAGGCTACAGTCCACAGGGTCACAAAGAGTTGGACACAACTGAGCAACTAACACGCAGACACACACACGAGCTGTTTGAAAGTGTGGAAAGTCATCCTGGAGGTGAATCACCTTTTGTGAGTTCTCCTATGCTAAGGTCTGAGTGTTTCTGTGCCCACCCCCCAAATCCCTGTGTTGGAAACCGAGAGCCCAAGGTTGACGGCATTAGGAGGTGGGATATTTGGGAGGTGATTGGAGCCCTCATTAGAGAGAGCTGACAGCACTAGCTCTTCCCTCCATCACATGAGGATACAAGGAGAAAGAAGTCTGCAGCCTGGAGAAGGGCTCGCCCTCAGCCCCGTGGACACCCTGATCGCAGAGGTCCAGCCTTCAGGACTGTGAGAAACAAGTTCCTGTTGTCGATAAACTCCCCGGTCTGTGGAATTCTGTTACAGCAGCCCCAACAAATTTACAGCCTTCTATGTTCCCCTGCTTATAGTGGGACTATCTCAAGTTCTATAAGCAAACATTTCAAAAACACAGTGAGATGCTACATATGTGACTTCATGAGGTAATATAATCTCTCAATTTCTCAAAGCACAATGAAGAAAAGACAAAGCCAGCAAGTGGTAAACATTACCAAGCTAAACTAATTTTCAAATGAGAAAACCTGTACTAAGAAAATATTTTAAAGGAGCAATCCCAAGGACAGATTTGAAAACTGAAGGTCATTTTCTGTGTATGTTGAAGAGTAATACAAACTAGGAAATAGTCTTCTCTTGCTTACAAGTGGAAACTTCCTCCTGTTCCCTGTGTTTCCAACTTTTTCTTTTTTTTTTCCTCAAACCAGTTCATTCTGCACTCTTTTCCCCTGGGGGTATACATGACTTTTCAAACTTAGTTCTCTCACTTTCCCCCTTGGGTTATTTTCTTGTCCTGTCTTATTTCTCCTCCTGCCTCAGGGAATCCTTTCAAAATAACTCACAAGGGTCACGTAGCCCAAAACAATATCCACCTTTGTTTTCCATGAACTCCAGCCTCCATGCAAACAGTTATGAGCTCTGCTGGAGGGGATGGGAGAGGGAAGAAGGGCCAGGGAGATTTCAGAAGCACACAGAGCCTGCAGTCAGGGAGAGGGTTATTATGTCATGGGCTCCTGGTTCCTCAATTCTGCCTGGAAGATCTTCCGGGCTTGAGTCAACACTCTCACATCCTCCCAGAGCTTTCCTTTGCTTGTCACCACTATTAACACTGATGCCACTGACTCAATTTTTTTTTTTTTTTTTTACTCAAACATGAGTCTGAGCAAGCTCTGGGAGATGGTGAAGGACAGGGAAGCCAGGTGTGCTGAAGCCCATGGGGTCGCAGAGTCGGACACGACGGAGTGACTGAAGACAACAAGTGGTCTTTGGGTGGAGTAGGCTTTTCCACACAAAGCTGACTTACACCAGAAACAGGTACACCCAAAAAAAAAAAAAAAAAAAAGAGCGACTTCTGTTTCTTTTAAGCAATGTTGTGGAAGCAAAGAAAAATCTGTTTTGCGACTCTCTACTATTTTCCCTTTCACACTTCTCCTCTCTCTGAGTCATCCTGTGTCTATCAGGTTTCTTTGCAGCTGGCCCATCTCATTGGGAAATGACTTTTCCCTTTCTCCCAGGCCTACAACATTTCACGTTCTTCTAACAATATATATACAGAACAAGATACGGTACTTGTCTGACGCATCAGATTGTCAAGACTGGTCGAATTTAATCATATTTTCTTTTTTCATGCTGAATATAAATTATTTGAGGACAGGGACTGAATCTTCTCATGTGTCTGTAGCTTTCAGTACTGAGTGCACTGCCCTGGGCATAAGATATTCCCTATAAATTTTAATTGAATTGAACTGAACTATAGTTTTGGCTTTTATGGGAGATGAAGAAAATAAAAATTCCAAATCCATCACGTCAACCTCTCTATTAAAATTCCCATTTTCTAATGATTCCCTTTGAAACATTAAGGCAAGTTTAGTGGTAAAAATTCAGTTTGGGGAGTCAGATGATAGAAATTAAATCTCAACACTCAATTGTGCTTTGGGTCTCCCTCTTTGAAATTGTGAAATGAAGAAAGGTCTTCTTCATAGAGATGCTGTGAAGAATGAAAGGTGCTAACATATATCCCAATCCAAGAAGGATCTGTATTTTAAAAAAGGGAACCTGGGACTGCCCAGAGCACTCATAGTAGATGAATAAGTCAAAAGATAAGGCTTTGTTCCAGAGACCAAGATGGGTCCCTCTCTTCCTCCCCATTTAAGCATTTGATTTCATTCTGGATTGTTTTTTATTATGTACATAATAATTGTACAGATAAAAAAAAGCATACAGTACATGATTTGTTGAAATATTTTCTACTCAGTGGGTCTAAAAACCTGCCTTAGTTGGAAAGGATCCAAGACATATTCTCCATGAAATTTTCTTGAGAGAAGGAAAAGGAGCCAAGCAAGAAAGATTAAATCAGAGAAAATTAGGCAAATCTCCATATTGATGCCTGGAAACGGGCACGACAACCCACTCCAGTATTCTTGCCTGGAGAATTTCATGGTCAGAGGAGCCTGACGGGCAGCAGTCCATGGGGCTGTAAAGAATCAGACACGACTCAACGAATGAACCCCATACTGTCGCCTGCCCTTCTTGATTTTTACATAACTCCCAGAGATTACTGGCACTACTGTGCCACAGAAGAGTGGTTCTTATTACTGTGCAGTAAGGTCATGATGTTCCAAACACGAACCTGCAAGCAAGGGTGAGTTATGCCCACAAAGAAGCTACTGCCAGGACTGAGTCTTGACAGGACTCATTTACCAAATTTACAGGAATGCTATGTGACCATTTTTATTATCACAGCTTTATGTGGACATTCATGCTAGTTATCACGTGCTTTGACTGCCTGAAAACAAAAACTTCAATCTCTTAAAAATTTGAAGGAAAGATTAAAGATATGTTTAGGGGATTTCCTGGGAGCTCAGCTGGTAAAGAATCTGCCTGCAATGCAGGAAATCCCAGGTTGATTCCTGGGTCAGGAAGATCTGCTGGAGAAGGGATAGGCTGCCCACTCCAGTATTCTTGGGCTTCCCTGGTGGCTCAGATGGTAGAGACTCCACCTGCAATGTGGGAGACCTGGGTTTGATCCTGGGTTGGGAAGATGCCCTGAAGAATGGAATGGATACCTACTCCAGGATTCTGACCTGGAGAATTCCATGCACTGTATAGTCCATGGACACGACTGAGCAATTTCCACATGTGACCATTTTTATTATCACAATTTTATGTGGACATTTATGCTAGTTACCATGTGCTTAGATTGCCTGAAGACAACAATTTAAATCTCTTAAAAACTTGAAGGAAACATTAAGTTTATGTTTAAATGTTAAGCATGGAGTATATGCCCACCCCAAATTATGCATCTTCATTTTTTCAGTGTTTTATTGCTCTCTTAATATTCTGGTACNGTCTCAGACAGTAAAGAATCCACCTGCAATGTGGGAGACCTCGATTTGATCCCTGAGTTGGGAAGTTCCCCTAGAGAAGGGAATGGCTACCCACTCCAGTAGAATTGTCTGAAGAATTCCATGGACAGAGGAGCCTGACAGGCTATAGTGCATGGGTCAGAGAGAGTCAGACATGGCTGAGCGACTTTCACTTTCACTCCTGCAATGCAGGCAGGTTCTTTACCATCTGAGCCAGCTAGGGAAGAGAAATAGGATGGTATAAAATAATTCTTAGATAAGGAGGATAATAAATGATAAACATCACAATGAAAATGCAGAAGAAACTGATACTTCCACTTAGAAAAACTAAGAGAGCTTGCATATCTTTGAAACCAGGAGGATTTGTTGTTGTTCAGTTGCTCAATCATGTCTGACTCTTCGCAACCCTGTGGAATGCACAACCCCAGGCTTTCCTGTCCTTCACCATCTCCTGGAGCTTGCTCAAACTCACGTCCATTGAGCCAGTGATGCCATCCAACCATCTCGTCCTCATTCATCCCCTTTCCCTCCTGCCTTCAATCTTTCCCAGTATCAGGTTCTTTTCTAACGAGTTGGCTCTTCACATCAGGTGGGCAAAGTACCGGAGCTTCAGTTTCAGCATCAGTCCTTCCAATGAATATTCAGGGTTGATTTCCTTTAGGATTGATTGGTTCAATCTCCTTGCTGTCCAAGGGACTCTCAAGAGTCTTCTCCGATACCGCAGTTCAAATATATCAATTCTTTGGGGCTCAGCCTTCTTTATGGTCCAACTCTCACATCCATACATGACTACTGGAAAAATCATAGCTTTGACTAGATGGACCTTTGCTGGCAAAGTAATGTCTCTGTTTTTTTAATATGCTGTTCAGGTTTGTCACTGCTTTTCTTCCAAGGACCAAGCGTCTTTTGTGAGGATGGGCAACATTTAAACAGGCACAAATATAAGACTTTGCAGATTCAAGAAGAACATGAGTCTTTGTGGGGAAGAGTGAATCACTCATTTGGCTGGTGGGTAGGACACAGGAAAAAGCAACCGTGAAGCCTTTTGGAATGTTTGCAGGTAGGTTTGCTTGTTGCTGTTAGGTGCCCAGAGTAAACAATCGTGTTGCATCATTTAATGATGCTTCGATGACACCTTTGACAATAGCCAAGAACAAAACCTTTCAACATAAGCCAGATAGTCTGACCTGGTGTTAGAGGCGTTTCAGAGCCAACTTCCTATGCCAGTGTGTGGTGCTGCCATACTGTGCTGGGGTGACAATTTGGGCCAAGAGGAGTCTCAGTTCAGTTCAGTTCAGTCACTCAGTCGTGCCGACTCTTTGCGACCCCATGAATCGCAGCGCGCCAGGTCTCCCTGTTCATCACCATCTCTCAGAGTTCACTCAGACTCATGTCCATCAGGTCCATGACGCCATTCAGCCATCTCATCCTCGGTCGTCCCCTTCTCCTCCTGCCCCCAATCCCTCCCAGCATCAGAGTCTTTTCCAATGAGTCAACTCTTCTCATGAGGTGGCCAAAGTCCTGGAGTTTCAGCTTTAGCATCATTCCTTCCAAAGAAATCCCAAGGTTGATCTCCTTAAGAATGGACTGGTTGGATCTCCTTGCAGTCCAAGGGATTCTCAAGAGTCTTCTTGCTTTCTCAAATCACAACCACCTTTGCATACTGCTATAGCATCCTGGGCTGAAACTGAGCCTCAGAGAGGATAAGACAGTAAACAAAAGCAAGACCTTTAAAGTCAGACTGCTTATATTTCAGGTCTGGTTCAACTCATTGGGTGTGTGGTCCTGAATAAGTCACCTACTTTTCCTTTAATCTTAGATTAAAACAAAGACAACTGCACCTTATTCATGGGATCATTATGAGAAATAAATGAATCAACAGATATAAAGCAACTGGTACAGAGTAAGAGGTCAGTGAATGCTAGCTATGATCATGGTGCCTGTGGTTTGGCAGACACTTCAAATAGAAATGGGGTTTCAGAGGCAGCTAGACCTACTTGGCAATTCCCACTATCAGATGAAATCTAAATTTGTTTTATTCCCAGGAGCTGCACTTAGATTCAACGCTGTCACCTGAAGCTCTGGACACTGCTTCTCTGGTGCTGCTCCAGATAGTTTTAAAGACAAACTTGGAAAAAAGATTCAGTGTCCAAAAGCTATGCACACTAATAATGAGCATAGTATTGGTCCAAAGTTCAGGGGCCATAGTAGGGGGTCAGTTTCCTTGTTTTACTTAAGATATCAACAGAAAATTTTTTTCTTGTATGATAGCAAATGTCTTAGATATTCTTGAAATTTACATTTAAAACCTGCCTTGACTGCCTCCTCAAGCCATATACATACACTAAAAATAAGAGCATGCATCCTCTTATTTTGGTATATCCATGCAATGAAATTCTATGTAGCTAATTTGGCTGGCTAGCTCAGTTGGTTAGAGTGTAGTACAAGTAATGCCAAGGCCATGGCTTTGACCCCCATATGGGCCAGTTTGTATGGTGAATTTGAAGCTATTTTGGGGCTTTCCAGGTGGCTCAGTGGTAAAGTATCTGCCTGCCAAGGCAGAAGACGCAGATTCGGTCCTTGGGATGCAAAGATCCCTTGGAGAAGGAAGTTGCAACCCAGTACAGTATTCTTGCCTGGAAAATCTCACGGATACAGGAGTGTGAGAGGCTACAGTCCATGGAGTCGCAAAGAGTTGGACGTGACTTAGCATTTTTAATTAGCTGCTTAGAATTTCATTTTATGTATATACCATAATTTAACAACTTTTTTTGTTCTTTGACATCTGATTTATTTCCAGTATTCTGCTAGCTATATTAAATTACTTTAATCATATATATCCAAAAAAAACAATGAGTTGTTTATTAGACTTCATAGAAAAGCATCTTAGTGTTTAACTTATATGATTAGGACTTGAGACACAGGCAAGTAAGACCTTTGCAGCTAATATTTTATTTCTTGTGCAGTACTTTTTGAAAAGGCTTAGAATTTTCTAATTTTAGATGAAAGATACTATTATTTGCTATTTATCTTTATCTTTTAAAGTGAAGTTCTAATGAACTGTATGTGGAATAAATAGGTAATCTGAAGGTGAGGAGCATCACCAACGAGGTTCCTGGTATTCTCTTGAAGTTAAATACTCTTAACTGATGCTCTTTCCCCTCTCTGTTGTTTTTACTGGCAGCTTTTGCACAGGGAAAAGAAGGGAGCTCCAATCAAATCCTTCACCTTTTCTCCTCTTGGAGCTCAATGTTCAGCCATTTGGACCCACGCAGAAAAAAATGGGAACAGGGAGAATGATTCTTAATGTGTTCTTTTGTCCCTGAATTAGGAGGAGATTTAATAAAATCCCTTCTATCCTTTGTTTACCTGTCATGTTAAACCACCGTAATAATTTATCTCCATGATTACAGAACTGAGAATTATGGAACACAGTAGCAGGCTTGGTGATGTTTAAGCTGAAAAATGTATTACATAGGAAGTACAGCCAACGTTTTATAACTATAAATGGAATATGACCTGCAAAAATTGTAAATCACAATGTTGTACACCTGAAACATATACTGTACATCAACTCAATTTCAGAAAGTTTTTAAAAAATATATTATGTGGATGAGCAAAGAAAAGTTGCTTCTTCTAAGTTGCCAAGAAACCACAAAGTATAGACCTCAAGGACTTCAGATTTTTCAATGTCCTATTCTGTAACTTAAGAACTTTGACATTTTTGGAAAATATGGACATCTAATATGTCAATGGACTCTCCAGTCCTTTTAAAGTATTTTAAGTGCAAACCTATCAGCTCTATTCTTCATTTTTTCATCACATACCTGTTCAAGTCCTATCATTCTTATCCTTGGAATTCAAAGAATGCTAGAGTGTATCCCATTCAGTATTTTGGCAAGACTCATCTTAAAATGGGAAAGTGGGCACTAAGCATATTAAAATTTTAAAGGAACATTTAACTGGGTTGCAAGTCCATGAGAGTAAGAATTTGTCTTATTCATCAGTGAATCCCCAGTGACACAATGATGGGAATATAATACTAAAATAATACTTGAAGAATGTAGATGCCTCTGTCCAAAGTCACAGTGTCAAGAGCTGGCGGCACAATCAGGATGAGCCCAGCACCTATTCACCACCAGCCAAAGATTCTGCCACTGATTTCTCCCTTCCTGGTTGTCTTTTACTTGAAGGGAAAAAGAATCTTTTTTTTTTGCCCAGATTTTAAAAATATATATATTCTAAACATTTTTACAAATATTAGCTAAAATGGTCTACTTGAAATTCAGTTTCCTTTAGACTCCCAGATAGACATCCCCAGGATAGTAAACACAAGTATCCCAATTATAATAAATGATTAACAAAGAACTTAAAAATCAGGGGGGAATTAAACAAATGCAACAACTCTGCCATAGATTTTAGAGAAAGGGAGAGAAAGGGAAAAAGAAAGAATGAAAAAAAATTTAAAAGAAAGGAAACAAGCATAAAATTGTGGTTTCTCCCCTAACTTTGTTTCATTCTGTGTTGGGTGGTACTAAGGGAAAAAACAAAAATCGCCAAGGCGCCACACTGACTTGAAGACAAATCCTCCCCAGGGGATATAGGGATTCTTGGTAGAGAACACTTAACACAATCTCAGAAAAGAGAAAATTCAAGTTAATCAAAACTCTACTCAGCAGGCTTCCCCGGTAGCTCAGTGGTACAGAATCTGCCTGTCAGTGCCAGGGACATGGGTTTGAACCCTGATCCGGGAAGATCCCACACACCAGGGAGCAACTAATTCTGTGTACCACATCTACTGAGCCCATGGGTCGCAACTACTGAAGCCTGAACACCCGAGAACCCGTGCTCCGCAATAACAGAGGCCACGGCACCAAGAAGCTGGCACACTAGCTCTACCCATATAGCATCAGGACAGAGAAATCCACGGTTCAGAAAGACAAACAGGTTTCTGGAGAAGAGGCTGAGGGTATCAGGATTTCCAGTTTCAGCTCAGACATGTAAAGAGTTGTCACCCTTTGCCCTTACAACAAGAAAAAATAAGTTGAACAGACTGAAAACTGTTACAACTTAAAATGTATAGTGTATGCAGTACAGGCAGTTCTTTAAAAGATAGAGTTACTACAGGACCCAGCAATTCTACTCTTTGATCTATACCCAAGAGAAATGAAAACACATCCTTACAAATATGTGCACATGATATACACAGTTGCATTTTCCATCTCAGCAAAAAGTGTGAACAACCCAAATTTTCTTTAACTGATCAATGGATCAATAAAAAAGCAGTAAAACCACACAATGGAATTATTTGGCAATAAAAAGGATGAATTCTGATATAGGTTATAACATGACGAACCTTGAAAACATTATGCTAAGTATAAAGTAGTCATTAAAAAAAAATCACATAATGTATGATCCTTTTATATAAAATGTCCAGAATTGGCAAATTCATAGGTGGAAAATATGGCTAGATTACAGTCACTTAAGCCTACAGATGGAGAAGGCAACGGCACCCCACTCCAGTACTCTTGCCTGGAAACTCCCATGGATGGAGGAGCCTGGTAGGCTGCAGTCCATGGGGTCGTTGAGGGTTGGACACAACTGAGCGACTTCCCTTTCACTTTTCACTTTCATGCATTGGAGAAGGAAATGGCAACCCACTCCAGTGTTCTTGTCTGGAGAATCCCAGGGAGGGGGTAGCCTGGTGGGCTGCCGTCTCTGGGGTCACACAGAGTCGGACCCAACTGACGCGACTTGGCAGCAAGCCTGCAGATGTCGACTTGGGGGCTTTCCAGGTGGCACTGGGGGTAAAGAACCCTCCTGCAAATGCAGGAGATGCAAGAGACGAGGGCTCGATCCCTGGGTCAGGAAGACCCCCTGGAGGAGGGCATGGCAACCCACTCTAGTATTCTTGCCTGGAGAGTCTCAGGGACCAGAGAAGCCTGACCGGCTACAGCCCATGGGGTCACAAAGAGTCAGACAGGACTGAAGGGACTCAGCACGCATGCAAGGCCACAGAAGATATGATGATTGGGAGAAGGTGTGATAACAAAAGACGACAAGGTTGTCTTTGGAGGTTGATGAAAATGCTCTAAAATTGTTTGTGGTGATAGATGTCCAAGGATGTGCACACACTAAAACCCATCAATTTGTACACTTGAAGATGGGTGTATTTTATGGTATGTGAACTATATTTCAATAATGCTATTTTTTAAAATCAGAAAAAATACCTGAAGAAAACAATTTCTTCAAAAGAAATTTCAAAAATTTGGGAAATCATGAAACATCGTATTTTTAAATTAAGGATATACAAATTATTGAAAAAAAAAAGCACATTTATTTCAAAAAAGTCTCAGGTCTGTTTCGCTGTTTTTGAGTAACAAAGATAGACTCCCAAATATTACTTTTCATTTTTACTATTATTTAGCTTTATCTTTCTTGTTCGATTTTAATTTACCTTTTCATTTGTTACTGAGAATCACTGAAGTTTATTTTGAAGAATAACTTTAGATTTTTTTAGGGTCACAAGATGATTTGAAGAAAAACAAAACAATGCTCTCTTTATTTTGAAATGTAATCCTTCACCATTAACTTCAGAGTAAATATGCATCCGGAATGACTCAACTTTTAAACAACTGCAGATCAAATCCAGGAACTGTATTTGAGCGGAGCCAGATCTCCATTCTGTAAGCCCTCTAAGGCTTTGAATCTACAGGCAGTGGTTACATTTCTCGCTGCTCTCAGCATCTTAAAATGGAAGAATTACCCCCTCATATTTTTCATAACAATTTACCTACCACAAAGCATACTTGTTTGGAGACTTCCTCAGTGACATTTCACAATAGTAACAGTAAATTACAGATTGCTACTACTAAAAACATTTCTTTCCTCTGGTTGGCCCAACAACTTTGCGACTATGGCTAGACTTTTTCCTTTTCATTACTTTTTACTTCAACCTAACATGCATGTGAATTACCTGAATTTTTCTCTCCTTTTGGAAAAGGTTTGTACGTGTGCGCTTTGCATCCTCCTAGAAGAGTCGGCATCAGTGGTTGGTCTCCTCGCATTCACAGATGGAGACTGTCTTTCATATCATCTGTACTTTATTAGGTCATGTGATGAAAGTTAAGCCAAAGTTGTGGTTGAAGAGCAGCCAAAACTTTCTTAAAAGCTGAGAACAAGTTTTGTTCAGAATGTCTGAGTTTCTGGAATGAATATCAAAAATAGCTACTATGTGTATTACTAGGGAACTGCATTCCTTGCATTGTGAGAACTTGTGTTTTGGGAAAGGAGGGCTCCTAAGTTAAAAATGGTGCTTAAATCTAGCCTCGTACATAAATTAGCATAGTTGCTCTCACTGCCTGGTGGGTATCACACAGGCTTTGAGATCATGAACTGTTCTGACATCTTCTATTAATGCTGCCTGAGAGAAAATGATTTTAATTCTTCTTAGACTAGCTTTCCCACATATAAAATACATATCATTTTACTTACTTGAGGGAATTGTCGAGATAATTCATTGAAACAGCATATATAAACTACCTAGCATCATGCTGAAAACACAAAGCAATTTTAATAGTGGAATTAAGGATACACATCTTAAATGTAGAAGCTAGAGATTCAATATACATTAGTTCTTTATTCTGCTTCTTTAACCAGCTAATGCTATGGATCATAGAGCTCATTTGTAGAAATTCACGTGTGCATGCTCAGTCGTTTCAGCCATGTGCGAACCTATGGACAGTAGCCTGCCAGGCTCCTCTGTCCATGGGATTCTCCAGGGCAAAAATACCAGAGTGGGTTACCATGCCCTCCTCCAGGATATCATCCTGACCCAGGAATCAGACCCGTGGTATCTCCTGCATACTCTGCATCACAGGCAGATTCTTTACTACTAAGACACCTGGGAAGCCCCAAATTCAAGAATATATAACTCCAAATTGATTTATATTACATAATACTTTGGGTATGGCAATTGTATGTTTTGTGATAAAGAGGAGAGATTACTTTTTGTTTTAAGTGCAATTTTAAGAAAGCTATTCCAAAATAAAACCAGTAAATTTCTGGCTAACATAATAAAACATCAGACCATGATAATAATGTACTTTTGTTCAAATTAAAATATTCAAAGAGATGAGAATTTATAACATTATTTTCATAGATTAACATGAATTATTAAAACTAGAATATTAATTTATACTTTTTATGTCTTTTATGGTAAAAATTTTATACCTCTTAAGCAACTATAAATTGATTCTTACACTGTAATAAATATTTCAGCACCTACTATGTTCTAGGCAGTTTTTAACTCTTAAATACATCAGTGAACAAAACAAATACATACATCATCTTTAAAGAGTATATATCTCAAAGGAAGGAAGATAAACAATAGGTTCACAAATAAATATGCATATTGGAATTTTGGGGAGAATGGATACATGCTTATTTATTGCTGAGTCCCTTGTCAGTCCACCTGAAACTATTATAACATTGCTAACTGGCTATCCCCCAATACAAAATAAAATTTAAAAAAAAAATTTTTTTAAGGTTACCTGGATAGTATGTTTAAAAGTGGGGATTGTTTGGAAAATGAAAAATACGATAGGGCAAAGAGAACTACAATTTTTATCAGGGGGTCAGAGTAGGCTTTNTATATACCATGAAAGTGAAAAGTGTTGGTTGCTTAGTCGTGTCTGACTCTTTGCAATCCTGTGGACTGTAACCCACCAGGCTCCTCTATCCTTGGGATTTTCTAGGCAAGAATACTGGAGTGGGTTGCCATTTCCTCCTCCAGGGGATTTTCCTGACCCAGGAATCAAACCTGCATCTCCTGTTGTAGGTAGATTCTTCACCCACTGAGCTACTGGCAAAGTCCTTATATATACATCATATATATGTGCACTTACATGTATGTGTTTATATATTAAATATATGCACCCACTTGTATTTTTTAAAAGGAACAATGGTTACCTAAAAGAAGACAGTGTAGGACAGCGTATTCAGGAAGAAGGATGGAACATTAATTCTCTGAATGTATCTTGTTTTATACTTTAAGTTCATGTAAGTACCTAATATATAATTGTTTATTAGTATTATAAATAATAAATTGCATAATTAATAAAAGATTAACTATATCAAAAGAAAGGAATTGACAGAGGACGAGATGGTTGGATGGGATCACCGACTTGATGGACATGAGTTTAAGCAAACTCTGGGAGTTGGCAATGGACAGTGAAACCTGGTGTGCTGCAGTCCACGAGGTCACAGAGTCAGACACAACTGGGCTACTGAACTGAAAAACGCGAAATTAAGCCAAGTTGTGCTTTTTGTTATTATTATGTACCAATGATTCTAAACACTGGAAAGTGAAAGTGAAAGTCGCTTAGTCATATCCAACTCTTTGCAACCCCATGAACTATACATTCTATGGAATTCTCCAGGCAAGAATATTGGAGTGGGTAGCTTTTCCCTTCTCCAGGGGATCTTCCCCACCCAGGGATCGAACCCAGGTCTCCTGCATTGCAGGTGGATTCTATACCAGCTGAGCCACCAGAGAACCCCACTGTAAGTGATAAACTTTTCCTTCCTGCTAGTGAGAACTGGCTCTTCAGGTACCACCACCTGCACTCCTCAGCCTGCTTAGTTCCTTGCTAGAGCCTCTGCATAAATTCTTCCTTGAAGACAGTTCCATGGCAGGATATGTTAGCTGCAGGGGCCGAGATGTCACTTTTCTGATTAAGTTATTTTGAGTGATATTGTCATTGCTTCAGTTCAGTTTGGTCGCTCAGTTGTGTTTGACTCTTTGCAACTTCATGGACTGTGACGCCAGGCCTCCCTGTCCATCAGCAACTCCCAGAGCTTACTCAAACTCATGTCCATGAAGTCAGGGATGCCATCCAAAGATCTCATCCTCTGTCATCCCCTTCGCCTCCTACCTTCAGTCTTTCCCAGCATCAGGGTCTTTTCCAATGAGTCAGTTCTTCAGCATCAGGTGGCCAAAGTATTGGAGCTTCAGTTTCAGCATCAGTCCTTCCAATGAATATTCAAGAAATGATTTCTTTTAGGATCGACTGGTTTGATCTGCTTGCAGTCCAAAGGGACTCTCAAGAGTCTTCTCCAACACCACAGTTCAAAAGCATCAATTCTTTGGTGCTCAGCTTTCTTTATGGTCCAACTCTCACATCCATACATGACTAATGGAAAAATCATAGCTTTGACTAGATGGACCTTTGTTGGTAAAGTAATGTCTCTGCTTTTTAATGAGCTATTTGTCATAGCTTTTCTTCCAAGGAGCAAGCATCTTTTAATTTCATGGCTGTAGTCACCATATGCAATGATTTTGGAGCCCAAGAAAATAGTCTGTCACTGTTTCTATTGTTTTCCCATCTAATCGCCATGAAGTGATAGGACCAGATGCCATCATCTTGGTTTTGTGAATGCTTAGTTTTAAGTCAGCTTTTTCACTCTTCTTTTTCACTTTCATCAGGAGTTCACTTCCCACCAAAATAACTTAAATAACTCATGGAAAAAATAGTGAATTATGAAAGATGAAAATAATTCAAAGAACACAGGATCAACTGAGAGAGAGAATATGTGTAGAAAGAGAATAAATTCAATGACAGAATGCTGGGGACATATATGCAGGTGGAAAAATAGTTTTTAATCAAGAGCAATATTGAAGAGAAGGAGTTGGGTCAGAAGTGTTGAAAAACTATACAATTGTCAAATTTCTAGAAGCAATGTAATGAAAAAATGATTATAATACATGATACAACATTTGACCATGCTTTGCTTGTTAATATTAATGATGTCGATGAACTTAAATCAATTATAGTGTTGGAATTTAGGTGATAAATTATGTGCAAGGTATACTTTGAAGATTAGGAAAGCAGCATAATCAAACACTGGAAGTTTGGGTGATAAAAATAATCCAGGACTATTGCAGAGAAAAATGGTAATAGTTGGGGAGAAGTGACAGGAGTTGTAGAAAAACGTTTTATAAAATAGGAGTGAGTTCAGCTGCCTCACCTCTGAGCTTGTTTTGTCTTTCTTTCTTTCTCTCTCCCTCCCTCTTTCTGTCTCTGTCTCTATGTCTCTCTCTTTCTCCCCTCTCCCCGATATGTGTACGTGTATATACATATACATAGACACGCACAACCATAATGATCTTAGAAATCCGGAATTGAAACAGAAGCTTAAAATAGAGCAGATCATTGCCAAGTAAGGCTGGCACCTGTAAGACTCTGCACTCAGAACACAACTCTTAAAAAAAGTTACAGAATTTCCATAAAAGTCAAACTCACCATATATTCTCTCCCTACTTCATTGCATCTCCATTTCTGGCTTAAGTTGGCCTAAAAACCCATACTTATCTTTTTTGTTGAAAATGTGTTCATACAATGTAATCATGGCATACCCTTCATCTTTTGGGACTATCCAGTATTAGTGTGTTTTTAGAAATAAATAGAAGAAACAGTAACGAAAGATGTACTCAATAGAAAAATCTCTTGGGATCCAATTTGTATGGCACCGGGGAAAATGCCCAGAAGGTCTGCAAACAAATCATGGGCCATATATAGAATATTCAGGATAATATAGCTGATTTTTAAAAAGAATAGAGCCTATAAAAAGGCTTTTGTGTTTACAATGTCAAAATCTAACATAAGAACTTAAAAAAATAATTGAAAAAAAATCTGCATTGAGGCTAAAGCAACTTTTACTTAATGAGAGAAGATTTTATACATGGAAAATGCAGCTTCTGAATAGTAAAAATAACCCACCAAGGATATTCATTATCTTTCTCCTTTCACGTGGCCATTTTTAAAAGATGGGAACATGAATTATGCTGAAAAAAATTGTTTCACTGTTTATGGTTTCTTTTAATGTGATATTCTCAGTCAAATCCCTTATAGTAATAAAGGTTTTGCTATCATTTCATAGACAAATAAATGAATTACTTTATAACTTCACAGGAAAGAAAAACAAACTAGAAAAATGATTGTAGCATCATTTATGGGCATATGGAAATTATGTCTTTTATATTTTATAAAAAAGATTTTAACAAGTGATTTGGAAAATTATACTACAAAGCATCCTATGTTGATTTGTTATCTTCCAATGCTCATTTGAAGTCAATTCTGAAGTTCAAATAGCAAATAAATGTTTATATGAATGGAAATGGTGTGAAACTGAGAACTTATTGAATTTGTTAAACTTTAGTATGTATACACAACCAGTTTTCATATTAAAAAAAAAACTCTAGGAAAGAAAATAACATAAAGAATTGTTCTAATATCGTCAGGTAATTTGTTATCCTTGGTGCTGCCATTCTGATAGTTTTCATAACACTCTGGAGATCTATTTAGGGCAATTACACATGAACACTAAGGCTAAATATAAGTAAAAATGGAACTTTTTCTCTACCCATGAGGTACAAGAAAGAACACATCAAGAGAGCAGTAAGACAATCACTATGTTGTCAGTAGACCACTGGGAACAAGATGCTCAAAGGCATATTGCATCAAAAGAAGGAGGTGTAATATTTTATATACATTTTTTAAAGGATTTTCCTAGTCATTTCTTCACATCCATTTGGAGGTGACTTATTTAAAACTACAAACAGACTGACTGACTTCCACGTAGAATTTGGACCAAAAGAGTACCTTCTCAAACTAATCTAAACGTCAATACAGCTTGTTTATAACCGTTATGATTCTACCCAAATTCACCTTCTCATAGTCCTCCATTTCAAAAGATCATACTGAAAAACCTTTAACAGTGGTGTCAAGCAGGGCTGCAAGTCAGGGCCAGAAAGTTATAACTGGTAGACTTAAAAACATGTCAGCATTTCCATCACAAACCTGTATTATCTGGGGTTTATACATTGACTATAGACATCAGGCAGGATCTAGGCACTGAAACCTTTTTGGAAAAGCATTATATTTTTAGTCCATGTAGACCAGAAGGGTGGTAACACCACAAGGTTTTTTAGGCTCAAATATAGCTGTTCTTTACACACATTTAAACACATTAAAAGAAACCAGAAATGTCCCAACTATTTCTAAATTCATAGGACACAAAAAGAACACATAATTTTAGGCCACTGTCCAAACTCTCCAGTCTTATTTTGTCCAAAATCTGTCTTCCATCATGATTACGCAGAGAGCATTGAAAGCATTTGAAAGTTTTTAGAAACCAATCTAAAAAAGTTGAGGTTTTATACACTACTCATCTTTGAAGTGTTACATATGTTCAAAAGCATTCATATGAAATTTATGTGAAATAGCTAAAGCGCTTTGCCTGCCCTTTGACTTATTTTTTTTCCTCTCTTCTCATATATTCAAACTTAATAAAAGTGCTTTATTGGTAGAGCACATATTATGCATGAAATAATTTAATAGGTGGAATTTTATCTAACTCTACAACAAAACCACACCACCTGTAATATTATCTTCCAAAGAGCAAAGAGTTGAGACTCAGCAGGTAAATGCTTTTACTCAGGTCACACACAGGTCTTCTGATTTCCAAGTTCTATCTGATGCTACTGGCAACATCCTGTATCAGTCAGTGTTCTCCAGAAAAACAGAAAACCAATAGGATGTAGAGGGAGGAGGAGATAAAGAGGAGATTTATTATGAGCATTAGTCCATGCATTATGGACAGAGGCGGAGAAATCCCACAGTCTGCCATCTGCAAGCTGGAAAACCAGGAAAGCTGGTGAACCAGAAACACTGATAGGCAAGGGCAGAGATGAGTGTTCAAACTCAGCAGCAGTCCTGTATGCATTATTCTATTTAGTTCCTCAAAAGACTGGATGGTGTCAGGGCATTGTGAGGGGCCTTTCCCCTACTCAGTCTCTCCATTCGAACACTACTGCTGTCTGAAAACACCCTCACAGACACCCAGAAGTCTGATTTCACCAGCTTTCCTGGCATCCCTTAGCCCAAATTAACATATAGAATCAGCCCTCACACTACCATCTCATTTCAACTCCCCTCATTCACACTGAATCTGCTGTTCACCATCATCATGGCCCTCTTTCTTTCATGCCAATTTCTCCTTCCTCTCTCCACTGCTGGACCTCTATCAGCCAGGCCCAGGATATTTCTCTAGCTCAGTCCTCTTGCTTGGGTGAGTTTGCTCTCTAGGGAACATCTGATAATTCTGCAGACATTTCTGGTTGCCAACACCTTGGGGCTTGGGGTTGCTATTGGCAGATCAGGGATGTTGCCAAACATCTTACACGATGGCCCCTCACAAAAAGAATTATCCAGCCCCAAAGGTGAACGGTGGTGAGATTAAGAAACCTTCTTCCACTCAGAACTCTAGATTAACAACTCAAGATCTTTTAACCTTCTGTTCTAATGAACCACTGAATCCAAGTGACACCATCTTCAACTTTGTTAAGTGATTGAGTGAAAGTGAAAGTCACTCAGTTGTGACCGAGTCTTTGCGACCCCATGGAATAGTCCATGGAATTCTCTAGGCCAGAATACTGGAGTGGGTAGCCTTTCCTTTCCCTTCTCCAGGGGATCTTCCCAACCCAGGGATTGAACCCAGGTCTCCCGCATTGCAGGTGGATTTTTTTAATCAGTTGAGTCACAAGGGAAGCCTAAGAATACTGGAGTGGGTAGCCTATGCCTTCTCCAGCAGATCTTCCCAACCCAGGAATTGAACCGGGATCTCCTGCATTGCAGGCAGATTCTTTACCAACTGAGCTATGAGGGAAGCCCCTCTTAAGTGTTTAAGCAGAGCTTTTTAAATGTCACATGCTATTTTATTACTCTACAAGTTAGATCTAAGCTCACATGAAAACCAGAAGTTGAGGTCTATGGAGGAGCTTTTGGTGTGTTTTACCGTTCGGTGTCTATTGTTTAGTGCTAACCTTGTAGGATGAATGGTTCAATAAATATTCACTGCTTCAGTGAAGAAATGCAAGAATATGCTTTCTCTAGGGCATAGAAATATTTGTTGTCTTACTGAACCGAATCATCTCCAGATCCAAGATCTTCAGCATTCTCCTCTAATCTCTCCCCTCCTGAATCCTCTAAGCCTTCACAAAAATTATGCCCTCTCTTTCTTATCCCTTCAATTAGTATACTCTGTTAGTTTCATCATTACTATCTTCAAATATGGTAAAAAATCTTACTTTTAGAATAAATCCTGCTACAAAACTTCTAAAAGTTATTTCTTTTCTTGCTAAGCTTCTGGAGCAATTATTGGCTCCAATTTCTTAACTCATGCAATGTGCAACCTTTTGAAATCTCAGTGGATTTTCCAAAATCTCTACAAATACCACTCATCAAAAATTCAATACTGACTTTCTAATTGCAAACTGAGAAAAGGCCAATGTCCTTCCAGTATCCTTGACCCTGCTAAAGTATTTGATATTTCTTTTTGTATCTCTTTCATGAAATTTCTTCCCCTGATTTCCATCAGTTTGCATATTTTGTCACTTCACTTTTATCATTAAGTACTTACTCTTATCTTTCCTAGTGGGAACGCTCGCTCTTCTATCCTCCTCAACTGGATGCTTTCTGAAATTCTGTTGTTCTCTGGGATTATTTTTCTTTTCAGTTTTCTCCCTTAGTCCTATCATTTATTTCTGCGTGAGTAACTAACAAATTTCCACCCCAAAGGTTTCATTGTTCTTTCTAATCACTGGCTAAACACATCTACTATTGTTTCAAACTCACCATACATAGGAGACAACTATTTCCTTGCCACCCTCTTCCATTGTGCTTCCTGCTCTACAACCCTTAATGGCCAGAAGGTTCTATCTCAGGGCAGAGTTATTATAAAAAACCTTCTTTCTCTGAGCCTCCTCTATACTTAAATCAATCCTGCCATTTTGTCAAGTTCTTGACCTAAAATCCTGGATCTCATCTCTCCTGTCTACATGTAACCCTGCAGAACTAGTGATTCCACTGACTTATAAGATCACATTTCAAAACAGTAGCTAGTGCTACAGAAAACAACTGTTCTGTAATGGTAATTGGCAATACTCATATGTGCCTATGCTTCTACATATTATTTAACACAAAATTATACACATTAAGTATTATTATTATGCATATTTACAGGTAAGGAAACCCAAGCAGAGGTACATAATGTTAACTGCTAGTAAAATAGCAGAGCCAGTATTTGAAAAGAAATAACTTGGCACAGGAGTCTATGCTTTTAACCACTCTATTTTATTGCTTCCATAATACAGGGACACGTATAAGACTGATGGTCCAGGACTGTGTGAACAGTATAGAACAAAGAATCGTGTGTATTAAATATGGGTCTAGTGGGTACAGTTGGGCTTCCCAGGTGGCTCACTGTGTAAAGAAACTGCCTGCAAAGCAGGAGACACAGGAGATGTGGGTTTGATTCCTGGGTCTGAAAGATCCCCTGGAGGAGGGCATGGTAACCCACTCCAGTATTCTTGCTTAGAGAATCACACGGACAGAGGAGTCTGGTGGGTTCCACTCCATAGCGTCACAAAGAGTTGAACGTGACTGAAGCGAATAAGCATGCAGCGGGTTAAATGGTGGCTCCCCCAAAGATATGTCCAATAAAGGAGCGGGGTGGGGGGGGGGTGGGAGGCAAGCTCACGAGTGAGGAGATCCATATAGATTTATGGCTGATTCAAGCTGTTGTGGGGCAGAAACCAACACAACACTGTAAAGCAATTATCCTCCAATTAAAAAAAAAATTTATAAAGGGATGTCCAAGTCCTCTAATCCTGAAACCTGGAAGATGATATTATTTAGGAAAAAGGTCTCTTTAGATGTAACTGATTGTCTCAAGATTATTCTGGATTTTGGATGAACCCCAAATCCAATGATAAAAAGAGTCTTTATAAGAAGAGAAGACGACCCTGAGACACAGAGGAGTCGTGGGGATGGAGGCAGAAACTGGGGTACTGTGTCTTTAAGCAGTGCGTCAAGGATTGCCAACAGGCTTTGGGAGCTTGCTGGGAGGTAGGGAACACCTTCTCCCTCAGAGCCTCCAAACGGAACCAATCTTGCAAGCTTCTTAATTTTGAACTCCTGTCCTCCTGAACTGTGAGTAAATAAATTCTGTTGCCTTAAGCCATCACATTTGTGGTAACTTGTTAGGAGAGCCTTAGGAAACGAGAACAGTGGGAAAGATTCTTATGACCTGAGCAGGACAGAATAATAGAACACTGCAGATCTCTTAATGAGATTCATCTTACCAACAAAACGCCGCTTGAAGATAAGATTTTCTCAACTTTGTATAGTATACCCCGTCAACAAGTTTCCGTGGTCAACATGTGATTTGGGGGATGTATGAAGCAATAAAAGATGAACACTATTTTTTTACTATCTCATAAATGTGCAGAAGTTATGTCATTTTTAAAAAGTACATGTTTTAAAATGATGGACAAAACATTTTACTCCACTTTAGATATCTATGTTTTTAAACATTACTCTGGCTTCATTTATTTTATTGAAAATCCTAGATTATTTCCACACCTACAAAAAATATAGTATTATCTGCTTATCATAGGTGTTATAATTTAATTTACAAATAATTTTAGCTTTTTATAAAAAGAGAAGTATAATGAATATTTCCCAAGGTATTTATCATTTACAAATAGTTTTTAGCATCTTGAAATTCAGATTTATATATCACAGAATCCAGATTTACATATGTTAAAGAAGGTGTGATTATTTTTTTCAAATCAAGTTACAGCATTGAGAAGTAAATTTGAGTTGAATGTAATTTTTTTAAGTACAGTTTGTTTCCCCTATGTCGATTCTTGCTGGAGCAACATACTAACACTCCTTAAAAAACATGCTTTTTTCCAAAAAGAAATCTTCAAAAGAATTGATCATATGAATTATATGAATTATTTGGCAAGATGAGAATATACAATGATTATTATCAATAGAGATCCTGGATTCTAAGACAGTGAAAATATTAGACATAACTTTCTCAGGTAAAACACATGGGGAAAACTATATATATTTATATTTATATATCCCCTTCCATCATTTCAGAGCCTAACTCTTAAAGGTGAAATAAACAGGACCTTGAGAACTGGAAATGATTAAGAACTTTATTTTTGAAACTCAACTATCCCATATGTCAATCCATCAGTCATATATATATATATATATATATATATATGTACACACCCAGACATATATATGAAAAGTCTTATATATATATGAAAAATACATATCTGAGATATAAAGGGGTCTGATATACAACTGAAATGCATGTATAGCTCTGATATATTATACATATTGACATATATTTTTAAGATATCTTTCAGATTTTCATATATATGTATGTGAGTGAAAGTTACTCACTTGTTTCTGATCTTTTGCAACCCAATGGACTATGCAGTCCATGGAATTCTCCAGGCCAGAATACTGGAGTGGGTAGCCTTTCCCTTCTCTAGGAAATCTTCCCAATCCAGGGATCGAACCCAGGTCTCCTGTATTGCAGGCGGATTCTTTACCAGCTGAGCCACAAGGGAAGGCACACATATACCCTTGATTTTATCCCATTTATTATTATCTTAATTTGAAAATCTTTGAAATAAAAATATCAAGTATTTTTAGACATCCTGCAAAAGTAGTCATGATTGGTACATGTAGGACTCTGCAGCTAAAGGCAAAGAAATAATAAAAACATTTCTAAGGCAAAAGTTCCCCATCATATCAATGCCACTTATTTCTAAGCAACAAAGAAATCTTGTAACATTTACCAATTGTATTTTTTTCTCCTTCATGGACACCCACAGCAATTTAAAGATAGAATCTTGTGAAATGAAAGAAAATAATGAAAAGTTGAAATGTATGAACAGAGAACTTGTTAATTTTAGACACCTTCACACTGAGAGATTTTGTTTTATCTGTGTCCTTGTATAAGATACTCAACCTCACGAAGCTCAGATTTCCATCCTTGTAAAATATCAGTGAAGATGCCTATTGCATTCAGGGAAGAATTCATTGAGACAGTGTGGGTAAAATGTGTTCTGTAGAGGTTGCTATGTTCTTCCTCCTAGTCATTATCATGATTATCCTTGGAAGCTCAGTGCTATGCTAACGTTGTTCCAGACTAGCAAATTAGTGTTATTTACCAGATAATATTGCATTTGGTTCCTTCCTACTTTAAATATCTGTTGGCCTGGGTTAAACACCAATCGTGACATAGAGATAACATCTGTAAGGACCCTGAGGCTTCCTTGCTAAGTAATTAACCCACATGACTTTGATTGTTCGCTTAAACAATATACAGCATTCTTTGTGTACCAGGAGATATACAGCACAAAAAAAGAAAAGGTGAGAGCTTATTAAAGTCCATTTATTGGCATTGGGTATTATTTTTTAGCTTGAATAAAATGTTAATTGGGAGGAGAGTGTTTTGCAAAATACATAAGATCTATTCTGAATGAAGATAAATTTGATTGATTCATTAAGCTCAATCTCTTGAGAACTCACATCAATGCTTTTAGTTTTTAAAATAACATATCAATTATTGTTTAAATTTCACATTGATGAAAAAATGCCTGGCCTATATTTATAATTAATGTCATAGTTAACATAGATGTGAGTGGTGAGCTGAACTATTATATGAAAGGTCTTTAATTCTGTCCTAGTGGATACATTCACAAGATATTTTTATAGTTTTGAAAACCTAAAAGAGAAATAGAAATGCCAAAGTATTTATATTTACCCTCTGTTCTCATTAAGGTTAGTTTCCTTATCTGTAAAATAGGAGTGATAATGGTATGTCTCATTGTGCTTGTTTTTAGGACTAGAAAACAAATAACTGGTTCAGTTCAGTTGCTCAGTCGTGTCCAACTCATTGCCACCCCATGAACCACAGCACGCCAGGCCTCCCTGTCCATCACCAACTCCTGGAATCGACCCGAACCCATGTCCACTGAGTTCGTGATGCCATCCAACCATCTCATCATCTGTCGTCCCCTTCTCCTCCTGCCCTCAATCTTTCCCAGCATCAAGGGTTTTTCAAATGCGTCAGCTCCTTGCATCAGGTGGCCAAAGTACTGGAGTTTCAGCTTCAACATTAATCCTTCCAATGAACACCCAGGACTGATCTCCTTTAGGATGGACTGGCTGGATCTCCTTGCAGTCCAAGGGACTCTCAAGAGCCTTCTCCAACAGCATCAAATCTTTGTGCTCAACTTCCTTTATAGTCCAACTCTCACATCCATACATGACTACTGGAAAAACCATAGCTTTGATATATAATAGCTTTCATAAGTAACAGTTACATATATAATATATAATTACAGCACTGTGCTATGCTGTATAAAAATGTAAGCGGACAAGATACAATAATTAAACTTGTATAAGTTGTCTCTTGCCACTGTAACACGTTACTACAAATTTAGCATCTTAAAACAACACAACCCCTGGTGGCTCAGCGGTAAAGAATCGGTCAGCCAAGGCAGGAGACATGGGTTTGATCCCTGATCCAGGAAGATCCCGTGTGCCGTGGAACAACTAAGCCCATTCGCACAACTAGTGAGCCTGTGCTCTAGATCCTGGGAGCCGCAACTACTGAGCCCACGTGCCGCAGTTACTGAATCTTGCGCCCCCTAGAGCCCGTGCCCCGCAACAAGGAAAACTACCACAGTGAGAAGCTGGCACGCGGCAACTTGAGAGTAGCCCCCACTCACCGCCACTAAAGAAAAGGCTGCACAGCAATGAAGATCCAGTACAGCCCCAAATAACTAAATTAACTAATAATAAAGTTACCTAATTAATTAACAAATAATTTTAAAAAACCCTACAAATTCATTATCTTACAATCCTGTAGATCAAAAGTCTATTTCTCATTCAGGGAGCTAAGATTAAAGTGTCTTTGGCTGAGTGCCTTTCTGGAATCTGCTTCCTTACTCACTCATTCAGCTTGTTGGCAGAACTCAATCTCCTGTTCTAGAATCCCGGTTTCCGTTTTCCTGCTGGCTGTAAATGAGGGCCATTCTCAGCTTCTAAAGACCATATCCTTTGCCCCACGGCCTCTTCTTTCATTCTCAAAACCAACAGCTACGGGCTGAGTCTCTCTCATGTCACATCTCTCTGACCCACCAGGAAAGGTTTCCACTATTTAAGGGCTCTTGTGAAGAGACTGGACTCAGGTGGATAATTTCTGCACCTGAAGAATTATAGCCTTTATCTCATCTACAAAGTCTCTTTTGTCTTGAGATTTATTAGGTTGATACAAACATAATTGCGTGAATTTTAAATCATTATAACTAGGTTCAAACACATCTTTATTAATCAAATGGTTTTTACTAACCATTAAAATCAACACATTTTTGACGATGAGAAATAAATTTGTTTATTCCTGCAGCATAAAAATCTGTTCTTTCTGATTCGATGAATTTTTTTTTCCCAACGAACTCTTGGAAAGCACTTTTTGCTTCCTGCTTGTTGTGGAAGTGTTTTTCCTGCAAAAACTTGTCAAGATGCTTAAAGAAGTGGCAGTCAGATGGTGAGAGGTCAGGGGAATGTGGCAGATGAGGCAAAACTTCACAGCTCAATTCGTTCAATTTTTAAAGTGCTGGTTGCACCACGTGTGGTTGGGCATTGCTGTGGAAAAGAATTGAGCCCTTTCTGTTGACCAGTGCCAGCTGCGGGCCTTGCAGTTTTCAGTGCATCTCATTGATTTGCTGAGCATGCTTCTCAGATGTAATGGTTTCATTGGGATTCAGAAAGCTGTAATAACCAGACGGGCAGAAGACCACCAACAGTGACAATGATCTTTTCGGGGTACAGCTCTGGCTTTGGGAAGTGCTTCAGAGCTTCTTCTCAGTCCAAACGCCGAGCTAGTCATTACTGGTTGTTGTTCAAAATCCACTTTTCATCGCACCTCACAAACCACAAGAAATGGTTTGATGTCGTTGCACAGAATAAGAGAAGACACTTCAAAAAAACGAGTTTTTTGATTTGCAGTCAGCTCGTGAGGCACCCACTTATTGAGCTTTTTCACCTTTCCACTTTGTTTCAAATGCCAAAAGGCAGTAATAGAATGAGTGACCCTCTTTGGCCACTTCTCGTGAGGCTGGGAGGGGGTCAGCTTCCACGATGGTTCTCAGTTTTGTCATTGTCAGCTTTGGATGGCCAGTCACTATGCTGTCCATCTTCAAGGCTCTTGTCTCCTTTGCAAAACTTCTTGAACCACCACAGAACTGTATGTTCGTTGGCAGTTCCTGGGCCAAATGCATTGTTGCTGCTGCGAGTTGTTCCTGTTGCTTTACGACCCATTTTGTACTCAAATAAGAGAAATCGCTCTAATTTGCCTTTTGTCCAACGTTATTTCTTTAATCTAAAATAAATATAAAATACACAGCAAGTAATAAGTCATTTGCAAAAAAAATAAGCGAGGAATGCACATTAAAATGATGTATAGCATAATCCGATTTAAGAATGTATTCTAACATGCAAAACCATAATTAATTTTGTACTAACCTAATAACAAATTCATAGGTTCCAGGGATCAGAGCATAGACATATATGGGAGAGCCATTATTCTAGTTACCACAAGCCTCAAACTTTTATGTGTGTGTATATATACTATATATATTAAATAATATATAATTATATATTACTATATAATTTTATATATGCCTAAAGACAGTATATAACATATATACTATATATTATATATATAATTGTATACTATATATGCTATATATTATATGTATATATGGAGAAGGCAATGGCACCCCACTCCAGTACTCTTGCCTGGAAAATCCCTACGGAGGAGCCTGGTAGGCTGCAGTCCATGGGGTCGCTAAGGGTCGGACACGACTGAGCGATTTCACTTTCACTTTTCACTTTCATTGGAGAAGGAAATGGCAACCCACTCCACTAGTTCTTGCCTGGAGAATCCCAGGGATGGGGGAGCCTGGGGGGCTACCGTCTATGGGTTACACAGAGTCGGACATGACTGAAGTGAATTAGCAGCAGCAGCATATAGGAAATTAGGAGAAGTAAATAATACTACAGTCACGTAAGGCAGAAGGGGCATCTCGCTGTAGGAAACTACAAATATGACATTCAATGCTGACTGTCTAGTTATAAGGAAGTAATGTAAGTATTGCTTCACTCATGAATAAAAAACTTTGAGAAAACAATTTTCCCCTCTCTTCTAGAGGGCTGTTTTCTGTCACCCCGATCTCCTGCCTCTCTCTGCCTATTCCTACAGCAGTTACAGAGCCATAAAGATGAAATGGAAGTGCCATTCTTATCAGGAGGAAAACCATTTCCCATTTTTAAAAATACAGCTCCTAAACTGATGGACTTGGCCTCCTGAGTATTTTGCAGATAACCAAAAATTAAGGTTTTTTAAAAATGTTACTTTATGGAATATTTGTGTAGAAATTCTCTGTTCCTTCTTTATTTACCCTTAAGAGATTATGATCAGAGGTTAGCTATGTAACTGTGGCTCTCCCCACTGCGGCTAAATTCTTGGGAACACTGTGAGTATTACCAGACCATATTCTCTTTCTCCTGTCTTGTTTATTTTTTCCCTTTTCATATCTCTATCATTATCATTTGTTGCCCTTCATCACAATCTAATCGTATTCTTCAGCTCAATCACTGCAGCGCTGTGGTTCTTTTTTTCCTGATCTTTATCTAGTTATACTGAATTTTTCTTCAAGTATAAAAATATTTCCTTTCACTACTTGAGAATTCTAGGTCTTCACAATTTAAGCCATATATGTTCAGTTCAGTTCAGTCACTCAGTCGTGTCCTACTCTTTGCGACCCCATGGACTGCAGCACTCCAGGCCTCCCTGTCCATCACCAACTCCCGGAGTTTACGTAAACTCATGCCCACTGAGTCAGTGATGCCATCCAAACATGTGTATATACATATGTACATCTATATGTATATATACATATGTAAATTTAAGTTTATATGTGTTTTTGTGTGTATATGTAAATATATATGTATATATACACATATGTAAAGTTAAGTTCATATATGTATGTGTGTGTGTGTATATGTGTGTGTGTTTCCATGTATTACGTTCTGATATGGTTTCACAGCAAAGCACCTAAAAAATTTCTGACCAAGATTGAATTGGTTAATATCTACCTGGTTTCATATAAGTAACATAATTTCAGGCTTAAAAATAGTACATTTTAGAACAGTAATGAATTAATAAGAACAACAACAAAAAAAAAACCTAAGCTATGCAAACAGAAGAAATAAATCATAACATTTTTGAGTACATGGACTTTGAAATCTAATAGCCTAGGCTTAGACTCCAGGTCTATTGCTGACAGCCTGTTGAGCGTGGGCAGGTAATGTAAATGATTTAAAGCATGAGTTTTTCTCTCATTAAATAAAATAAAGCAAAGATAGCCATCTTGGATAGTAGCCTTGAAAATTAAATGAGACAACATATGTAAACTACTTGATACACAATTAATAACTGAGAGCTTAATATCTGCTGAGATGCGATTATAATAGAACTAGACCCAGATCTGCAACTAACTAAGCAATGGCAAAGAGGGGCCTCCTGTGCATCATCATGGATGGGTGAGGACACAACGCTTAGGGTGGCCTGCTGAGTGCATCTAACATTTAAAGCACGAGTCCTCTGTGCCTGGGATTGTGTCAAAAGCCTCAGTGTATTAGCTCTTCCAATTATCATACTATGATATAAGCATGGTAACATGTTTAATAAGAAAAAAAAAAAAACTCTTAATAAGAAAGAGTAACCATTTCTAGTACACACTGCTGCTGCTACTGTTGCTGTTACTTCAGTCCTGTCTGACTCTGTGCGACCCCAGAGATGGCAGCCCACCAGGCTCCCCCGTCCCTGGGATTCTTCAGGCAAGAACACTGGAGTGTTCTTTCTCCAATGCATGAAAGTGAGAAGTGAAAGGGAAGTCGCTCAGTCGTGTCCAACCCTCAGCGACCCCATGGACTGCAGCCTTCCAGGCTCCTCCGTCTATGGGATTTTCCAGGCAAGAGTGCTGGAGTGGGGTGCCATTGCCTTCTCTGAGTACACACTGCTAGTTGGAGGTAAATAGAACATAGGAACCCTGGTTTCTGACCCCAGAACCTGTGTTTATATTTCCACCAGAGCTATCATCTTTTCCAAAGAGCAGCTCCTTTGCCAGACATCTCTATGCCTCCCAATGAAATGAAAGTCTCAGTGACTCATTTTCTCAAGTTGCATGTTATAAAATAGGCATGGTGGCTCAGATGATAAAGAATCTGCCGGCACTGCAGGAGACCCAGGTTCAATCTGTGCTTCAGGAAGACCCCTCTGGAGAAAGGAATGGCTACCCATTCTAGTATGCTTGCCTGGAGAATTCCATGGACAGAGGAGCCTGGCCAGCTAAAGTTCATGGAGTCAGAGAGTCGGACACAACTGAGCAACTACCACACATCTTTGACAGAACCAAATTAAAGCAGCATGTTGGTCATGTTACCTATTGCAGCTTAATCAACAATGCCAACACATAGAGGCTTAAACAGCTGTTTCATTGCCTGTCAATTCTGTGGATTGGTGGGGGCTCTGCTGGGTGTTGCTTCTGCTGCCTCACTGGCAGTTTCTGTGCAGTTGGAGAAAAATGGCAGCTGGGAGGAGGTGTAGCTAGCTGTCTGGCTCCCTTATGCCTATCTCAGTGGCTACACTTTCTTTTTTTTTTTTTAACAGAGTTTATTTTTTAGAACGGTTCTATATTTATAGAGAACTTGAGAAGATAGTAGAGCCCAGTTTCCTCTGTAACTAACATCTTGCCTTAGTACAGTACATATATTACAATTAATGAGCCAATCACGATGCAATTTATAAAATTAAAATCCATAGTTACTATTTTCCACCAAATTTTCTTAATTTATAACTCTTGTCCTTTTTTGTTCCAGGATCTCATCAGGATACTGTGTTACATTTAGTTGTCACGTCTCCTTAGACTCCTCTTGGCTGTGACACTTTTGATTTTTGCTTTTGTTTTTTTCTTTTTCTGATGTCTTATTCTCCTGGTTCTCCCCCACATTCTTTCCCTCTGTCTCTCTCTCTTACATAAACACAAGCACTCATACCTGCACACAGGATAATCTGGATTTCACATGTACCGGCTCCAGGATTTAAGGTGGAGGAACTGAATGTTCTCACACTCTGAGGTCTGGACTCACAAGCCTCGGAACATTACATGTTCTGCAGCCTCTTAGTCAGTCATCTCAGAATTCAATGGAGGGCGCAAGTCCCGCCTCTTGATGCTCAGAGTCCAGTGTATGTGTAGGGAGAACGGGCAAACCTGTCAAGAGTCATCTCTAGGCCAGCGACCACGTGGATGCCAGGCAAACACCATCGATTGTTTAGTTGATCTCTACCCAGGTAACGATGAAATCGTTATGATAAAGTGAAAACAAAATGGCATATTGATATTGAATTCAAATTCTTATTTAAGTTGCTGCTGCTGCTAAGTCACTCCAGTCGTGTCCTACTCTGTGCGACCCCCGAGACAGCAGCCCACCAGGCTCCCCCGCCCCTGGGATTCTCCAGGCAAGAACACTGGAGTGGGTTGCCATTTCCTTCTCTAATGCCTGAAAGTGAAAAGTGAAAGTGAAGTCGTCAGTCGTGTCCAACTCCCAGCGACCCGATGGACTGCAGCCCACCAGGCTCCTCCATTCATGGGATTTTCCAGGCAAGAGTACTGGAGTGGGTTGCCATTGCCTTCTCCATTATTTAAGCTATATATCTCAAAATCAATTGTTGCCATAGGATATCACTTCTTAACACAGATGTATTTTTTTTCATGGCATTAAATCATTCATAAAAAATGATTAATGTGCGATGCATAAATGTGGTACTTTATTCTTTAGTAAATATAAAAATCAGGTGAACACTTACAATAAAATTAGGTTTTACTTTTACCGTAGAATTAGGAACCATAGCTCTCTTTAGAAGTCTAGGTTGTCTCCAGGCATAAAAATGGAAATACTGATACTATGACAACACAGCCTGAATTTTCTGCTTTGCAGATGCCAGATTTATTTTTAAATGGTGTGAATCAAATCTGTGCTGAGAGGCCAACTTCAAAATATAAAAGAAAAATTGGCAATGGAAGGATTTTGCTGGTTTGGCTGAAGTGAAGCCTTCTATAGCATTTCATTCTAGTGGAGTGTCTGACTGTGAAAATCTTTCCAATTGTAATTTTCTTTCTGCTTGCCAAAATGGGATTATGAATTAAAGTTAATGTTGCAGCAAATGTCACCTGTCCTTTGAAGAAAAATAATAAATCAAAATGGATTTGTTCCTCATATTTAAAAGGAAAAAAACGCTGACCTACTTGAGGGTCTTCTCTCATGCCTTAACAAAACAGGTAAACAAATAAAGCAGAATTTCATTGTGACTTTTCCTTTTAATCCTTGCTCATCTCTAAGGAGGGAAAAGACCAATCTCTTTCCAATAAATATTCATAAAAAAGAGAAAAACAAGGAAGAGAGAGAAAGAGAAAGGAGATGAATATTGTAACATGATCCCAGAAGTAGAATTCTTCAAGTAAGATATTAAATTAAGAAAAATATAATTAAATTATGTTTCGTTCCTTTCGGAATAAATAAAAACAAAATCTGGAGACTTATTCCTCAAAGGTTTGAAGTATTTGTGTATTGTGTTTTAAGAAAATAAAGACAAACCTACAAATAAACACAATAGAGCTTAAAACTGTCTGTATTTCTTTGGCCTTAATGTTTTTTCCCAGGGGTTTTAGCAATGAGGCTTCCCTGATAGCTCAGATGGTAAAGAATCTGCCTGCAATGCGGAAGACCTGGGTTCAATCCCTGGGACTGGAAGATCCCTCGGAGAAAGGCACAACAATCCACTCCAGTATTCTTGTCTGGAGAATCCCATGGGCAGAGGAACCTGGCGAGCTACAGTCCATGGGGTCACGGGACTGGGCAGGACTGAGTGACTAATACTTTCAGCAATAAACATTGCCTATAACAAGCTCTTGCCACTGCAGAGAAAGAAAGGGATGCTTCTGGTTTATCATGTAGACATCATGCTTATGATGACACAATTTCTTTAAAAAAAAAAAATAATTAGCAACACTACTTTTTATATATTAATCTGAAAAGACAGAAGAGCAGTTTGGTAGTTGACACCACTACCTTGAACCCTATTTGTTGTCGTTGTTTTAATCATCTACTTACAACAACACCTGGAATGTCAACGTTGTGGTAAATTAAGAGCTGGCCATAGACTTAAAAGATGGAAGATAATGGATTATGAATTTAACTCAGTAATACTGCAATGATGTGTTTAATGAAACAAAAGAAGCCAAATAAGCCAATGATAAAGGACTTGTTGAATATTTATAGTGTTTTTTTTGTGTGTGTGCATTTCCTGGTGTGGTTTTGAATAGTGTAAATAATTTTTAAAATGTGGTTTTAAAATCAGGAAGTAATGTGCTATTTTTTTCCCCCTGTACTTAAGTTTTAATTTAATTTATTTACTTACAATTAAAATCAGGAAGTATTATACTATTTTTAACTGAATAAAAGAAAATGAATCAAACACAACTGTGGATGTTTTCATTTAAATAATATGCATACACAGTGCCCATTCCCTTTCTTAATCAAGGCAGTGTGATGACTCAAACAAATACCAACATTTGGGTGTGGAGATGACAGCCTTGTAATCTTGTTCTGTCCCTCCTCCGTCATTGAAGACTAGCATATTTTCTTTATGATTGTATTGTTACCATATCGGAATAAATGACAAATCAGTTATCAGGTCAGGAAGAAGTTAATATTTTATAAATTCTTATTTTGAACCAAAGAAAAATGATAGTAGTAGATGATACATACGAACATGAAAACATGTGCATACTAAGTCACTTCAGTTGTGTCTGACTCTTTGCGACCCTATAGACTGTAGCCTGCCAGACTCCTCTGCCCATGGGATTCTCCAGGCAGGAATACTGGAGTGGGTTGCTATGCCCTCCTCCAGGGAATCTTCCTAACCCAGGATCAAACCCACGTCTCTTATGCCTCCTACACTGGCAGGTGGGTTCTTTACCATTAGCGCCACCTTCTATAGATAGAAACACAGACAAAACCCTCAGCAAAAACTTGTATGAATTCACATAGTTACTATGTCTTTATTTCTTCCTTAACATGGATTTCCAGGTATAGAGAGAAATTTTTATTTTTTTACTTTTATTGTTTTACTGTTCAACCTTATCAAAACTGAGGGTTTAGAATTATCCGTTTAAATTTTACTGTTAGCCATTAATTCTGAGTTAGTTTCTCACCTCTCTACCATCTCTTCTGAATTTTTACTGACAACAGGACTCCTTCCTTTGTAGAAGCGGTAGCAAACTGAAGAGTGGGTTTTTCAACACTTCTGGATATAATCTACTCTGCAGCTCACAGCACCCAGTGAGAATCCAATAAATGTTGTTGATTGACTGCTTCCTATCTAGTTAGAAAATAAGGGGGAAATTAAATATACTTTTGGTACATTTCCCAGCTTCAACATCTCAAAGGAGCTAAATGTGGTTTGAAATGGTGTAAGCCATTTCAATTATGTTGCCAGAGGAGTCTGAGAACAATAAACTTTTTAAGAGATGGGGCAGAAAGAAAGAGAATCGGCTTTGAAGTCAAATTACCGTTTTCTCTCTCAATATTTTGACCCAAATTTAAGGTATTAAATCAAATTTTAAAATGTGATTCCACATGGAAAGCACCATTCATGCATAACAAAAGCAGGAGTTAGGCTGAAGGACATACCATTCTTTGGTCAAAATGTGAAAGTTAATTATAAAATGTACATGAATAAACATAAAATATAAAAGTTTTAAAACAGGACATTTTCAAGTCAATACATTAGTTTTCTACTCTCTTCAACAAATGCAATCAATTTTGAAACTCTTTGAGTATTACTCAGATAACAAAAAAATACACCTTTGCTACAATTGTAAAATACCAGTCTCTGGCAATAGTTCTTGAAAATAATGATATTAATAAATAGAAAAAGGAAAAAAATGAGGTCATATGACCATCCATCCTATATTTAAATATCTTATTCCAATATTTTCTTTCTCTATTCACATTTAAAGGTGCAAGTACTCAGCAAGTATGCTATTGCCTTTTTCAAAGTTTGATTTCCCCCTGTGTTCAGAACTTAAAAGATTTTGTATAATTTCTAATGATATTCATTCTTCAAATTAAAAGTTGCTTTAATGTGACTAAAGCATATGGCTTCCCAGGTGGCACTAGTGGTAAAGAACCTGTCTGCCAAGGCAGGAGATGTAAGAGGCTCAGGTTTGATCCCTGGGCCGGGAAGATCCCCTGGAGGAGGGCATGGCAACCCACTCCAGTACTCTTGCCTGGAGAATCTCAAGGACAGAGAAGCCTGGGGGGCTACAGTATTTATAGGGCCGCAGAGAGTCAGACATAACTCAAGCGACTGAGCACACACACACACGCATGGACATGCATACAGAGCATATATGTTCAATTTATTAATGCAAGTTCTTTAAAGATCTAGAATAAATTGACCATTTAAATTCAGATCTAAATGGTCAAATTAAATAGACATAGTTTGCATGACATACTTAGCTATAATCCTAGTAAGAGACAAGACAAAGTACAGAGGAATTCTAGATTCATATGATACAATTTCTGTCATCTTCCTTGTTTGAAACAATCTAAACTTAAAAGTATATGGCAGCACCCCAAAAAGTGCACTAGATCCATAATTTGCTTTTACACTTGAGAAGAATAGCTGAACAATGAATTCTCTTTAATTCAGTGAATTAATTTGTGTATACAGACATAGTGAATGCATGGTTCTTGCAAGTTACTAATCTTTGCTCACAAAGAGCTACTAACATTTCTCTGATGATTGGTCAGTGTATTGCAGATTTGGGGGGTCATTTTCTTCCAATTCTCTTGCCCCTTTTCCTCTTGGTTCCTTTCAATTCAATCCCCATCAATCCTTCAGAGTCTAATCAAGTGCAAGTATAACCCTTGACCAAAAGAGCTTTCTGAGAACTGGATGCTGTGAACTGAAATACAAACACACAACATGAGAGTTTTGAATTTCAGTTTTATTGGTGAGTCTTATTGAGGACTACAGACTGGGTCTCAGAGAGGCCTGAGGCTCTAACTCCAAAGAGGTTGGGAGGTCAGTATATATGTGATTTTTGGAGAAGTGGTATGTGTAACCAAGCCTACATCTTGGTAGAAAGTTAGGTTTAGGGATAGATATTTTAGTTAATGACTTCAGTGCTTTTCTAAATATGGAAATATGCAAGAAATTGGGTTCATAAAATTTTCTCCTGAAAATATCTATCTGAAGGCCCATTCTGCCAGAGCACAGTGCCTCATTCCCAGTCTCCACCCTCAACTTTTTTCAGGGTGTGTTGAAGGTCAGCTCAGTGACTGCGGTGGCTAATGATGCAATCCTTGTAGAGCCGGATGGCAAGCAACATTCTTTAGTTGGCAATGCCCAGATATAGTTCATTTCCTGAAGCTGTGTGCCAAAAATGGTTTATTCAGCCTCGGAAACTAACATTCCCACAGTAATAGAAATTGCTAACTATTTCATCAGCATTCCCAGGAACTTTGTTTGCAGCCCTTTGAAGCCATGCATGAGCATTAGACTCTCCAAGGAAATGGAACTGTTCACCCCCACTATCAATTGCCACTTTCCATCAGCTTTCCATTAATTAACCACAACTAATCTTCCCATTAATACCTAGACTGCCTTGTAACTCAAAGGATGGTAGCCTTGGCATCACCTGGGCGTTTGTGAGAAGTTCAGAATCACTGAATCAGAATCTGCACATTAGTAATATCCATAAATCCATGTGCAAGATTGAGAGGCACTGATCTAGATGTATCCACTATGCTAAATAGTAAAGCAGTGCTGTTTCCAATCCTCTGCTCTCTTTCTAGTGCTTATAAAGGTCTTGTCTGTACTTGCATGAATGATTTCCTGTTGACCTCTTTCACATCCTAATTCCTTTCAAAGTCCTCCCTTATCTGGGCAGGGCAAAGAGGTACAGTCAGTCACACACCCCCACAACCACAGAGAGACCCCTCAATACTAAGTGCCTATGGCCTGGCAATCACCCTCACAAGTTTAAAGATTTTTTTCTTTCCTTTTTTTTTTTTTTTTTTACTTTATTTTACTTTACAATACTCTATTGGCTTTGCCATACATCGACATTTCTTTAAAGTTCTAAAAAAAAGAAACATTTTATCTCTATTACCATTTTGAGCCTGACAATTTTTCACATAATTAATGTAGTTGAAATTCACTATTAAACATTTTAATATAAAGTTTCTCTGCAAATGTTACAATTTATCCATTTTCTTTATGTCATCCTTGTGAGAGAGATCATTAGCTTTACCCTGGCTTACAGATCTGGATGGACTATAAATGGATTTGACAGTATTGCAATTTAGCTTTTCCAACCTAGAACTATTTTTCTGTCTTCAAGTCTATGGGAGTTGCAAAGCTTGAGGAGAAGCATCATTGGTAGTTTGGGAAGCTCTGACAATTAAGTAGAGAATAATTTAGCACCAAGTTTAGTTCCTGGACAGCCTCACTGCTGACTCTGATTTTAAAAAGAGAAAAATGCTGCCAAGACAAAAATGCTACTTATATTCTCTATAAGTGCCTTTCATTTGAACTTAAACACAAAAACTAGTAAGATTCAGAATGATGAAATGGATTATATAATTAGTGTTAAGTGAATTCTAAACTATGGAAAATTTCTCTACGCTTCTTGGCTCTAACTAAAAATAGTTTGAATGGGTGAGAATTTCATGCATATATATTACTATGCAATACGACTCTGACTCTGATTGCATCCCATATTCCACCTGGTTAACACCATTTTTCTTCATTTCTCCTCTACCTATATAACCTTGGTGAAAACTTTGCTCACTTCTCTTAGGAGCCTTTAAAATGCTTTAAATTTATTACAGAGTTATATGCCCAAGGAGGTTCATTGTAAGAAACCTTGAAGTTCCAGGGAAGCAAAACTTATCACCCCAAAATGTCTCTTTGTCATGTGGATTGTTTTGAGCTGAAAACAGTTAATGTCCAAAAGACCCAGGAAGAAACTCTGACCCCTTAGTTGCTTAAAGAATGTAGCTAGAGGACTTGTTCTAGAACGAGAACTATACCCACAGATAACTATAGTATGAACTCGGTGCGTAGACAAGGAGGGACCTAGCAAAGTCTGTTTGTTAAAATTCCTCTCTGGGTGCCCTTGCTTATTCCTGGCCCAGCAAATGTTTATTCACCAAACATTCACGTTTCCACCTTCGAATCAACTGTCTTCCTCCCCTTTTATGTCCCAAACCACTGCCCCGAACATTCTCTCTTGTCTCTAGCTAAAGGTGATATTTAATGTGAGAGGTTTGGCCATTTTTCGAGTTCCTCAGTTTTCCTGGGTCTCTCCCATGTATACAGGTTATTAAATGTGTGTGTGATCTTTTTTTAAAGAGCGAATTGGTCACTGTACTTAGCACCAGCTGTTTCACAGAAGTAGCCCATTGCATCACCTTCAAAAAAACACAAAAATCCAGTTTAAATGCTTTTCCTACGGCACAGTTAAAGGGCCCAGAGAAAAGCTGGTAATGGATTTCTTCCTGTTAATGTGTCTCATGCGTGTGTGCTAAGTTGCTTCAGTCACGTGCAACTCTTTGAGACCCCCATGGACTATAGCTCGCCAAGCTCCTCTGTCTACTGGATTCTTCAGGCAAGAATACTGGAGTAGGTAGCCATGCCCTCCTCTAGGGCATCTTCCTGACCCAGGGATTGAACCCTCAACCCTTATGTCTCCTGCATTGGCAGGTGAGTTCTTTACCACTAGCACCACGTGGGTAGCCATTCCCTTCCCCAGGGGGGTCTTCCTGATCCAGCGATCGATCCCAAGTCTCCTGCACTGCAGGCAGATTCTTTACCACCTGAGCCACCAGGGAAGCCCCTGAACCTGTGTCATGTCAATTTAATTTTTAGACCAGCCAGGAGAACCTAGAAGGATAGAGAAAATTACTCACCTTCCAGAGAAAGTAATCAAAATGTCTATAAATAAGGAAGTGATTAAATTTTTAAAATTATACAGTCATATAATGGAATATTATATGAAAAAAGGAAGGTAAAATATGATAGCTGCTTTGAAAAGATATCAAGGTATATTGTTAACTTTTAGAACAGAAAGGAAAGTTGCAGAGCGAAGTGTATAATGATTTCATTTATGTTAAAACTGCATGTACCCACAGACAGAGAAATATCAAGATAGATTGAAATCTATAGCAATAGATAAAGTAAAAGCTGGGTAGATAGGTAGGTAGATAGATGTGGAAACAGAGATGGAGGTATGTTTGGGAAGTTTTGAAAGGGAATCGACACTAATAACAAATATTTGTAAGAAGTTCAAATGAAGTGTGGGAAATGAGACTTTTACTTTCTTCTAAACACCTTTACAGCATCTGAACTTTTTCATGAATGAGTATCATAATTTTTAAAAATTATGTGTTCTATAGTACATAGCATTTACTTTGCATCTCAAATATTCTGCCTATCTCCTTTCTTAGATATTTGTATTTAGTCATTAATTCTCTAGTGTAGATGTATTAACTATATATGCTCATTGCCCTTTGTCTGAAATAGCTTTCTACTTTGATTCTGCCTTTCCTCTCTTTTTTGAACTTTAAAGTTTACCTCTTCCAAGAAAGAAAATGACTAAATAGATTTAGGCAATCATTTCCACCTCTTGAGCATCGTTTGAAGCATATTCTCTCTTAAACCACAAAACCAATTGACTGCATTTTTAACCTAGATGCTTAAATGCTTCCAACATGAGGCATAGAACTTGAAATGAAGATGGTTTCCCTAATAACTATAAATGCATGTTAAAGATTCAACAATTAGAAGAACTGTCCTGAAAGAATCATGGTATAGGAAAGAACAGAGCCAATTAGGAATGTAAATATAATTTAGAATACATGCTCTCAAGAGAATTGGTCTTACACTTTACCAATTAATAACAGAGCATACAAGACAATGAATGAGCACTTCATCTTCCTGGATGCTTCAGGACTGTCATTCAACTTTAAAAATCATACTCTTTCAATTATATGTCTTCATTAATGTGCAGAGAATTGGAAGGTTTCTTGCAACCTGCACTCCCCACTAGAAATTCCTTCTTTAGGAGTCACCTGATTACCAGCATGTCACACCAACCCTAACCCCTCTGCCATGCTTACAGTCTTAATAGAGTTACCAGCTTCAATGTTATCTTTCCAATTGTGATTGTTTTTCAACTCCATCTGTTTAGCATTTATCACCGTTTCACAGAGAAGGGGTGAATAAATGATGCCAATCAGGTAAAGGTAATGGGAGCAGTTAATGAGCAGCTGAACTTCATTTATTCAACAAGTGCTTGTTGTATATCTACTGTGAACACTGTGTTATATATTAATGGGAGGCTATAATATAATTCCGTTTACTCATCATTACATTACAATCATTACAATGAACTGCATCCAGTTCTCTAAGGTGAATTGCAGATCTAATATTCTATGATTTTAAATGTAAATTTCTAAATGAGAGAATGGAGTCTTTCTTCTTAATTTAACCTTATGGATGGGGAAATAGAAATTCTGTATGTAAACAATTAAAAATATGAACAGATAATGCAGAGATGGAGCTAGTAAAATATAAAGTAATTTGAGGGGATCAGTGAAGAATGCTTCTGAGACAAACTAAAAGCTGTATTAGCTGTAATGTGAAGGGTGCAATGAGTGGAAATTAAATTTGAAAGAATTCCAAGCTCAGATTGGAGGAGTCTTAGACTGTTCACTCTCATCCCTTTCATACTGAGAAAAGAAACCATTTACAAGGAGGAGGAGAATGTAGAGTGAAAAGGTAGCATCATTTTGACTTATAATCAGTCATAGAAGAGGCGACAGTTTACACTATCTAAGGGTGGAGTTCTGGCTCCATGAATGCTTAGTAATGGAATAGAGTATCTGGCGCATGGAGAAAAACTGGGATTTCAGTGAAAGAACTGAGGAGAAAAAGGTGATGTGAGGGAGAAAGAAAGGAGGACTTCATAAAAGCTAGAGAATGCCCAGGGGAATATCTAAGGACCTAAATTTTAAAGTGCTATGCTTTGCAAGGTGATGGTCAGCAAGAGATCTTAGCAAGAGGAACACTAATTTCTCCATGCCCCACCCAACTCAACTTTATAAAGCTGAGATAACAAGTTAAGAGTTGCCTGAAATTCTCTGTCCCTGATGTCTGTACCTGGCAGATACAGAGGGCAGGTAAGGGGCTAGACATGGATGCAGGACACAGTAGCCGGGAAAATAAGTGGTTCGGATGGCTAATAAAGATCCTCTCTTGGAATCAAAACAGCAGGGTGTAGAAAGCACTCAGTCTGAATTCCCCTTGTACTTAGGGCAACTATGCACAGGCCTGACTCCAGGAACCAAACACCTTTTTTAAAAAAAGAAAAAAAAACCCACTAAATTAATTGACCCATTTTCAACACTTCTTCTCCAATGTTGTTGTTCAGTTGCCAAGTCGTGTCTGACTTTTGTGACCCCATGAACCGCAGCACTTCCGTGTCCTTCATTATCTCCTGGAGTTTGCTCAAACTCATGTGAATTAAGTCAATGATGTCATCCAACCAGCTCATCCTCTGTTGTCCGCTTCTCCTCCTGCTCTCCATCTTTCCCAGTATCCCTCTTTTCCAATGAATTGGCTCTGTACATCAGGTGCCCAATGAGCTAGGGCTTCAGCATCAGTCCTTCCAATGAATATTCAGTGTTGATTTCCTTTATAATTGACTGGTTTGATCTCCTTGCTGTCCAAGGGACTCTCAAGAGTCTTCAGTTCAGTTCAGTCACTCAGTCGTGTCCAACTCTGCGACCCCATGAATCGCAGCACGCCAGGCCTCCCTGTCCATCACCAACTCCTGGAGTTCATTCAAACTCACGTCCATCGAGTCGGTGATGCCATCCAGCCACCTCATCCTCTGTTGTCCCCTTTTCTTCCTGCCCCCAATCCATCCCAGCATCAGTCTTTTCCAATGAGTCAACTCTTCGCATGAGGTGGCCAAAGTACTGGAGTTTCAGCTTTAGCATCGTTCCTTCCAAACAACACACAGGACAGATCTCCTTTAGAATGGGCTGATCTCCTTGCAGTCCAAGGGACTCTCAAGAGTCTTCTCCAACACCACAGTTCAAAAGCATCAATTCTTCGGCCCTCAGCCTTCTTCACAGTCCAACTCTCACATCCATACATGACCACAGGAAAAAAACATAGCCTTGAATAGACTGACCTACAAAGTAAGCAAAGTAATGTCTCTGCTTTTGAATATACTATCTAGGTTGGTCATAACTTTTCTTCCAAGGAGTAAGCATCCTTTAATTTAATGGCTGCGATCACCATCTGCAGTGATTTTGGAGCCCCCAAGATATAGTCAGCCACTGTTTCCAATGTTTCCCCATCTATTTCCCATGAAGTGATGTGACCNCCATACATGACCACTGGAAAAACCATAGCCTTGACTAGACGGACCTTTGTTGGCAAAGTAATGTCTCTGCTTTTGAATATGCTGTCTAGGTTGGTCATAAGGTTCCTTCCAAGGGGTAAGCGTCTTTTAATTTCATGGCTGCAGTCACCATCTGCAGTGATTTTGGAGCCCCCAAAATAAAGTCTGACACTGTTTCCCCACCTATTTCCCATGAAGTGATGGGACCAGATGCCATGATCTTCGTTTTCTGAATGTTGAGCTTTAAGCCAACTTTTTCACTCTCCTCTTGAGAAACATATATGCAGGTCAGGAAGCAACAATTGGGACTGGACATGGAACAACAGACTGGTTCCAAAGAGGAAAAGGAGTACGTCAAGGCTGTATATTGTCACCCTGCTTATTTAACTTATATGCAGAGTACATCATGAGAAACGCTGGGCTAGAAGAAGGACAAGCTGGAATCAAGATTGCCAGGAGAAATATCAGTAACCTCCGATATGCAGATGACCCCACCCTTATGGCAGAAAGTGATGAGGAACTAAAAAGCCTCTTGATGAAAGTGAAAGAGGAGAGTGAAAAAGTTGACTTAAAGCTCAACATTCAGAAAACGTATTGTATTAGTGAATCCCAAATATTTGCTACTAGTGAATGAAAACGCCTATCTTTAACATTTTAGTTAATTATTTAAAATGTTCCCATGGATATATAGCTTCCTCCTCTTTCAGTCTTCTGTGCACCTGCTATTATCTTGTTCTGTTGGCTCTTCAAAATATATGTTATTTGTATTTTCATTGTTATTACCTATTCTGTGCTGAACTACTTTTAGGTCATCTGAGTGCTCCTCTCTGATTCCATAAACCTTGTGTGTTCTCCATAGTCAGAGCAGTGTATGTTTCTGCTTTATTAGAGTTCAGGCTCTTTGGGGCTGAGGTTGGATTTTATTCATGCTAGGACCGTAGAACATGAGACACAGAAATATTCATTAAATTGTTAAATAAATTCTAATCTGTTTACCTACTATATGCTAGCAGTATCTACCTAAGGTCTTGTCTTAGTACGTCCTATGTAAAGTACTCCTTGAGAATCCGATAAAAGTGGTACAGTCTCTATCAATGTGCCCTGCAAATTTCTGTCATAGAACTTATTGAAATCTAAAATTATTGTTTATTTTCTTTTTTTTTACTTTCCCCCCCTTTGAATGTATTTCCTGTGATAGTAGGGACCATGACAGTTTTATACATTTTATGTATGCATTTTGACATAACATTGCACATGGTAGGACCTTAATAAGTACTTACCGAATACAAATGAGTGTGCTTCCTCCTTGGTTGAGAGCAGTGTACTTATCCATAATACAAATAATTTCACAACAGTTATAAACCTTCGACTTTAATCTTTGTTTTTTTATTATTGGACTGATTTTTTTTTTTCCCCCTCTGTGCTGTGAAGGATTGGGAAGCCTGGCATGCTGCAGTCCATGGAGTCAGAAACAGTTGGACAAGTCTTGAACGACAACTGTGTTGCTTGTAGGATCTTAGCTCCCTGACTAGAGATTGAACCCAGCAGTGAGAGCACCGAATCCTAACCACGAGGTTGCCAGGGAATTCCCAGACTGATTTTTCTAAAACAGTACTTTCACTGGTGAAATGTCTGCTGCTGCTGCTAAGTCGCTTTAGTCGTGTCTGGCTCTGTGCGACACCAGAGATAGAGCCTGCCAGGCTCTTCTGTCCCTGGGATTCTCCAGGCAAGAACATCGGGGTGGGTTGCCATTTCCTTCTCCAATGCATGAGAGTGAAAAGTGAAAGTGAAGTTGCTCAGTCGTGTCCGACTTCGAGATCCCATGGACTGCAGCGCACCAGGCTCCTCCATCCATGGGATTTTCCAAGCAAGAATACTGGAGTGGGGTGCCATTGAAATGTCTAGTCAAACTCTTCTGCCAGATCTGAGATAGGTTCTGGGAATACAAAGATAAATAAGAACTTTGTTCCTTACTTTTATGGGATTTTTGAATAAAGAGAAATAAATGCTTAAATCCCCTTGAGGTCAAGGAAAGCTTCCTAGAGGACTTCTGATATCTCTAAGGTTTTTTAAGCTCAAAAATTGTATAATTCATAGGAGTCATTTTCCCTGGCAGTAGCAAAAAATTTCAGTAATCACTAAGGAAAGACTGATTGCTACCAGCAGGAAATTGTCGGCTGTTCCTATGGCTGCCCTCATTCTGATTGGCTTGAATATTTACTTTAACCTAGAAGTAGTGACTTTGGAATTTAAAAGTAATTCCTTACTAGATAGAAATGATTTTTAGGTTATCCATTATTTTGTTAGCTGAGATAACTGAAAGGAGAATTCAGCATTGTTGTATGTGGCTTTACTGAACCCAGTGCAAGCTTTCCTTATTTGTGGTTGGTTTGATTTTTGTTTGGTTAACAAGGGAATTAGGAAATACTTGCCCTTAGCACTATTAATACACTGTTTTTTTGGACTTATTTATATGACTAATTTACTTATTTTTGTTTTCTCTTTCATTCCTGTTAGAAGGTAAGTTCTGTAAGAACAGAATTTTTGTCTCTGGTGTTCATTGCTCTATAAATATTTGTGGAATGGGTACTTATCAAGTCCATTGGTAGCCTTAATGGAGTAGTTTAAATAAAATGGTGGGGATGGAAACTGGTTTATATGGTTGAGGATAGCCTGAACTGATAGTGATCTAAAAGTCAAACAGGAATAGATTTTTTTCTTCTTTTAAAACATTTGATAAAGAATATTTATGAAAATTCCCTTCTTAGCCACTTTCTTTTTACTGCTGATAGATTATAAAATCTTTAAAATTAACATGTTCTATTAGTTTTCTTTTTTGTAATTTATATATAAACTTACTAATCACTAAATTCATTTATTGTCATACGTCATATGCCCTCAACTTGTTAACACTTTTTAGATTTTTGAAAAAAATGAAAATTTTAGGTATTTTCTTCTTTAACCTCAACATAGATGTGAAGTGATGTGTCAGTAAATAGTTTTAGACCTTAGATTAATTTTATTTTTTAAAGTTAACTAAGCAATGTGTACCAAAAGTAAATATATATATAAATGACTACATTATTCATAATTCTAAAATTAGACATCTGTCTAATGAATGTTGTTCTGCATGTTGCTAAATAATTAATAGTAATTAAAAGGTTAAATATAAGCTGAAGAGAGCTTTGAATTTTGAAATGTTTGTAACAGCTAGTAATCTGACTGATGCAGACGTTTTTGTCAAAGTTGAAAAAGTTAGAGCTAATTAATTTCTTGGGAGACATATGATGAAATTGTAGGTGTGATAACATATTTGAGTAACATATGGTAGTTATGGGGCACCTTTCTAATGATTGAGCAGCCAGTTAAATATAGACTTTTTTGGTTGTTTTTCTTTTATTATCATTCTTTGTTAATGTGTATTTTTAAAGTAAGTTTGCTTTCTGGAAGTCAGTACTGAGGATTTAATGATTTATATTTAAAATATTATTATGAATACTTTTTTCTAAATTGACATAAATTTAGTAAAAATTTTTCTTAAAAAGTACAGCCATTTTTTCCCCCCTCAGCATATGTATATATTATATTTAACATGATTAAACTAATCCAGAGTTTAGGGGATTATACTCTCAGTACACATTGTTTAACTCAGATTACCCTTGAATGAAGTTTTCCCCCAAATATTTTATGGTTACTTTTGATGTATTAGTATAAACAGCACATATCTGGAGGAGGGCATGGTAACCCATTCCAGTGTTCTTGCCTGGGGAATCTCCATGGACAGAGGAGCCTGGTGGACTACAGTCCATGGGGTCGCAAAGGGTTGGAGACGACTGAGTGACTAAGCACAGCACATACAGATACGCATTTTTTTACTTTAGCTGTGTTTTTCCCTCATAAGGATTCAGTGTTTGCATTTTGACTAATTTCCTTCCTTCCAGTCTGACTTTCTGAATACTGCTTGATTATGATAGTAGATTAAAAAAGGAACTAACCATTCTGTTACTAAAATAGTGTCTTACACCTTGGTAGAGGAAATTTTGAGTTAAGAATTTTGCAAATAGAGACAAGTAATGACTTAGAGATTTTTGTTTTCCCTCTTTTAAAAGTTGGATTTTTACCAACATTTGTATGATTATAATCTAATGTCTAAATCTAAAATTTTCTATCATTCAAAAATCTGCAGAGTAAAACAAATTCAGGATGGAAATGCTTCTGTTGTGCTGCAGAGCCAGCCGCTGGAGGGTGTTCAAATTAATTTCTCTTGGTCTCAATATTCTGCTGATTTGTTAGGTTGATGGAATGAAATATAAATGTGAAGGCTGTGCACTCTTTTTAAGCTTTTTATTTTTTACTGGGGTATAGTTGATTAACAATGTTATGATAGTTTCAGATGATTAGAAAAGGTACTCAGCCATATTCCCCCAAACTTCCCTCCCATCAGGTGGTGATATAACATTGAACAAATTTCCATATGCTATACAATAAGTCCTTGTGGTTATCCATTTTAAATATAGCAGTCACACAATTTTAAGAGACAATTAATTAATTACTGGGTTCCTAAAACACTACGGTACTTGGGAGACAAAACTATGCATTAAAATCTATTTCCAAAGGGAGTTCCTTGGCAGTTGTCAACTAAGAAAAGATGCACAATGTGAGAGTTGCAAAAGTTTTATTTGGGGCAAAATGAGGCTGCAAGAGTTGACTCATTGCAAAAGACTCTGATGCTGGGAGGGATTGGGGGCAGGAGGAGAAGGGGACAACAGAGGATGAATTGGCTGGATGGCATCGCTGACTCGATGGATATGAGTCTGAGTGAACTCTGGGAATTGGTGATGGACAGGGAGGCCTGGTGTGCTGCGATTCATGGGGTCGCAAAGAGTCGGACACGACTGAGCAACTGAACTGAACTGAACTGAGGCTGCAGCCTGGGAGACAGCACCTCAGATAGCTCTGAGATGCTGCTCCAAGGCTCTGCTTTTTTATGTCATCTGATACTAAACGAAAAGTGATATTTGCATCCAAAATGAAACAAATTGAGAGGGAATATGATTTTAAACCTTAAAGGAAAATGAATTGAAAGTCGCTCAGTCCTGTCTGACTCTTTGTGACCACCATGGACTCTACAGTCCGTGGAATTCTCTAGGCCAGAATACTGGAGTGAGTATCCTTCCCCTTCTCCAGGGGATCTTTCCAACCCAGGGATCAAACCCTGATCTCCTGCATTGCAGGCGGTTCTTTACCAGCTGAGCCACAAGGGAAGCCCAAGAATACTGGAGTGGGTAGCCTATCCCTTCTCCAGCGGATCTTCCTGACCCAGGAATCGATCTGGGATCTCTTCATTGCAGGTAGATTCTCTACCAACTGAGCTATGGTGATGTGTAAATTCTAGAATTATGAAGGAGGTAAATATAATATTCTTTTGGATTCTCATCTAGAAATTATTCAGAATATTACTATATATATATATATATATATATATATATATATATTTGTGCATGCCAAATCAGTTTAATATCATACAACTTATAGCTCAGTAAAGCTGAAAAAAATAAAGTCTTTGAAGTATGTTGAAAATTGTATGATTATGCAGTTGGCAGTTTGTCATTTCATGTATATAGGAAACTGTTTCCCTTTAATTCTTCTTTTAATAATCTTACTTAAAAAGTTGCATAGAGTTAGAGGATCTAGCATTTCTAGAAGCCTCCCAACTTGATTTACTAAACATTTTTTATATTACCACAGTTTTTATTTAAATTTGAATATTCTCCAAAGAATTTTGGTATGGACATCTGTTCTATGAATTCTTCCTTATTCTGCTGCCGCTGCTAAGTTGCTTCAGTTGTGTCCGACTCTGTGCTGAATCTATTGCAAAGTTTTCCTTATCAGTTGACTTGCTTTTTAGCCCATAGTGACAAAGACAGATACTCATGAGGGGACTGCTGGAGAATTTTGCTCCAGCTGGGCTCTGAACTTAAGCCTTAAGTTAATAAAGGTGAACTTTCAAATGACTTACAATAAACTGCTTACTTTCTCATTAATTTAATTAAATTTTTGTAAAATTTGGATTATTACCTAGTTACCTGTGAATACTGAGTCTTAAAGAGAGCAGGATTTTCTGTGTATAGCTTACCAGTTTGAAAAATGAATTTAGAGGTTTATTCTGGGCCTGTGAACTTTAAATAATTTAATCGGCAGGATTGTTAATGGTGATTAGAATCTCCAGGAACAAAATCCTAGTGAATAAACTCTTCACTTTTGAGAACTAGCAGTAAAATGATGATATAGAAATTAACTGTTTTTTTTTGTTAATTATCAACATTTATTAATAAACATTAAGTTGGATAATTTTAAAAATATATAGTTATAATCCATATAATTCTAGTAAACAATAGGCAGTATTAAATGACAGATGGAAAGATGATAGTTTTTTCATTCAGTAGGAAAATTTGATATTTGATTTCATTTCATAGTTGAATAATTTTTTTGCTTTCATAAGTTGTTAAAATATTTTCTATTCAGATAAATCTGTCTCTATGTCATAAAGAAAGTAAATGACAGATATCTGTAAGCCAACATTGAATTTCACTGTAAAATTTGGCTCCAAACCTGAAAGCTATGGTTCATTCTAGAAATATTTCTGGAACAGTGAGTGAATGATTTTGGAAGATGAGATTTACATTTTAAATACAGTGTTAACAGTCTTTACTTTGCCATGCATAATTTTTGTTGCCAGATGTGCTGAGGTCAGCATTTTAGCCATTCCTGTCTTATTTTCTGAAATTACTAAGTAACTGTTGAGGGGACTTACAATCAAAAAGAAATTTTTGGAGGAAAATACATTAAGAACCTTATTAATAGTGTGGAAAATAGTCCATTTTGTGGAGCATAGTATGCTGTGTTACATGGAAATATTTTTTTGGTTGCTTTGATAGCCATCTGTAGAGGTGAATCTTTGATAAGTCAGATAAAAAAGATAATTTTGACATTGTCTTTCCTTCCTGAATGAAATACCTTCCTTCTGTGAAATAGTGTGTTAGCTTGATCACATATTACAAAGAAGTTTCATAGTCAGCAAGTAAAAGTATTCATAGTAAATTCATTGTTTATGGTTTTTAGTATTTTCTGTTGACATGAAAAATTTTAAGAACAGATGATCATCAATCTAGCCTGAGAATAAATGATTTTCTTTTGCCTCTGGAATGAAAGACTAATTTTAATAAACATATTTAAAATCTATCCATTTCACATAACGTTATTCACTAAATATGTGCCAGAACATTTTAGAAACTCAGAATTACTATGAAGCTACTACACTTACTCTTTTAAAAGTTGGGAAAAACTGTAGATGCTTTATTCATTTCCAGTTATCAGGTATACTGACAAACATCTATTATTTGACTTTAAGAAATTATCTTAGCATCATAATTTCTTATGAGATATTGAATTGGACCAATTCAGGCAGCAGGAAAGATTCTGAGATAAAGGAACTAAAATTTTGTGCACTTTGTCTTCAATAATAAAATACTTACCATGTTTCTTAAATGAATATATATTACTCCATTCCTTAAGATGCATTCATATTATTTGCCTTGAAAAAACTGTCTCTAGATTAGATGGTATCTCTCTGTGGCTACTGTTAAATCCTTCCTGTGTGTCAGGCATGGTGAGGTGTGCCTTGCATGCAGTAAGCCATTTTATGTGTTTAAACGTTAAGGATCAAGTGGAGCAAGATCATTAGACCTCTGACTACAGTCACAGGGGTGATCTGTGTTATTTAGGCCTATGCAGGTAACTGGGACTGTTCCTTCATAGGTACATATTGATAGTGCAGCTGATTGACAGATGATCCCCAGGGTTTTAGGAAGTCTTTCCAAACTTTTGTACCTTGCTTGACTGAATTTTCAGTAGCCAGGGAAGATTTTTTTTTGCATTCTGAGTTTTGATGTTTGGGATTCAGTAAGTACTTAGTAAAGGGGAAGTGCTTACCAATGTGGGAGCTGAGTCTTGCCTCAGTCAGCTGTTCTCCATCTATTCATTTTTAAAATTCAGTCAAATATTCATTGAGTACCTATATGTTCATGGAGCTCATATACAAGTGAGGGAAATAACCAATAAAGAAGATAAATACATAAAACATGTGATGTGTTAGACAATAGAGAAAAATCAAGTTTAACCGTGAGCCTTCATATCTGAGGATGCATATTGCTAGGTTAGAAGCCATTGCCTCTATTAATCAGGTGTTTTCTCAACTAACAGGATGGGCCACCTTAAGTGTAAAACCACATCATGTAGCTACAGTGCAGTTTGGAAGTATCAGGGTAAATCGTTTAGAAGTATCATGATATAAACGTGAGGTGCCTTCATTAATGTAGGAGATGCATTCTAACCACACTGTTTATTGTCTAAAGAAATAATATTTAATCTATAGAGGTTTGTACCTTAATATCTTAGAAGTCTAGCTACCTTGCTGATAGGTGTGATTATAAAATAGCAACTGATTCTCTTAAGATACACATAAAATTGAGCATCTTTATATAGAGACTTATGGTTATTGGTTGGCGTTTACTTCATTTTCCCCTCGTCTCTTAACATACTTTTCCTCATTTAAAAATATATTGTGTTTGAAGTGAAGTGAAGTGAAAGTTGCTCAGTCGTGTCCAACTCTTTGTGACCCCATGGACTATACAGTCCATGGTATTCTCCAGGCCAGAATACTTGAGTGGGTAGCCTTTCCGTTCTCCAGGAGATCTTCCCAACCCAGGGATTGAATCCAGGTCTCCCGCATTGCAGGCAGATTCTTTACCAGCTGAGCCACAAGGGAAGCCCAAGAATACTAGAGTGGGTAGCCTATCTCTTCTCCAGCGTATTTTCTGGACTCAGGAATTGAACCAGGGTCTCCTGCATTGCAGGCAGATTCTTTACCAACTGAGCTATCAGGGAAGCCCATGTTGTGTTTAAAAATGTAATATTTCAATCAGAGACATGAATTTATAGTAAGATGGAAGATTATGAATTGATTTTGTATCTGCCAGTTGCTTCAGAGGCCTTAGCAGTCTAAGGAGCACCTTAATTTAAGTGTGTTCCTATCTCAAAGGCTTACTGTTCTCTATGTCAAGAAAACTGTTCCCCCATATATCTCCATCTAGCTTCCTCATATCTTTTCAATTTTCCTTAAAAATCACCTTCACAATGGCAGCCATCCTGATTGACCTTATCTAAAACTTCAGCTCCCTTGTCCTCTCCAAACTCTTTATATTCCTTCCTTGATTGTTTTGTATTTTTCTCCTTAGCATTTATAAGTACTTAACATTTTATATATTCTTTTCTCCTCCATTAAAATATAGAGCTCATGAGCAGTGATTTTTGTTCTTTTTTTTTCCTGTTATATTCCCAGTGCCTGTCATAGAATGGAGCACTCAGTATTTATTGAGTTTTAGCAAATGAATAAAATTTATCACTAGAACCTATTAAGAGCTTTAGTTGTTCAATAAATCTGTATCAAGATGCAAATAGAGAATACAAACATAAAAACCTTCACATTTAATTTATTTTTTAATTTATATTTTGAAGTAATTTCAAACTAACAGAAAAGTTATAAGAATATTTCAGAGAATTAGAATAATTCAGAAGAATATTTCTTTCCTGATTCATTTGAGTATAGGATACCTCATTATCTCTGCGTACTTTGATGAATTTTTCTTAGAATCAAGGACATTCTCATACATAAAAGAGTTTAACTATTAAGAAATTAATATTGATACATCAGTCACTACCATCCAGTCCTCACATTGTCTCCATTGTTCTTTGAACACATGCTTACTATCTGTGCAAGATACTCTAGGATCATCTTGCTGTATCCCCACCGTAGCTCAGGAATCAGTATGCTCCAAGGAATCACGTTTGTGTGTATTTAGACCTGAAAATGTTTGTACTAGTTGTTTTCGTTCATTGTATTGGGTGCCACTGTTCTCAAACCCTTTCAGTACATAGTTAGGAAGTATCTGTGTCTAGGTGCGTACATATATATGTATATGTATGTGTATATATACATTTATATGTATATTTCTGTGTGTGTGTGTGTGTGTGGTATACTGTCCTTTCAGTCATGTCTGACTCTTTGTGAGCCCATGGACCATAGTGCCTCTGTCTGTGGAATTTCCCAGACAAGAATATTGGAGTGGGTTGCCATTCCCTTTTCCAGGGGATCTTCCGGACCGAGGGATCAAACCCAGATCTCCTGCATTGCAGCAGATCCTTTATGGTCCGAGCCACCAGGGAAGTTCTCTAGATGTTATCAAATGTCCCAGGGATGGGGAGCAAAATCACCACTCCTGGTTGCGTGCTGCTGATCACAGAACTTAAAATCAAATACAGACACAGGTATTAAACAGCTAGTCATGTAAATATATTTATTTTTTATTATAAATATATTCAGTTTATATATACAGTTATCCATTGTGATACATGCTAATTATGATAAGTACAAAGAGCCAAGAAAAATGAAAACTCCATATTGAAAACCAGTGAAAGTTTTTATACATTATATATTAGCTACTTGATGTAAGTAAATAAATTTTAGACATGGTCTTTAGATGTAGGATGACTCTACAATGTATTATACAGAATAGGAGGATTTTAGGAGTGTCAGAGTATACTGTTAGTAACCAGGATGAAACAAGTAGAAATGAGGCAAATCCTACATAAGGGCTTCATAATCTACTTCCAAGTTTCTATAATCTACTCAGGAAAAATACCAATATATGAAACAGGTAGAGAATAAGTCAAGGAAATAGGAAATAAGCACTAAGCTTTTTCAGATATTGGACTTTCCTGGTGGCTCAGATGGTTAAGGATCTGCTTGCAATGCAGGAGACCTGGGTTCAGTCCCTGGGTTGGGAACATCTGGAGAAGGGAATGGCTTCCCACTCCAGTATTCTTGCCTGGAGAATTCCATGGACAGAGGAACCTGGTGGGCTATAGTCCACAGGGTCGCAGAGTCGGACACGACTGAGCGACTGACACCACCTTGTTTTATATTAGTATAAGAAGTGGTTCGTTATTATTTCTCCGTTTTGACTTTATAGAAGGCTTCATGAGGAAAGATGGGATTCTAGATCTAAAGTTCTTGCTGTCCTCTCTCATATGACTCAACTGTTCCTGTTCAGCTCTGCTACATAATTTTCTAACCTGTTGAAGTTTGAATTTGATGTAGCAAAAAAAGACCTACTGGGGGGTCTTAATGAGGAATGTAACATGATGAAATGGTTATCTGCTCTGGTAGAAACCATTCCTTTGTATACCAGCCTTCATAGGATCAAAATTGGGTTTTAAGAGAATAATATTATGTGAACTGCCAAGTATATATACTGAAAGAAAAAATTTTTCTTAAGCCAATATGTAAGTCTCTTACAAAAAACAGATCTCCAAGGATTATTCTCATATCAGCTTATCTTCATATTCCCTGTTTCTTTTTAATTAAACATTGCTTATATTTTAATTTCATATACTACTTAAGGCCCTATAAGTTATTACTATAACTTTAAGCAAGGAGCCAAGATATTTATTGTGTTGGCCAAATCTTTGGTTTTTAAGTGAAAATAAAAGATACATTTTTTTTCATTTTCACCAGGACCGCCATTGAATAATGTATTGACCATTTTGTTTCACTGCCTTCTGGTATTTTTCAGGAAACTTCATAATTCCATCTTCCCAAAACAGTTTATCTTTTTGAGCAAAGAATTGTTCCAGGTGCCTTTTACAGTCTTCGAAGGAGTTGAAATTTTTTCAATTAAGGGAATTTTGTAAAGACCAGGATAAATGGAAATATGAAGGTTTAGTGTCTGATGAATATGGCAGATGAATCAGAACTTCCCAGCCAAGCTGGAAGAGTTTTTGCTTGGTCACGAAAGAAACGTGATCTTGCATTACCCTATTGGAAGATTATGCATTTTCTGTTGACTAATTCTGGACACTTTTTGTCACGTGCTGCCTTCAACTGGTCTAACTGGGAGGAGTATTTGGAATTGATCATTTGGTTTTCCAGAAGGAGCTCATAATAGAGGACTCCCTTCCAATCCTGCGATAAACACATCATCATCATCATCTTTGGTTGAAGGCTGACCTTTGGTGTGCTTGGTGGTGGTTCATTTCCCTTGTTCCATGATCTCTTCCATTTTGTGTTGTTATACAGTATCCACTTAGTATCCACTTTTCATTGCCTGTCACAATTTGTTTTAAAAACGGAATGTTTTTGTTGCAGTAAGTGGAGAATCTCATGCAGAAATATGGTCAAGAGGTTTTTTTTGTTTTTGTTTTTTTACTTACGTGGAACCCAAGCAATTAACACAACAAAGCTTGAGGAAGATGATTTTCAATGCTTGATATGAATATTTTGAGTATATTGATTATCTCCTATGTGGTATAATGTGGATTGTTTTCAATTAATGTATCAATTTGATCACTATCAACTTCAACTGTCCACAGCCTGACTATGGAGCATTGTCTNTTTTTTTGTTTTTGTTTTTTTACTTACGTGGAACCCAAGCAATTAACACAACAAAGCTTGAGGAAGATGATTTTCAATGCTTGATATGAATATTTTGAGTATATTGATTATCTCCTATGTGGTATAATGTGGATTGTTTTCAATTAATGTATCAATTTGATCACTATCAACTTCAACTGTCCACAGCCTGACTATGGAGCATTGTCTGACTAGGAATATCCTACCCAAAACTTCACAAACCAGTTTTAACACTTTGATCAGTGGCATCGCCTTTTCTGTACACTGCACAAATCTTTTATTTTTGCTTTTCAGTTGCATTTTTACCTTTCTTGAAATGATAAAGCATAATATGCCAAAATGTTGCTTTTTTCTTTTATCTTTAATATTAAAATGGCTACACAAAAATTCACTAATTTTGATTTTTAAACTATATACAGTGAGATGACAGCTATCACAATACAGTCTAACAAAATTGTGTTGAATGAAATTAAAGACACTTGAACTTTGTGTGGATCACAATAAACTGGAAAATTCTGAAAGAGATGGGAATACCAGACCCCCTGACCTTTCTCTTGAGAAACCTATATGCAGGTCAGGAAGAACTGGACATGGAACAACAGACTGGTTCCAAATAGGAAAAGGAGTACATCAAGGCTGTGTATTGTCACCCTGCTTATTTAACTTACATGCATAGTACATCATGAGAAACGCTAGACTGGAAGAAGCAGAAGCTGGAATNAAAGTCTGACACTGTTTCCCCATCTATTTCCCATGAAGTGATGGGACCAGATGCCATGATCTTCGTTTTCTGAATGTTGAGCTTTAAGCCAACTTTTTCCCTCTCTTCTTTCACTTTCATCAAGAGGCTTCTTAGTTCCTCTTCACTTTCTGCCATAAGGGTGGTGTCATCTGCATATCTGAGGTTATTGATATTTCTCCCAGCAATCTTGATTCGAGTCTTAACTGTTCATAAAGTTTTAGAAGCTTACACAAACTAATAGAAATACACTCAGTTCAATATGATCCTATCCATATTACCACTAACTGAAAACTTGAGTGAGCTAGATTTTTTTCCTTATACAATTAAATAGAAATTACTATTTTCTTTGCCTACTGGATGAAGGAAGTCAAAAAGTATAATCTTCCAGTTATAAATAAATATCAGGGATGTAATGTACAACATGATAAATATAGTCAACACTGTAGTATGCCATATATGAAAATTGTTACAAAAATAAATCTTAAGTTTTCATCACAAAAAATTTTTTCTATGTCTTTAATTTTTATCTACATAAGGTGTTGGATATTCACTATAACTGTGATAATCATTTCATGTGTATAAGTCAAATCATAAAGCTCTACACTTTAAACTTATACAGTGCTAAACGTCAATTACATTTCAATGAAACTGGAAGAAAAAAAATACATTATTTTCTCTGCTTTTATCCAGAAGCAAGTCAGAATTGAACATTCAAAAAATGGAGTTTTCAACTGAATGTAGTTTTGTGTTAAACCTTCTAGAGATTTATCCTCCCGCTTCATGGGCTCATGTGGCTACCTGGAGAAATCATTTTTAAGGAGTTTTTCTGGTCAAGTTACAGAATATAATTAGAAACCCAGTAATGAGATACAGCTGATATGATCTACTAGTTTAGTAGCTTTCTAAGGATCATGTTCACAGAACTATTAAAGTTCATGGAAAATTATGAACAGGGCTATGGGGCGGCTAGAGGGAGAGGACACTGTTTGAGCCTTGAAAAGACTTCTGACACTAAACAAATTGTGAACTTTGAGATTTGTTGACATTACTTGAATTGAATTGGAAAGAAACATACAGATTTTTCCAATTTAAACCCTTGCATTACTATGACAGATGTGAACACAGTTAGATTGTTCTATGAGTGAAAATGCCTTCCCTTTAATATTGATCTTAAAATCACATTTGATATATTTGTCTCGCCAAATGAGTAGGACTTATTATGGTGAAGATATAGAAGAGAAAACCAGAATATTTCTTCTAAATAGCCACAATGGGTATAATTTTTCTCTGTCTGCTAACCTGGCAGGCATGTGACCTGTTCTGGGCTAAGTTAAACCTGGTTATTTATTTTTGGTCTCAGCAATTCCCAGGGAAACATAGCAAGCATGATGTAAAAATGTTTCCTTCAACTGTGTAATTCAATCAACCTGAACTCATAAGCCTCTCAAGACCTGAAGAACAGGCTGGTAATTCCCTCCTAGTCAAGCTTTTAAGTTGAAGAACTCCTTGATATAGTCCATTTATACCTGTTCTTTGTCCCTTAATTGTAACAGACTAGATAAAGTTGGTTTGGCAGATTATAAAGCTACTACAAAACAGAACATTGTGATGGTTTCTGCTAAATATAACCTGAGAATATAATTCCTAAGGTTCTAATATGGAGCTGTGAATCTGTGTGCATGCATACATGTGTACATAAATATATATGTCATTTATATGTACATTATAGGCATATTTTCCTTTATTCTATCACTGGTTGACAAAATGTCAGCATTTAAAAAATCTTTCCTATGATTAAATAATTTTGACTTGTCAAAGTAAAATACGACTGCATTTTATGATAAATGTTAAGTCTAAATATTCAATCTTTAACTGCCTACAGTTTCACAGATGCTTTTAAATATGTTCAGGTTCCTAACCACATACATTCAGTTCAGTTCAGTTCAGTTCAGTTGCTCAGTTGTGTCCGACTCTTTGCCACCCCATGAATTGCAGCACGCCAGGCTTCCCTGTCCATCACCAACTCCTGGAATTCACTCAGACTCAAGTGCATTGAGTCAGTGATGCCATCCAGCCATCTCATTCTCTGTCGTCCCCTTCTCCTCCTGCCCCCAGTCCCTCCCAGCATCAGGCTTTTTTCCAATGAGTCAACTACCCACATACATTAGGGTTTGATAAATAAAATGTGCTTCTTGAAATCATCAATCATTCTTTCAGTCATTCATCCAATTCAGTGGAGAGCATTACTCTGCACCAAGCACTGATCTAGGCTCTGAGGATGCAGCCGTGGAACGAAGAGACCTTTTACTCAGATACTCCTAAATATCATCATATAACACAAAGGAGTAAAATAAACACACTGTCAGAAGGTGATGAGTATTGTGGAGAAAAGTATGGTAAGCGGGAAAAGGGAATAGAGATGATGGGGTATATGATGTCATTTAGGGTGGGCAACCAAAGATCCCAATGAAAGCCTAACATTTGGACCAAAAATGAGAGCGGTGAGAGAGCAGACATTTGGAAGAAGTGGGTTCCAGGAAATGGACCAGCAAATGCAGAAACCCAGAAGCAGAAGTGGCTGATGTTTTCAAAATGGGCAAGGAGCTGGATTTCTTCTCTCTGGAGTCATGCTGATGTATGGCAAAACCAATACAATATTGTAAAGTAATTAGCCTCCAATTAAAATAAATAAATTTTAATTTTAAAAAATTTCTCCTGGGACTTCAAAATGGGCAAGGAGGACGGTGACGGAGCAGAGGGAAGCAGAGTAGAAGATGAAGTCAGGAAAGTGAGGATATGGCGGAGCAAACCCCTTAAGGCTTTGAATGTCTTCAGAGACTTTGGTTTACATCCTAAGTGAGTCAGTAAGCCTCTGGAAGGTCAGAGCAGAGCAGGGGTGTGGTCAGACATGCGATCACAGAATTACTCTGACTACAGTACTCTGGGTGGACTGCTGGGACATAAAGTGGAAGCGGGAAAGGCCAGTTAGAACACTAATGAATGTCATCAAGTTCACTATTTTTAGGAAGAAAGGAAGAATGGAAAGGAGTAGAGGGTGAGGAGAAAGAATAGAAATTTAAGAACCCTCAGGTCCTTAAAAAATAAGATGTGACAATACTGTCATGAAAACTTTGAAACAGTTTTGATCATTTAAATTTAGAAATTAGTATTGACAGTAGACAGAGAAGATTAACATCATCAGGGGAAGACTAAGCAATATCATCAAGGTTGAGAAATCTAGGGAATCCCCAGCAGACCACTGGTTAGGACTCAGAGTTTTCACTGTGGTGGCCTGGGTTTAGTACCTGGCTGGGGAACTAAGATCCTGCAAGCTGAGCCAAATTTAAAATGATGGCATAATGGTCAAAAGTTTAGGCTTTTATGATCAAAGGAACAATGAATTTTAATCTGTAGCATTTGCCTGTTACCTGTGAGACTCTTGATAAGTAACTTTACATTTTGAGCCTCAGTTTTCCTATTTTCTGATGCTGATAATACTAGTATTAAATGCATAGGGTTATTAAAAATATTAAACAAAACAACTGATTAAAAACACTGAGCAGAGCACCTGTTAAATTTTGAGTGCTTGATAATAATTAGTAGTTCTCAGCTACAGTTTGTTTTGTTACAAAATGTACCAATTATTTAAAGGTGAAAGAAACTTTATTTTAGGGAATAAAATACAGGATCAAGAAACTTCATATATATGTGCTTGAAATAAGCAACTGCCTTAGAGATTCAAAACTCTGTCAGCAAAGATACCTACGTGTTGACAGACTGAGTTTATGTAATGGGACTGCAAAGAGATCAAACCTGTTAATCCTAAAGGAAATCAACCCTGAATATTAATTGGAAAGACTGATGCTGAAGCTCTAATACTTTGGGCACCTGATGCAAACAGCCAACTCATTGGAAAAGACCCTGATGCTGGGAAAGACTGAAGCCAAAAGAAGAAGTGGGTGGCAGAATATGGGATGGTTAAATTGCATCATTGACTCAATGGATGTGAATTTGAGCAAACTCCAGAAGACAGTGTGGGACAGAGGAGCTTGGCATGTCACAGTCCATGGGGTCACAAAGAGTTGGACACAGCTTACCAAATGAACAATAACAACAAAATCAATTTTTACTTAACTAACTCAACAGTTAATTAATGTTTTTATTTATTCTGTTAAACACACCTGGCATTGCCCACTGAAATCATGTGGCTGGTCGCTATACTCCACTATCATGGAACAAGCCTTTTTTTTTACAAAAATATTTTATTTTATTTATTTCATTTTTTGGCCACACCACACAGTGTGTGAGATCTTAGTTCCCTGGCCAGGGAGTGCTAACCACTGGACATCAGGTAATTCCCTCATAGTATAATTCTGCTCCCATTTGTTAAGTTCTATATTTAGCAAGTGCTTGTATTTTTTCCTAAATCTGTTTATTCCAGGCTTACTTATTATTACAATTAAATATTTTAGTTAGCTGCCTAATAGATAACTGGTGGAATTTGAGTACAAAATGAAAGAGTTGCTCTTTCTATGAAAACTAATAAAAATTCAATTAAAGACTTTTGAACCCAAACTGCTAAAATATGCCATTGATTACACATGGGCAAGACAACTGAAACAGACTGGGATGAAGACAAGTTTATTAGGATTCTGCATCCATCTTGCTGTGATTGTCATTAAGTTCTAATTCTTTCTAAAGAAATTATAATTCTAAAATTACAAAGACGCATTATGGCTGTGATTTATGGGGAAAAAAAAAAACAACTGGTTCTCCAATCTGTGGGTCCATATTCAAAAATGGGTTTGGCCTCCTATCAAAAACTACATAGATAATAAATTAAAAGCCAATTAAATAGATGGATAAAATATCAAAGTATATAAGATCATGTTTTACATCTCCCATTTGCTAACTTTTTCAAATAACCAGTTTGCAAGAAGATGTAATTGAATCATGGAAGAGTGTAACTCCAGATGGCTTTAAATGGCCGTTGAAATGGCCAAGCTGCCCAACACCAAAAGCATTTACTCCTAGACTCTCAGTGTACAAGACAGTCCACAGTAACCTCTTACGCAACCTCTGCCTAAGGGATGTGGCACATGATAAAAGGGCAGNCGCTTTTTAATATGCTGTCTAGGTTGGTCATAACCTTCCTTCCAAAGAGTAAGCGTCTTTTAATTTCATGGCTGCAGTCACCATCTGCAGTGATTTTGAAGCCCAAGAAAATAAAGTCTCTCACTGTTTCTACTGTTTTCCCATCTGTTTGCTGTGAAGTGATGGGACTAGATGACATCATCTTTATTTTCTGAATGTTGAGTTTTAAGCCAGCTTTTTCATTCTCCTCTTTCACTTTCATCAAGAGGCTCTTTGGTTCCTCTTCACTTTCTGCCATAAGGGTGGTATCATCTGTGTATCTGAGGTTACTGATATTTCTCTTGGCAATCCTGATTCCAGCTTGTGCTTCATCCACCCTGGCATTTTGCACGATGTACTCAGCATAGAAGTTAAATAAGCAGGGTGACACAATACAGCCTTGACATACTCCTTTCCATTTACTTGTTTCCAATCCGTTATTCCATCCTGGTTCTAACTATTGCTTCTTGACCTGCATACAGATTTCTCAGGAGGCAGGTAAGGTGGTCGAGTATTCCCATCTCTTGAAGAATTTTCCAGTTTGTTGTGATCCACTCAGTCAAAGACTTTGGCATAGTCAATAAAGCAGAAGTAGATGTTTTTCTGGAATTTTCTTGCTTTTCTATGATTCAACAGATACCCACTCAGTTCAGTTCAGTTCAGTCGCTCAGTCGTGTCCGACTCTTTGTGACCCCATGAATCGTAGCACGTTCCGCCTCCCTGTCCATCACCAACTCCAGGAGTTCACTCAGACTCATGTCCATTGAGTCAGTGATGCCATCCAGCCATCTCATCCTCTGTCGTCCCCTTCTCCTCCTGCCCCCAATCCCTCCCAGCNATCTTTAACTGCCTACAGTTTCACAGATGCTTTTAAATATGTTCAGGTTCCTAACCACATACATTCAGTTCAGTTCAGTTCAGTTCAGTTGCTCAGTTGTGTCCGACTCTTTGCCACCCCATGAATTGCAGCACGCCAGGCTTCCCTGTCCATCACCAACTCCTGGAATTCACTCAGACTCAAGTGCATTGAGTCAGTGATGCCATCCAGCCATCTCATTCTCTGTCGTCCCCTTCTCCTCCTGCCCCCAGTCCCTCCCAGCATCAGGCTTTTTTCCAATGAGTCAACTACCCACATACATTAGGGTTTGATAAATAAAATGTGCTTCTTGAAATCATCAATCATTCTTTCAGTCATTCATCCAATTCAGTGGAGAGCATTACTCTGCACCAAGCACTGATCTAGGCTCTGAGGATGCAGCCGTGGAACGAAGAGACCTTTTACTCAGATACTCCTAAATATCATCATATAACACAAAGGAGTAAAATAAACACACTGTTAGAAGGTGATGAGTATTGTGGAGAAAAGTATGGTAAGCGGGAAAAGGGAATAGAGATGATGGGGTATATGATGTCATTTAGGGTGGGCAACCAAAGATCCCAATGAAAGCCTAACATTTGGACCAAAAATGAGAGCGGTGAGAGAGCAGACATTTGGAAGAAGTGGGTTCCAGGAAATGGACCAGCAAATGCAGAAACCCAGAAGCAGAAGTGGCTGATGTTTTCAAAATGGGCAAGGAGCTGGATTTCTTCTCTCTGGAGTCATGCTGATGTATGGCAAAACCAATACAATATTGTAAAGTAATTAGCCTCCAATTAAAATAAATAAATTTTAATTTTAAAAAATTTCTCCTGGGACTTCAAAATGGGCAAGGAGGACGGTGACGGAGCAGAGGGAAGCAGAGTAGAAGATGAAGTCAGGAAAGTGAGGATATGGCGGAGCAAACCCCTTAAGGCTTTGAATGTCTTCAGAGACTTTGGTTTACATCCTAAGTGAGTCAGTAAGCCTCTGGAAGGTCAGAGCAGAGCAGGGGTGTGGTCAGACATGCGATCACAGAATTACTCTGACTACAGTACTCTGGGTGGACTGCTGGGACATAAAGTGGAAGCGGGAAAGGCCAGTTAGAACACTAATGAATGTCATCAAGTTCACTATTTTTAGGAAGAAAGGAAGAATGGAAAGGAGTAGAGGGTGAGGAGAAAGAATAGAAATTTAAGAACCCTCAGGTCCTTAAAAAATAAGATGTGACAATACTGTCATGAAAACTTTGAAACAGTTTTGATCATTTAAATTTAGAAATTAGTATTGACAGTAGACAGAGAAGATTAACATCATCAGGGGAAGACTAAGCAATATCATCAAGGTTGAGAAATCTAGGGAATCCCCAGCAGACCACTGGTTAGGACTCAGAGTTTTCACTGTGGTGGCCTGGGTTTAGTACCTGGCTGGGGAACTAAGATCCTGCAAGCTGAGCCAAATTTAAAATGATGGCATAATGGTCAAAAGTTTAGGCTTTTATGATCAAAGGAACAATGAATTTTAATCTGTAGCATTTGCCTGTTACCTGTGAGACTCTTGATAAGTAACTTTACATTTTGAGCCTCAGTTTTCCTATTTGCTGATGCTGATAATACTAGTATTAAATGCATAGGGTTATTAAAAATATTAAACAAAACAACTGATTAAAAACACTGAGCAGAGCACCTGTTAAATTTTGAGTGCTTGATAATAATTAGTAGTTCTCAGCTACAGTTTGTTTTGTTACAAAATGTACCAATTATTTAAAGGTGAAAGAAACTTTATTTTAGGGAATAAAATACAGGATCAAGAAACTTCATATATATGTGCTTGAAATAAGCAACTGCCTTAGAGATTCAAAACTCTGTCAGCAAAGATACCTACGTGTTGACAGACTGAGTTTATGTAATGGGACTGCAAAGAGATCAAACCTGTTAATCCTAAAGGAAATCAACCCTGAATATTAATTGGAAAGACTGATGCTGAAGCTCTAATACTTTGGGCACCTGATGTAAACAGCCAACTCATTGGAAAAGACCCTGATGCTGGGAAAGACTGAAGCCAAAAGAAGAAGTGGGTGGCAGAATATGGGATGGTTAAATTGCATCATTGACTCAATGGATGTGAATTTGAGCAAACTCCAGAAGACAGTGTGGGACAGAGGAGCTTGGCATGTCACAGTCCATGGGGTCACAAAGAGTTGGACACAGCTTACCAAATGAACAATAACAACAAAATCAATTTTTACTTAACTAACTCAACAGTTAATTAATGTTTTTATTTATTCTGTTAAACACACCTGGCATTGCCCACTGAAATCATGTGGCTGGTCGCTATACTCCACTATCATGGAACAAGCCTTTTTTTTTTTACAAAAATATTTTATTTTATTTATTTCATTTTTTGGCCACACCACACAGTGTGTGAGATCTTAGTTCCCTGGCCAGGGAGTGCTAACCACTGGACATCAGGTAATTCCCTCATAGTATAATTCTGCTCCCATTTGTTAAGTTCTATATTTAGCAAGTGCTTGTATTTTTTCCTAAATCTGTTTATTCCAGGCTTACTTATTATTACAATTAAATATTTTAGTTAGCTGCCTAATAGATAACTGGTGGAATTTGAGTACAAAATGAAAGAGTTGCTCTTTCTATGAAAACTAATAAAAATTCAATTAAAGACTTTTGAACCCAAACTGCTAAAATATGCCATTGATTACACATGGGCAAGACAACTGAAACAGACTGGGATGAAGACAAGTTTATTAGGATTCTGCATCCATCTTGCTGTGATTGTCATTAAGTTCTAATTCTTTCTAAAGAAATTATAATTCTAAAATTACAAAGACGCATTATGGCTGTGATTTATGGGGAAAAAAAAAAACAACTGGTTCTCCAATCTGTGGGTCCATATTCAAAAATGGGTTTGGCCTCCTATCAAAAACTACATAGATAATAAATTAAAAGCCAATTAAATAGATGGATAAAATATCAAAGTATATAAGACCATGTTTTACATCTCCCATTTGCTAACTTTTTCAAATAACCAGTTTGCAAGAAGATGTAATTGAATCATGGAAGAGTGTAACTCCAGATGGCTTTAAATGGCCGTTGAAATGGCCAAGCTGCCCAACACCAAAAGCATTTACTCCTAGACTCTCAGTGTACAAGACAGTCCACAGTAACCTCTTACGCAACCTCTGCCTAAGGGATGTGGCACATGATAAAAGGGCAGATAAAAAGAGGGCGGGAGAGGCATTTCTCTAAGACAGGTGATGTCTCTTCAGTGCTAAGTCAGAGCCTGGGGCATATATCTCCTCCTCTTTCCAGGAAAGTTGGTCATATAACAAAAGATATGGAAGAGACTGAAACATTTACACAGATTTTTAAAATTCCAATATCAATCAACTATATAAAAGCTGATAATTTGGTAAGCGCTACTATAAGCTTGCAAGTTATCATGTACTAAGAGTCCTGGGATAAGTAGAAAAGGATATGTTTTACTCATGTTAATAGTATCAGGTAAACTGCTTAAGGAGAGGAGACCTGTTAAATACAGTCCTTATACTTACCAGACTCCTACGCAGCCATCACTACAGACTAGCTGAGCAGCTCTTACCTGATTCAATTCACCTAGTTTTATTTAATTTGGGCCCCTCTACATATACCGCCAGAACTGAACCAAAGCAGAGGAGAGATGTTATAAATGAAACTGCCACCTAATTATACAACAGATTGTGGAGGAGGATCTCTGAAAAATTTTCTGTAAATTTTTTGAGGCTGTGTTATTATAATATTGTTTGAACAGACCATCATATTTCACAGCACAAGCCTGGATGTAAAATATACTGGAGTTTTGATTGCATGTATGGAAATGAGCAAAAATAAAATATTTGGACAGGGCCATTCTGCAAAGAACATGAACATTTTAATGGATTTGATGGTATTTTTGGTCATGCAAACAAAAACATTTGCATTCTTTAATTTGCTTTCTATAATGCTATTATATTTTTGTTAGGATTACCTTAATCTTGTCAGCTCAAGTCTACTGTATTTTATATTGGGTTGGCAGAGCACTTTTTTCCTAATATTAAAATATTATTTATTCATTCAACGAGTATATTAATGGGCTGACAAAGGGCTAAACCAGGTACACTAATCAAAAACACCTATTTGCTTGTTCAGTGATGTAGAGTAAGAATCATGGCAATTTCTTCCTGGTTGACCTTCCTTCAGTTTCTCTTCCTCTATCATACCATCTGCTGTAAGATTCTTCTCCTAAAATGATAGTTCTAATCTGGTTATCCTCTGCTTAGAATCTGCAATGGCTACCCACCTACTGTCCCCAAAGTGGGAGTGAAAGTGAAAGTCTCTCAGTCTTGTCTGACTCTTTGTGACCCTCCATGGAATTCTCCAGGGCAGAATACTGGAGTGGGTAGCCTTTCCCTTCTCCAGGGGACCTTCCCAACCCAGAGACTGAACCCAGGTCTCCTGTGTTGCAGGTGGATTTACCAGCTGAGCCACAAGGGAAGCCCAAGAATACCGGAGTGGGTAACCTATCCCTTCTCCAGGCAATCTGCCTGACCCAGGAATCAAATCGGCATCTCCTGCATTGCAGGCGGATTCCTTACCAACTGAGCTATCAGGAAAGCCCTGATACTGTCCCCAGGCTACTCTCAAATCCTTACCCTGACCCTAGTCTCAGTCCCTGTTACTTCGTTGCTATTGAGAGCTTGTGCCTCATTTTCTGTTTCTCCACATCCATCCCCTACACACCAACAAAGCTGTTTAGTTCATGCATTTCACAGTCTCTGAACTTGTTCAAAGTATCTCTCTTCTCCTCTATGTCTGCACATTCCAATTCTAGCCCCTGTTCCAGCCCTACATCCTTCAAGGTTTGGATTTCAGTAGCATTTCACTTACATGTTCAAAAGAGAAATCACAGCTTTCTACCTTATGTTGAACATCTTATGCCTATGCCTTGTCCATCCTACTAGAATGTGACATTCTTCAGAACAGGATTAACACTAATTTATCTCTTTTAACTTTTATAATAATCGTCATAGTTTATATGGTTAGCAAGGACTCAATAAATATTCATGAACAAGGTGGCAAGGATTCATTTAAAAGGTGAAGTTTAGATCAGACAAAGCTAAGGTTCACTGAATATAACTGAGTCAAGATTTAAATGTGAAAGGGGGCTAAAAGATGATTTTGGTCTTTTGGTCTATATTTACAAATTATAAGAATAAAGCAGAATATTAAGCGATTTGTTTATAATCCTTTATCACATAACCCAGGTAAGATGAAATTTATAGCTTCAAAATGTAACCACTCACTTCATTTGAAGTCATTCCCACATATATCCCAGAGCAAGTGACCAGCTCAAATAATATACTGCTGAGTCATAATCTCACCATTCTACCATAATCAGCCCTCCTTTCCCCTCACATTCACCTGATCTAACCAATGACTGGCTTTTTTGCTTCTTTTATTTTGACCTATACACAGACTTATGATACACGATCATGTGGAAAAGAATAAGCATTTTATAATCAGGTAGACCTGGTTCTTACTCCCTGCCCTGTCACTGCCTGGAGTCATCATCTGTAGCAGATAGGCTCTCTAACCTTTGGTTTGCTTGTTTTTAAATTTAGGATTTTAAAAGGATATTGATAGATAATATTATTGAGGCCTTGCTAAGTATCCACTGTTCTAAATGCTTGGTGCATTAAGTCTGGGAACAACTCTACCAGGTAGGTACTATTATTATCTCTGTACATAAAGATGACTTAGTTACTATAATTATCCTCACATTATAGGTGAATTAACAGAGGCACAAAGAGGTTAATTGATGCCCACAGTCACTCAATTACTGAGGAGTGGAGCCCAAACTGAATCTCTGGTCTACAGCTTCAGATCTTGTACACAAAATGATGACAGTGAGATTTATTTGCAAAGGTCAATGTGTTCGTTACCAAGGGTGTTTCTCAGGGCTTCAGTTGAATGCTTATTCAACAAGATATACATTATTGTTGCTGTTGTCCAGCTGCTAAGTCATGTCTGCCTCTCTGTGATCCCCATGGACTGTAGGGGTAGCCTGCCAGGCTCCTCTGTCCATGGGATTTCCCAGGCAAGAATACTGAGGGGGGTGCCATTTTCTTCTGCGGGGTATCTTTCCAACCCAGGGATCGAACACTTGTCTCCTGCATTGCAGGTGGATTCTTCACTGCTGAGCCATCAGGGAAGTCTCACATAAGCATACTATGTGTTAATTTCACCCTGTTACAAAAACTCCCTTGGTTGTAGGATTTAAGGAATATTATGTGCTAGACCATGATCTCTTTCTACCTGCTGACTGTCTTTACCCAACTTTTAATGTTGCAATTTCTTAAATTCTCAAATGTCATAAATTTCATAAAATTTCTCTGATTTCATAAAAATCAACAGCACTTGTCCATGTTGCCAGCAGAAAGAGTCTAATGACTGGACAGCCATGGGCATTATTGGCCTTAACGTTTTTTGTTTCCTGTACATGCCTTTCTCACTGTCTTCTAGCAGAAGGAAGACTAACCATCTAGACCTGCCCCCAGATTGTTCAACTGATTTTGCAAATTATACTTTCCTGAACTATTTAGTATATTTCTACACATTGGATATTTTGCCTTCTCCATCGAAATTCCTTATTTGAGCTTTTGTAATTAATACTGTGCTTTAAAAAAATTACATTCCTTAAAACTAGCCAACAAATACAGAAAAAACCTTTAATGGACCCATAAATCACTTGCAAAGGCACGGGCTTTCTTTAGAAATCATCAGGGAGAGAACAGAACTTCAACGATACTCATTTGCTGACATTTTTCCCCCTGCAATACTAGTTAAATCTCTTCTAAAACAAAAGCTAGTTGGGACGACGACAAGGCCAATGACTTTTACTAGACTATAGGTGCCACAGTTTTATCATGTGCTCCCTGTAACAATTTGGATCTCATGTTGTTGGTTCTGGCTTATTGGTATGTTATGAAAGAGTTTTTATAGACATGAATTTTCCGAAAAGATTGCAATGACCAAAAGATGCTATCTCCAAGCATGATATTTGTCCTTCTGTCTATAAATTTGCCTTTCATCCATAAAAGAGGCTTGTATTTGGAGTCCAGCAGACTTGACAGCCATAAAACACTGTGAATCTATGGTCCAGAGAGGTGGATGGACGGGACAGATCAGTGAATCACCTGAACAGCAGGCAGGTATTTCTGTAAGGACTGAAATGTATCACAAATGAAAGTGATCCTTCTCTTCTGTTTTCTTCCACCCGCTGCTACCACCCTCCTTCTGCCAAGTAACCTCCCAACAGCAGGCTGAACAACACACACACGTTGTGCTTATATATTCTTAATATCAACTGACATTTCCCAGCCCCTGGAATCTACATGAGATTTGCTCAAGCTCCATCCCAGGAGATAACCAAGGCCTCCATGAAGGTTTTGTGAATCTGAGGGTAGGACAGGAGATTTGAGCAGAAGACAAGAATGGTATCTTCACAGTCACTCGGTTTGTCTCAAAGCTCCTTTTCATCTGCATTTCTTGGTTACTGGATTTGATTACTTTATTTGCTATCCTCGAAACTCATGATTTCTTCCTTTTCTGCTTTTAATCCACAGAAAAACCCTCTCTTCTCCAAAAGTGTTCACAAACGCCTCTAGCCTTCTGAACTGCCATGGGCTGAGCACATTTCCTGGTGGCTGAATAAACTCAATTCAATACAAATAAATTAAAAAGGAATAAGCAAATTGCCTTCATTGTGAATGCTCATTAAAACTTGGAAGCACAGACTTGTTCCTTTAGAAATACAGTTTCATCAACAGGTTATAGAAATTTTTCAAAACTGAGTGTCTGCTATGTGTGGAAGTGTTGTATTGATGCTATTATCTTGGATTTCATTTCCCCACTGTTTTGATCATGTTATTCAGCATTCCATTAAGATTATTATTTAAAAGTTTTAACATAAACCTTCTCCCTCTCCCTCTTTCTCCAAAGTTGGTGGTGCAATATAAATGAAATATTAATAAGTGCAGAGCAGGAGTGCTAAGACTCCTACTGTTTTGTGGATCAGAAACGGGACTCAGAAAGTTCCTGGAAGAGACCAGGCTATTTTTGTTTGTGTTTTCACTCTCTTTATAAGAGGGGAATTTATATAACATGTTGAATTTTGTTGTCAGAGTAAAAGAGTATTGGAATTAAGGCCTGACCTTGAAGAAGCCCATGCTCTTCAACACTGCAGATGTAGCATGAAGGCAACTCCACAGGCTGCGGGACAGGAAGGCTGCCGCAGCAACACCTCTCACTGCTGATAGGATCTTGGTGACATTATCAACCCCTCAAAGCCCCAGTTTCCTCATCTATAAAGTGACTTTCATAAAAATAACTTTCTTACACATTGTTGTAAAGGCTAAAGCCAATCAATAAGGATAGTGACAATAAATCAAAAAATTCTGGGCTTCATTGGTGGCTCAGTGGTAAAGAATCCTCCTGCCAATGCGGGAGACACAGGTTCGATCCCTTATCTGGAAAGATCCCACATGCCAGAGGGCAACTAACTCCATTCGCCACAATTGTTAAGCCTGTGCTCTGGAGCCCAGGAGCTGTAACTACTGAGCCTACGTGCTGCAGTGACGGAAGCCCACTGCCCTCGAGTCCGTGGTCCACAAGAGAAGCCACGGCAATAAGTCCACGCACCACAACTAGAGCCTAGCCCCGACTTGACGCAATTAGAGAAAAGCCTGCACAGCAACGAAGACCCAGCATGGGTCTACAAAAAAATAAGTAAATGATTTTTTTAAAAAAGAAGCAAGACAAATTAAAACAAAGAAAAAAGAATTCCACATTGGATAGATCACATGAAAAATGCTCCATAAATAAAACACAATCATTTTTGTTAGGTCTTCATTTGGACCCATTTGAATATATTCTGTACCTTCCTAAATAACAATCAGTTTCTGGGAGCAGAGCTGAGTGCACAGTTCTGGTGGCAGTAAGCTGTTAACAGAATGTTTAATGAACTAATAAGCCAATTCCATGAGCAGCATATCCAGTACTGCGGTGTCATGGGGAGCAGTGTTTTGCTGTGATAACATTAATCACCGGTAACTGCTGGAACCAAGTTTAGGGCATGACGGCCACTGACTAATTTGAAATGACCTAACCTATTTGATAATTAACTGTTCACAACACTAGAGAATCAAAAATGCAACTATTGCATATAAATATTATTTTTTATCATGTGGTGATATAATTAACTCTTAATGGAAACTGAGAGTATCTAACCAAGAATGACAGATATCTTTACCATTGTACAGGTGTATTCAGTTGTTTGCCAAGTGGGTATAAATTAGCATTTATGAATCAGAACTATGTCTTTGTTCTCTTTGTTTCTGGTGAAAAATAAATTCTGTGGCATTGCCCCAATGCCATTTATGGCACTCTATGTGTTTGAGTGAATTTTTGGAATATTACAATTGTGTTCAGAAAGGATACTAAAGGAAGAGAATTCAGAAAACAATTCAGAGGAATTAGAGATGTAGGACAATGTTCCTTGTTTTTCTTGATTTTCCCTGTGGTATTTTTCATAACTACTTAAAATTCTTATTTAAGTTGAGTTGCATAGGTTTCACTAGAAAAATTTTAGATTTACCAAAGAGGAACTGTGACTGACCTTTTAACAATTTTATAAATTTAATTTGGAAGTTTTATTAAGCTAATTAAAATATATTATCAGCCATATTTTTTATTCAGAAGAGATTACTTTTAGTTATATGCATCTTTAATAACCATGGGTTGATTAGCATTTCAGCATAACAGGTAGATAAGACCTTCAACTTGCTGATCTAGCTTTTGCTTTTCCTATGTTAATTTATGAATAATTTATATTTGGCCCATGGGCATTTTACAATACACAGTGACATGGATATCTTGATAAACTGCTAATTAACAATTTTATCAGCAACCTCTCCCCATTATAGAGCAGATATGCCTTAGGGACTCTGTGCTTTTAACTATGTTTACTATAGTGGTTTACAAGAGGGGTGGTAAAAAAAAAAAACAACAAATTAAGGAATTGTTAGTTTCTATAAACTATTTGATGAATATTTTGAAAGTCACTTCAAGTACTTTTCACAGAAAACTAATACCCACTCCTCTTCTATAAGGCATCTATCTATCCATAGGCTATGTCACTTAACTGCTGATGATTTCAAGTGGTCTGCAAAGTTATCATCTAAAGACAATTTTCTTGTAACAGAAAAATGAATAAAAACATACATATACAAAAGAAAATCCACCTCAACTATGAACCACTACATAAAGTACTTATAATAAAATAAATAGAAATTTTTCTTTGAAATAAAATATGGTTTCTATTACCCAATGAGAAGCTATTTAAAAAACTGAAGAAACCTAGTGATAGGAAGGGGAATCATACTCTTTCTAATGAAGCGGGCAGTAGCACAATTCTTCAGAGAGTGGTTTGGTGTTATGTAGTAATCACTCCAAAATTATACACAGTTTTTTGACATAACAGTTATACAACTAGGAAATATGGTCTAAGAAAATAATCCTAAATTCAGAAAATGCTTCATGAAAGAAGATGTTTATCAAAGAATTCTTTATAATAGAGAAGACTCCAAACAATTTTATCAGAAAGAAAATGATTATGTATGATATTACCATATGATGGAATATTATAGACTCATAAAAAAGTATAATAATGTGGAAGATTACTTTAAATTACATTATATAAAAATACAGCATAAAATTGTACTCAATAATATTACGTTTCTTTTGGAAGACTGGATTATGGATTGCTCTCTCTTTTCTACTTTTATGTATTTACTGACTATATTTTAAATTACTATATAATAGTTGTATTAATATAATGCAAAAAATAAATTACAGGACTTGTTGCAGTAATATAGAGATTGTGCTACAGACTATACCAAGGGCTTCTCTCGTGGCTCAGATGGTAAAGAATCTGCCTTCAATGCAGGAGACCCAGATTTGATCCCTGGGTCAGGAAGATCCCCTGGAAAATGGACTGGCAACCTACTCTAGTATTGTTGCCTGGAGAATACCACGGACAGAGGCGCCTGGCAGGCTACAGTCCAAGGGGTCGCAATGAATAGGACATGACTGAGCAACTAACACACACACATAGGCTATTCTATATCCCAGAAAATGATATCATGTTAAACCAAGATAGCAAAATAGAAAGTACATGCTCAAGCTTTCTCAGAAGAGATCCATTCAAGATTCTTCATCTAACACNTGAATAGGACATGACTGAGCAACTAACACACACACATAGGCTATTCTATATCCCAGAAAATGATATCATGTTAAACCAAGATAGCAAAATAGAAAGTACATGCTCAAGCTTTCTCAGAAGAGATCCATTCAAGATTCTTCATCTAACACAGTCAAAGGCAGACACACCAGCAGTTGAGAAAATGCTGACACTGGTTAGAACTCTGTGTGTCTAAAGAACTGCAGGATGTCAGTAGCCAGTCTGGCTGCAGCTGAGAAGAGCAAGGCTAGTACCAGCAGAAAGGCTGAAATTACGGACAAGAGCAGATCCTACTTGCCCTTATTCATCTTCAGAACGATGGGAAAGTTTTTAGACTTTTGAAAAGAAAAATGACAAGACCCAATTTATATTTTGACTTCATACTCTGAATTTATACATTCACTTTAATTCTTTCAAAACATGTTTGCATTCTCTTTTTAGTGAATCTAGTTTTTAGGCTAAAGTTTTTCCTTTCTTGATATTGGTTAACTTGTGTTTTCTTTTTTTGCCCATTGATTTGTTCTGATAGTAGTTTATCCNAGCTTAACTCCAGAAAAATAAACGACCCAATCAAAAAATGGGCCAAAGAACTCAATAGACATTTCTCCAATGAGAATCATTCTTAATATCAAAATACATACCCCTGGGGAGCGGGGTGGAGTAGGGAGAACACTAAAGCAATCCTGTCGTGTAGGAAGATTTGTCATCTTAGTTTGTGGAAACCTGAAATTTCCAATTATAGTTTGCATGACAGTTGGATGAAACAATAATTTTGGACTCTCAAAATTTATTCTTGTCTACCTTCTGTTCTTGTCCACTAAGAGTTAAGATGCCTTTTAAACCCTGGAATTATCTTTAAAATATTTGTCCATGAGAAAAGCTTTACTGTGGACAGACTGCATTATTCACAAAGGTCTAGTTTTGACATATGGTTCTCTGCATGAGTTCAGCTGCTGGCTGACTCTCAATCTGTGAGCTTTACTGCCAGCTAGAATCAATATCATTTTGTAATAGGGGCACAGCTATTATTCTTTTGTAGAAACAGACATTTGTCTCTGGCTTCTGAAGTCATCCATGGTCTGTACCACACGTTTAGATACTTAATCCAAAAACAGCATCTTATATTCCTTCACATGTCTGTATATTTGATCTCCCAAAGAAATTCACTAAGTCAGGAACTATGTTTTACATATTTTTGAATGTATCATAGTTTTACAATAGTACTAGACAAATTGGTGGGACTTCCCTGGTGGCTCAGTGGTAAGAAATCCACCTGCCAATGCAGGAGACACAGGGTCAATCCCTGGGTTGGGAAGATATGAAGAAGTGGCTACCCACTCCAGTATTCTTGCCTGGGAAATCTCATGGACAGAAAAGCCTGGTGGGCTATATAGTCCATGGGGTCCCAAAAGAATCAGAGACAATTTAGCAACTAAAGAACAAGTTATAATGGTAAGTGCTTCCAATTGTTGAATTGAAAACTATATACAGATACTAGCTACAAAATGTGTTTTACACTCTAAGCACGGGCAGCTGGCGAGAGCCGGGCTGGCGCACTAAGCGTGGCCGAGAGGACCTACCCCACGTTCGAGGTCAGTGGCGGCCGGGAGGAGACACCCCGCGTCTGAGGTCAGGGGTGACTGGGAGGAGCTACCCCGGGTCCGAGGTCAGGGGTGGCCAGGAGGAGAAACCCCGTGATTGAGGCAAGGGGAGGCCGAGAGGAGACACCCCGCATCGGAGATCAGGGGTGGCCGGGGGGAGACACCCCATGTCCGAGGTCAGGGGCGGCTAGAAGTAGCCACCTCACGCTGGAGGCCAGGGGTGGAGACCCTGAAGAGCCACCCTGAGCCCGAGGCCAGGGGTGGCAGCTGGGAGGAGCAACCCGAGGAGCAGNTTCATCTATTTCCTGTTTTTTCCTTTGTTCTTGAATATATTAATAGTTACATTGTGATTATCTGCTGATTATCTGTAGGTCTTTTAGGTCTGTCAATTCTTTCTCTTGGTATTTATTATATGATTCTTTTATTAGTATATATAGAAATAACTTTAAGAGAAAATAATACATATTTTTTAAATGTTGAGTTTGAGAGATTTTATACATTCTTCTGCTAGACAAATAGAGGAGCTGATCACCTTAAAACTGAGCTGAGTAAAGCTCGGGTTTCAGTGTAATTAAGACCTAGTCTAGGTCTGGCTCATTCCTATTCTCATGATAGCTCTCAGCCGCAGGCCAAGAGCATATTCGCAGACCACCATATCCAACATTGTAAATGCTCTCCAAGAAACGTCCTCACAGATAACCAGCTCGCCTTTCCAAGGCTCTCTCCTCTCCTGAACCATAGTCCCTCTAGTACATGTTGTTCTCTGATGCTAATAAAATTGATGCAACTCAAAACCATATAAGATAATAATTCACACCCACTAGGCTGGCTGTAAACAAAGATACAGACAATAACAAGTGTTGACAAGGATATAGAGAAGTTTGAAACCTCATTCATTCCTGATGAGAATATGAAATGGTGCAGCCACTATGGAATTATTTTGGCAGTTCCTCAAAATGTTAAACAGAGTTACCATATGATCCAGCATTTATACCCTAGGTATATACCCAAAATAACTAAAAATATATGCCCACACAAAAGTGTGTACATAGATGTCCATAGTGGCAACATCCAAAGTAGCAAAAAGTGGAAACAACATACACATTCTTTAAATAATGAACAGCTGAATAAATACCTAGATGTTACTTGACAAAAGGAATGAATGGACTTGAAAACATTATGTTAAGTGAAAGAAGTTACAAAGGACACATAATGCATGACCCCATGTATATAAAATGCTCAGAATAGGCAAATCTATAAAGAAAGAATATTAGCCTAGTGCCCAGGATTTGTGGAACGGGGGGAGGAAGGATTGTGGAGTGAATGCAAATAGATACGGGATTTATCTTGAGTTGATAAAAATGTTTCAAACTTAAATTTTGGCCAGGCTTGTACAACTCTGTAAATATACTAAAAACCATTGGCTTGCAAACTTCAAATGGTATATCAATTAGACAATAAAGATGCTAAAATAGTTACACCAAAATGCAATGGAAACTACACTCAAGTATGAGCACAAAATGTTATATTAAAATTACATCACAAGAAAACACTTGAATTATGTATCATAATATTTATATTTAAGTGTATCACCATTTATTTAAATGTATGATCATGAGCTTGGCAGTTGCTTGCTGATCCAATTTCTATATTTCTGCCAGTATCATTTAATTTTTAAAGGAACCTTTAGGAGATCAGAGTCCTTCTACATTTTTCTGCCAGAAAGGATGGTAAACAGAATTGAAGATGGGTTTCTTTCACAGTTGACAGAAGATCCTGATCTACTCTGAAAAATCACTGCTGTTACAAGAACACGCTCCCTCAACCCTAGTATTCTGTAGCAGTAGAAGTGGAACCATTCATTCTCACAGCACACTTTTCTGAGAAGTACTTGATATGACTTATTTCTACTTTGGGGTCACAATTTTTCCCAGTAAGTTCAAACTTTCTATTGCATTCAGTGCTAGCAATGCAGAGATAATGACAAAAAGCACAACAGTAGAAATGTACATAGTATCATCCCTCTTTGTAGTTTAGAATGAAAAACGCAGAGTGGAAGGTTTGCATGATTCCAAATTTTCAAATAGATAATAACATTTAAAGCCAAGTAATATGAACTATATGAGGATAATGATATTAAGAGTTTCTAGTTTTAACTATCTATATGTGGCAGAAATTGTATAAAATTGTATAACCTTCCAAACAATTCTGCAGGGGTACAAAAGAAGAGACATGAGCTCAGAGAAGCCAAGCATGTTGCCTTGAGGCTACAGTTAATAAGCAGTGCACAGACCCTAAGTAAAATAAAGTATCTTTGGCTCATGTCACATATATATCTAATATAGATGTATATACACACACATATATCACATAACCATATATAGCATAATATCATAAAAGCAATAATTGTTTCATATCAGTTTACAGTTTTTGAAATTTATTTATCAAGGCTCAGAAACACTAAGTGTCTTGCTTCCCAGTTAACTCACTAGAGCTAAGAATAGACTCAAATTTAAGACTTCTGCTGAAAAGACATTTAAATATGTTAAGGGATTCCTGTGGTATAATTTCTGGCCTTTGATGAATACCAAGATTTCTGTTTCAGGTCAAGGAGCTGACATCTTTTGTTAACTTTTCTTCTTTCCCATATCTGTCCTGTTTCATCTTAGGTGTTTGAATTGTGCATTGCATTAATAGACATCCACTTTGATTTTCTCTCTCTTTCAATTTGCCCCTCTCTTATTCAAACTGCTCATTAGAAGCTGTGTGCATATCTTCAAGTAAATCGAGAAGTTGAATAATTATATAATGGTATCAGAGCTCTAGTACTTTGGGGAGAGTGATAATACCTGACCAATCAACTTTTTCTCATAATATCTACTGAATAATTCCACTATTCAACTCTCTGCATCATTTAAATGATACAAGCCACAACTGCCTACTTTTTCAAAACACTTCCTCTGAATTTACTACTTCCTAATCTAAAAAGAGCCACCTTTCAGAACACGTCTACAGTGATGAACTCTACCAGTTTAAAAGAGGGTACAGCAGTGTGTTGGTGAGAAAAGAATAATAATACAATAAATTCAAAGAACACGTAGGATTTATGGATTTTGGATTCAGGGTCTTTAATATTCTTAGTATGTTGGCTCACTTCTCTTCCCTGTCACCAAATTCCCAAATAACATAATGATATATTGTTACCCATACTATACTATATTATAAAAATTTTATTGAAAAGGAAGCTTTTTTGTGCCCTGTTACTTTGGTCTGCTTTAATTTTACTCTCTTCTCTTTCTTTTAAATATTTTTCACATTTAACTCTTTCAAGAAATATGGTGCTGGCAAACATTACCAATTTCAATACCCTATCCTCCTGGACACAACTGGCTAGGGATGGACATGTGATCCAAACTGGCCAATTTAAAAGTTTCTTCAGAGACTTTTCTAAATGGAGCTGGCAGAAAAGATTATTGGCTCAGATGGTAAAGAATCCACCTGCAATGCAGGAGACCTGGGTTTGATCCCTGGGTAGGGAAGATTCCCTGGAGAAGGAAACGGCTACCCAGTGCAGTATTCTTGCCTGGAGAATTCCATAGACAGAGGAGCTTGGCAGGCTACAGTCCATGGGGTCACAAAGAGTCAGATACAACTGAGAGTCTAATACTTTGACACACTTCCACAGAATATCTCTTAGCCCCAGTTTACCCTTTTTCGGATCCCCCCAACTTTCTTTCCCATGTCTGTAGTAAAATTAGTTGAAAATGTTTCTATTCATCTATTTTTCTACTTCCATTAAATTCAGTCCAGTCAAAGTTTTGTCTCATTATTCTCATTAATGTCACCTACAACTCCTGTGTTACTTGTCTTATATGCAATATTTGACAAAGTCCATCACATTTTCCACACTTTCTTCACTTGGCTTCCAGGACCTAACACTCTCTGGGATTTCATCTGACCTCTTTTGCAGCAAGTCTTCAGTCTCAGTTTTGAGTTCTTCTTCCTCACCTAGACCATATAAAATTTCAGTCCCAAGATATTCAGACCTTGAACCTCTTCTCTATCACACTCACTTTTTTGTTAATCTCATCCAATCACTTAGCATTAGATATTATTTGTACACTAACAATGCCTTGCTTTCTCTGTGAAGCCCAGTCTGCTTCCATGAACTCCAGACTCACATCCTTGCACGAGGCCTTCTACCAACAGTCCCCTCATTTTGAGCTTGATAGGGTGACTTGCTCTGGTTAATGGAACATGGTGGGAAGCGGCAATGTGCAAGTTGTAGGCCTAGGCTTTAAGAAAAATCAACTCTTCTGCCCTCTAAGAATATGCTTCAACCATCCTGCTAGTCCAAGATGGCAGTGGAATGACTGTGTCCGAACCCATAGTCTAGAGCCACACCCAGGCAAGCTCACCTCCTGCCAGATGACGCCAGCCAACAGTCAAGTGAGGAAGAATAGATGACTATTCTTTAAATCCATTCAGCTTTTGGAATGCTTTGCTACAAGCCATCTTTGTGACAATAGCAAAGTAAACTCAACTCCAAATTTTCCTCTAACATTTTTTTTTTCACTCAGCCATTCTCAACAATGGTGATGACAATTCCACTTTTCTCACTTCTTGGGCCAAAAAAAACAAGTTATTCTTGGCATCTTTCTTCTTCTGACACTTCCCATTCTAACTCTATCAGACAATCCTATTTGTTCTACCTTTAAAATCTGTCTGCATTATAACCATCTCTCAAGCTTGCTAATTAACCTGGTGCAAGCCACCACCAGCTCTTGCTTAGAATGTGGCAATAGCCTGCCAAATGGTCTCCCTGTGTCTATTAATAGCTGCCCTGATGCTTATAGAGTTTGTCTATAAACTCTTTACTGATGAAGTAGCAGCACATAAGAACAAGGGGATCAATCAGAATCAACATTCCTGAAATCAAATTCTCCTGGTTCAGCTCCATATAGTACTGGACAATTTTGCTTAACTTCTCTGTACTTAAATTATCTATAAGATGATAGATTCTTAAAAGTCCTTTTCTCATTTGCATTTCTCTGTTTATTAATGAACATCATCACGTACTCTGAGAATTATGTGGATATCCTTGGTTTTAATTTAATTACTCTACAGAAAGAACTAGTGGTTCAAATAATCCAAGAGAATATCAAGAAAATAACATATGATGGCCTGAANGCATTTCTCTGTTTATTAATGAACATCATCACGTACTCTGAGAATTATGTGGATATCCTTGGTTTTAATTTAATTACTCTACAGAAAGAACTAGTGGTTCAAATAATCCAAGAGAATATCAAGAAAATAACATATGATGGCCTGAAAAATACTGAGAAAAGTATTTATTGCCACAAACACTAAACCACCTTTGCAAATTCCCAACACCTTCAGTTCTGCCCTGTATTTACAAAAGACATAGAAAATAAGGAGTTTATTAATTTAGAAGGAAGAAAAAACTATTAACATAAGTCATTAAAAGTAATATAGCATTATAAAGCAAAGTGCTTTTGTGACCAATTCTTGAATATTCTTTGTATTTAGAGATAGCAGCTGTCATACTGATATATAAACTGTATGTGTGGGTGCTTACTTTTTATACAAAACCAATAATATTTTGCGATATGAACATGAAACTATCATCTCTTGATTTATGATTGTACCATTCACTGAAAATCTTAAACTCTGTTTTCACCTTTGGTCTAACATTCCCATCATATTTTAAAGCTTTTATTTATTTTTTTAACTTAATTTTACTTTGCCGTGTCTCTTGTATACACTGTGTAGCTAGATTTTGCTTTTCTTTAATCCATTCTGACAAACTCTATTTTTTTTATTTTTGGCCTCATGGTGCAGCATATAGGACCTTAATTCCCTAACCAGGAATTGAACCTGTGCCCCACTGCATTGGGAGCACAAAGTCTTAATCACTGCATTGCCAGAGAAGTCCTTAAATTTTTTTACTTTTAAGAAGCATGAACATTACAGCTTGCATCTTCCTACCCTTAAAAGTAATTAATGCAGAAAAAGTTGCATATTATAAAATGAAATACTACGTAAACATTCATTTATATTGATACAGAAGAAACCTTCAAGATATAGGCAAAAAAACAAAGGTGTAGAACAATCTTTTACTAGGAAAGTGGAGAAGTAATATATCTTCATGTATAAAGAAACACTGAAGGATACGGCAGAAACACAAAATGTGGTTGTGTCCCACTTATACCCTTTATAAGTCATTTTGATTTTTAAGCCATGAAAATTTTTTTTAAAACCTACAAAACTTAGAGCATTTTTATATTATTGGATAAAAACAAAATAAAACATTCACCCACAAAAAGAGCTTTCTTTCACCTCCCTCTTCTGGAAGCAGATTAAGACAGAAAGGGAGAATAATGGCTTGTTGCTGTGTATTTTCCAATTATTGTTTTCATTTTTATGAGAATGAGGATATAAAAAGAATGCTTCTATTTTTGCCAAGCTACTGTGTACTGTAAAATGAATGTTTTTAGAAGAGTCTTTTTTGTATTCACTCGGAATTAAAACTTATTTCCGTCCACAGCTGCTTTTGGACGCTTGTAGCTATAATCGGAGTGCTGCAGATGACTCGCCAGCCAGGAGCCCGCAGAACAAAGAAGCAGAGGCTGGGGCCTCTGCTTGTTTGTGTTCATGCTCTGCTTGGGCTGCTGTTGTTTTTGGAAGGGCTGACATTAACGCAGTGAAATCAATCCTTTTCACATGATACTTAATATTTTCATTTGCTATGTAATCATGTAATCCCTACTCGTGATGAAGCCTGAAGTAGGCTTGGGAGGGTGTCCATATTTATTGAACAGAAGGAAAACAGAGCAATGCTAGTTTCCTAAAAGCCAAGTAAAAAGATGTTTATGGATATTAACTAACTTTTTATAGTGAAATGAAGTAGCTCAGTCGTGTCTGACTCTTTGCAACTCCTGTGGACTATAGTCTACCAGGCTCCTCCGTCCATGGGATTCTCCAGGCAAGGACACTGGAGTGGGGTGCCATTATAATGATCTGTAATTTCCTTAGTTTCTCGTATATCTCAGTTTGGTGAATAATTTAACCATAATACATATGGCTAATACATGTATGCAAACCAAAATATGTATAATCCATAATACATACATCCAAAAATACAGAAGATTCTGCTACTTCTGTTACTACTTAATGTTCTATGACTGGTTGACTCTCAATATTCCTACAGGTATCAGTAATGACACTGTTGACTACATATTTATAGTCTAACTCTTCAAAATTTTTAGGAAAAAATGTGAGTCCCAATCAATAATTATAAATATTTGTTGATTGGATTTGGTAGAGAAAAAAGAGCTTCCTTGGTAGCTGAGACGGTAAAGAATCTGTCTGCAAAGCAGGAGACCCAGGTTCAGTCCCTAGGTTGGGAAGATCCCCTGGAGAATGGCAACCCATTCCAGTATGCTGCCTGGAGGATTCCATGGACAGAGCAGCCTGGCAGGCTATAGTCCATAGGCTTACAAAGAGTCGGACATGACTGGGTGACAAAGCAAAGCACAGTGGAAAAAAAAATGCTAAGAAAAATGGTTAAGGATTGAGTCTTCTCTGTATATGAATGATATGTAATATGAACAAGTTCTCAAAGAATTGCTAACCCAGCAAGAGTTACAGGAACAAAGACACAAGTGTAATTTTTTTTTTTAATTTTTATTTACTTTATTTTACTTTACAATATTCTATTGGCTTTGCATTCACCACCTTAGTGATTAATCTGAAATCTCAATCTATGAATTCTGCAAGTTGAATAAAATTTTTTTAAATAATTTGATAAAAGTTAACGAAATGGTCATCTCTGGAAATTTGCAGAAATTCCACATATCTTGTCCTACAGAGTTGTTTCCTTAAATTTTGAAAAGCGGGAACACAGGTAGCTATGCTATTATGTTATTTACAACATCAAATGACCTTTTAACTATCAACCACTATCTAACTACTATCATAGGTAGTCCTGTGTGTTGGGTGGCAAATTTTAAGATGTTTCAGTAAATGCTTACTTAAAGATAATTCAAACTGTCCAAGTAACCATTTTCTTTATGTGTTAGGAGATAATTTCACACTGACCTCAAGCCACCCCAGCATTCTGAAGGGCCTTCTGAACTATCAAAGATGCAGTTATGGTCAATTTAATTTTTAGTACTAAGAATATGTTAATGTGAATTATTCAAAATTATAACCCAAGACTAATAATCTCTCTATATAGTTGCTTATGTTAAATAGAACATTGAGTTCAGAGACATTCTTACTGATGATATGTTTACAATTTCTTACACTTGCAAGTTTTTTAAGAAAGATAAACAATAATAATAGTGCTCTAGAGATGATCTTTTGAAACACGTTTCCCCGCTTTCAGAATGCCTTTTTTAACTTTTTCATGTTGAAATAAGTGATCCTTCCTTGAGCTCCCGTAACAGCCTCTTTCACTGAATGTTATATCGCAATTATATCTGTTTACATGTTCATTTCTTCTTGAAGATGTTTAAAGGGCAAGAATTATCTTATTCATGAATAGTGCATGAACATACATTGAATTTGGGGGGAGGGGGTGTTTGTCAAGCAAGGTTTTTGCTTTGCTTCTATTTTTATTGAAATATAATCAGGATGTAAGTTATATTAGTTTCAGGTGTACAATCTAAGTACTTTTTTTTAAAGAATTTTTTGTTGTGGACCATTTTTAAAGTCTTTATTGTTATAATATTGGTTTTATTTTATGTTTTGGTTTTGGGGCTGCAAGGAAAGTGGGAAATTAGCTGACTAGGAATCAAACCCACATCACCCGCAATGGAAGATGGAGTCTTAACTACTGGACCACCAAGGAGGCCCCCAACATAGCTACTTGATTTTATACATTAGGAAATGATCACTCACAAGAAGTTTAGTTAATATCCATCTCCCCGCATAGTTACAATATGTTTCCTTGTCATCAGAACTTTTAAGATCTTCTCTCCTAGCAACCCTCAAATATGCAATACAACATTGTTAATGATCACCACCACACTGCACAACATTGAATTTAACAGAAGGATATGGCTGTCTCCCTTCTAAGTGCCATAGGTACCCAGGCCTCTATTTAACAAGCACATATTAAATCCCTGTGATATGACTTGTCAGTATATTAGGACAGGAGCATGAAAATGAAAAGAACAAAAATCCAGAGGTGCGTGAAGCCGATCTCTGATTAGTGTCATCTGGTAAAAGACATGGACACACGGGCAGTAATTATAGTCCTAGGAGATCAAGGCTGTCAGGTCAGTGAGAATATAAAGAAAAGACACCTAGGTGGAGAAGCGAAGGTAGCACTTGAGTGAAGTCCTAGAAAGCAAGCTAGAGTTTGTTCATTCAGAGGAGAGATGGGCACACACAAAAAACATGGATCCAGGAGAGGCCCCTCAGCAGTGAAGACGATGAAAATCTCAGTGGATCTGGGGGCACAGATGGGAGGCAACCCTGGAAGGGAGGCCTGAGTCTAGACGTGGAGGACTGTGTACTTTTGTCCTATGGATTAAAAGACACAAGTGGGAAAACAGAAGAGGGAAATGAACAGTGTTGGGGCTTGATTAGAAGCAAAGGAGAGATAAAGAAAGAAAATCAACAATGAACCTACTTATGAATAAAACAGCTACTTTCTAGCTGGGCAGAAAGTAGCTGGCTAAAGTATTTACATATGTAATTTAATTTAATCCTCACAAACACCTCATGGATTAAGTGCTAATAATGACCAATATTTCCACTTATAGATGAGAAAGACTTCATGATGTGCAGTCACTTGACCATCCATGAGGCAGGCAAATGGTACAATCAAAATTCACACCCAGATACATGTTAGTCCAAAGTGTATAGATAGCATCACTAAGTCTATGCCTTATATCTAATTTTAAAAATGAAATATTGCCATTTGAGACAATAGAAATGGACCTGAAAAGTGTTATGCTTTGTGAAAAGAGACAGAGAAAGACAAATACTGCATGTTTTCACTTATGCATGGAATTTAAAAAATTAAACAAATGAACAAACCAAACAGAAACAGATTCACAAATATGTCAGAGGGGAGGGGGGTGGGGAAAGGGTAGAAATAGGTGAAAAGGTTTAATAGGTACAAAGTGTTAGGTATAAAATAAGTAAGTTACAAGGATGGACTGTACAGGACAGAGAATACAGTCAATATTTCACTAACATAATATTAGTAACTGTGTATAAAGTATATTCTATCAAAATTATCAAATGACTATGTTGTACACATGAAATTAATATATTAACAATACTGCAAGTCAACTATATTTCAATTTTTTTTTAAAATGGACGTTACTTGGAATGTGACCCAGAGGAGATAAAAAACAAAAACAAAACAAGGTATCAGAGCCCTGGCCATTCTCGTTAGGCATCTTCTGTTCTCCCAAGGCACATCCAGGAACTTCTGCCACAGGGCATGCCAACTGCGACTGCAAAAAGTACCTGACAGCGAGGTGACTACCTGAAACATGTGTTGTTATGCTAATACAGTTTTTAACTGAAGGTGTATCGTAGAAGACTCTTATCAACTGCACAGGCTCAATTTCCATGGAGCCCTAAAACTACTGAAGGAAAAAAACAAAACAAAGCACTACAAGGGAAGCGCGGCAGCATATGCAAATGGACTTTACAGAATATATAACTTTTGGGCAAACTGCCTGACACCTCTGCGATTTTATGTACTCTGTTGTTTAGATATCCATTTTATGAGTTTGCTCTCCTTTGGCCTGTGAAATTGATCTTTTGATTTTTCTTCTCAATTCATTTCAGTAGGTGTTTTAATTTACATTTAAAATATATCGGCAATGAAGTAATCGCCCCTAGAGACTCCATTATGCTGATACCAGGGAGTATGAACACGAGCACGCTGTATTGGCCAATCTCTCAGGAAGCGTGAGAGAGGGGGCCCAGAACAGGCGGGGGCCTTTCAACCATGACCTACTTAGCTATGTTTTCCTTCCTCTGACTTGCCATTTCAGCCTTTAAAAAGCAAGGCATCAAGTAAATGTTAAGTGCAGGGATTTATTTATTTATTTAATTTCTGGCAGCTGAAAAATATAGATGGATTAAATGTGTGGTCTCAGAGCTAGAAAGCTACTTACATCTATCATCACGTGGGTTTGACTTGGTGGTTGGGAACCTCAATCCACATTTAATTAAACTCCTTTGCTTTTTCAAATGAAATCTCAGGAGTGAGTGTGTGTGTGCACACATGTGTGCACACACACACACACAGTGCATTAGAGCAAGGCTTCTGTTTCTTCATTGCATCCTGACTGCTTCATTTCCACAGAAAAAGTCTAATATGTTCCCTTTTTGTCTGTGCCCTCTAACTGATTTTATACGTGAAGAATTTGGAATTCGAGTTGTATGAACACTAATGAAGGCTCGCTCCTTGAATTTAGTGTGAATTTCTATCTTAATGCTGCAAAATTTTAGCAATAATAAATAATGTAACATATAAAATTTTGACCAAATTAGAAGACTCAGAATGTTTGATTTTATAAAAGATGTGTGTATAATACATAGAAATTAATGTCAACATTAGTGCCTTTCACAAAGATCTGACTAGATCACAAAAATTCTCAATAATTAAAAGAAATGAAGAATAGAGGAAGATTTCATGAGTTATGCTCTGTACTCTCTGCAAAGTAAACACAAATATATTATGACCTGTATTAAATGAGACAGGAGGGAAGGAAGTGTGGTGGGATATGAGTAAATAGACATTATATATATTAAAATCAGGACATCACAGATTTTCTACTAATTTCCATTTACATATCTATATTCTTCTGAGGATCTCAAAGAACTTTATATTAAGTTATAAGCCAAATCAGTCTACTAAAAGTAGATATTATATTGTTGCTAGAATATGCTCTGTCACAAAACAAGCAAGTAATTATATATTAACTTTTATCATAAAGAATAATTATGGTTGCTAACATGATAAAGAATCTGCCTACAGTACAGAAGACCCGGGTTTGATCCCTGGGTCGAGAAGATCCCCTGGAGTAGGAAATGGCGACCCACTCCAGTATTCTTGCTTGGGAAATCCCCTGGACAGAGGCACCTGGAGGGCTACAGTCCATGGAATTGCCAAAAATTGGACACAACTGAGAGACTAACACTTTTTTTTCACTTTTTCACAATATGCCCTACCTCAAAACAAGCAAGTAATCATATATCAACTTTTATCATAAAGAATAATTGTAAGTTATTTCTAACAATTTCATCTTATCTTTTCATGAAAATACTTTTTATAAATGTCTAAATATCTGCCTTCTATTATTCATTTTCATCCTACTAGTCTATTAGAAGATAATATTGCCTATTTCCTATGACAAAAGATTGCAATTGTAAATGCATACTGACGAATTAAAAGTTGAAACAAATACTAAGATTTAGGAATCAAGAAAAATTAGAGTAATAATGTCTGAATTATTAACACATAAGTGATAATGAAGAAATTATGTTAACCAAATTTTAAAGTCCCATGAAAAAGAATTACATTATTAGGCAAATATTTTATGTCAGGCCACACAAGCTGTTTTGAATATTGTTTTGCTGTTATCAGTGTGATGAATATGTGGTTTGCAAAATGAGACCTGATACAGTAATATGAATCATTTCTTTGAGATCAGCTCAGCCCAAAGCCCATTCTAGAATCACATCATATACTTAATTACCTCAACTATTCATGTAGAAAAAAAACCAAAAAAGAATGTTTTGTCAAGTTACTGTCAGGTTAGTAATTAAGAGAAACCTTGACTGAATGCCCAACCAACAAGGACCTACTCTGTAGCACAGGGAACTCTGCTCAATGTTATGTAGCAGCCTGGATGGGAGCGGAATTTGGGGGGAGAGTGGATACATGTATATGTACGGCTGAGTCCCTTCAGTGTTCAACTGAAACTTCCAAAACATTGTTAATCAGCTATAGGGAAAGTCACTCAGTTGTGTCTGACTCTTTGTGTCCCATGAACTATACAGTCTATGGAATTCTCCAGGTCAGAATACTGGAGTGGGTAGCCTTTCCCTTCTCTAGGGAATCTTCCCAACCCAGGGATCAAACCGAGGTCTCCTGTATTGCAAGCAGATTCTTTACCAGCTGAGCCACAAGAGAATACCCCATTACAAAATAGAAAGTTTAAAGTTTGAAAAAAATTTGATTGGATGCCTGGCTTATTAAATAAACGCTTCATATCATCTAAATTTAGCATATATTTACAAAATTTTCTCAGTTTTATTATTTATGCAAGTAGTCCTAATGATCATTACAAGTGATCATACATGAAACAAGTTGCCAAATTCAGACTGTGGTGTGTCCCATGAGGGCAGGGTGGCCAGGCCAACACTTGAAGGGTTAACAAGAGGCATTGCTTGAGGGACTAGCTTTAATCACAGTACGTTCCTCATCACAGAATGTAGATGAAGCTACTGCTTAGACATGTTCTGTACTTTGCCATCACGTAAGACCTGGCTTAGTTCAAGGCTGCTGGATCCCAGCAGGGACCACGTAGCCTATTCAAACAGGACACTGGAGGCCAGTTTAATAAAGAGTCTATTTACAGAGATGTGCGCAGGGCTTTGGGAACCAGGGAAGATGTGGAAGCATTCTGGCAGCAACGGAGAGTCATCACTAGTCCTGGGCTCAAAGAAGCAAAGTTAGGCAACTGCAGCTATGGGAACAGGATGCTGAAGAGGGGCTCTGGCCTCTGGGAGAGGAGGACAGCCATTGCCCCTCCTCTGTAGGAAAGGGGCTGGTGAATAATATCCCAGTCTCACGGTTCTTGTGTCTTCTGATAACCTGCCCAACTTTTCTACTGGCTGAGCCCAGTCAGAAGGCATAGAGCAAGAGAGATCATTAACGCAAGTCTCTAAAGATCAGCCTCCTCAGTAGGAAACAAATGAGAGAAAGGTGGAAAGAGTTTGGAGGGACAAATAACCACCAGCACAGCAGGCCTGCTGAAGTGTAACGACCACAGTGCTGCTGGTGGGAACGCAAACGGGTGCAGCCACTATGGAGAACTGTATGGAGCTTCCTTAAAAGAAAAACAAACAAACAAAAAACCCCTAAAAACCATATACTCTCGCAATCCCACTCCTGGGCATGTATCTAGAGAAAACCGTAATTCAAAAAGATACATACACCCCAGTGTTCACCACAGCACCACTTACAACAGCCGAGACACGGGGGCAACTAAGACTCCATCGACAGATGAATGAATAAGGAAGATGTGGCACGTGTATCCAATGGAATAGCAACTCAGCCCTAAAAAAGATATCGCCATTTGAATGAAATAATGCCATCTGCAGCAACATGGATGGACCTAGAGATTAAAATACTAAGTGAAGTAAGCCAGATAAACATCATGTGATATCACCTATCTGTGGAATAAAAATTAAAGATACAAATGAACTTACTTCTGAAACAAAAACTCACAGACATAGAAAACAAACTTACAGTTACCAGGGGAAAGGGCAGGTGCGGGGAGGGATAAATTAGGAAGCTGGGATTAATACACATACAACACTATATATAAAATAATCAACAATGACGTATTGTATAGCATGGGGAACTATACTCAATATTTTATAACAAAGAGAAAAGAATCTGAAGATTATAACTGAATAGATGCACTGTATACCTAAAACACAATATTTTAATTAAACTATATTTCAAATATATAGAATAAGAGCCTAAATGAAGGTCCTGACTGGAATCAGAAGGAGCATTGGAGGCAATGTGGAGCCTATATGCCACAGCATTATCTATAATAAAACTATTTTTAAAACCTCAAAGTAAGCAACACAACTTCTCATTTTAAAGTTCATCTGAAAAGATGCAATAAAACTATGAATTTGCTGAAAACTGCAACTCTCCCTCCTATTGCTCATCATGATTCTCTAAACTGAACAAATAATGGAAATTATCAGCCCCATCTATACAGCACAGATATTTGTCTTTATACTGAATACGCTTTTTCTGAAATGATAATGGTTGCATTTTAAATGATTTTTCTTTCTTGTACAGACTTTGTTTCTGACTTTATGTCTTGGCAAGTTGAAGATTTTAGCATTGCTTTCAATTTGACTCAAATGCAAATACATTTTTGTTTCAAATGCAAACAAATTGCAATTATCTGGTGGTAAATGTTTTCTGGAATGTTTTCTGCAGGACTTAAGTATTTTTCAGGAACATGTGACATGCTTAAAACCCTTGATGTATGAATTCTCACAGCCCCTGCCTTTCTTTATGAATCTTCTGAGAAGACGACAAAGGACAAAGCAAAATCAGCTGTTACCAATGTGAATATCTAGGGAATATCCAGAGCTTTCTAATAAATTCATTTACAGATGAATATCGGTCAAAATATTGTTATTCTCAGAACTGAGAGATTGTCACATTCATGAATGTGGGTGAAAACAACAATATGTTGCAAAAACCATCAATGAAGAACAAAAGTTAAACTGAGGTGTCATCTATATTATTATGAGCTATTGTTCCACCACTGCATATTAAGACTAAATGCAAATATATATGCAACAAAGTTGTGGATCAGAAAAGAATGTTAACCGCTTCAGTTGAGAAATGCATAACTATCTACCCTCTGTCTTCCTATCCCTTCACCATCTTTTGGTTCAAATCTCTGTTTTGTTTGCTTCAGAAACTGCTCAGGGTCACCCACTAAGCAGTCAGCAGTCTGAAAGAACCACAGCAGCTCTTTCACAGGGCTGTGCTCATTATTATTTTAGCAAAACGCTTTCCTGCTCTGTTTCCCTCTGATGCACATCTCAGAAGAATGAAACTGACTCACGGTTATTCATTTGTGTTCTCAGAAACTATTGTTTATGCATATTGCCTAATATTCAGAAGGATCTGAAAAGGGCCTTCGCTCTCTTAGAATTTGATGTAGAAGAACATAGCTCGCCATTCCACTGCCAGGAACAAAACTCAGTCTCCCAGGGCTCTGAGTCCACAGCGCATGAACTCTGACTGCCAATAAAAGACATTTCAGGTTTAGAAAAGAAGTTGCAAGGAATTGGGGGTTCTATATTTCTTGTCAAATCCAATTTTCTGTTCAGTTGAGTTCAGCCTCTCAGTCATGTCTGACGCTTTGCAACCCTATGGACTGCAGCACGCCAGGCCTCCCTGTCCATCAGCAACTCCTAGAGCTTACTCAAACTCATATCCACTGAGTTGGGGATGCCATCCAACCATCTCTCCTCTGTCATCCCCTTCTCCTGCCTTCAATCTTTCCCATCAACAGGGTCTTTTTAAATGAGTCAGTTCTTCGCATCAGGTGACCAAAGTAGTGGAGTCTCAGCTTCAGCATCAGTCCTTCCAATGAATATTCAGGACTGATTCCCTTTAGGATGGACTGGTTGAATCTCCTTGGAGTCCAAGGGACTCTCAAGAGTCTTCTCCATCACCACAGTTTAAAAGCATCACTTCTTTGGTGCTCAGTTTTCTTTATAGTCCAACTCTCAAATCCATACATGACCAGTGGAGAAACTATAACTTTGACTAGATGGACCTTTATTGGCAAATGTCTGCTTTTTAATATGCTGTAGGCTGCCGTCTATGGGGTTGCAGAGAGTCAGACATGACTGAAGCGACTTAGCAGCACCACCAGCAGCAGGAGGCTGGTCATAACTTTTCTTCCAAGGAATAAGCATCTTTTAATTTCATGGCTGCAGTCACCATCTGCAGTGATTTTGGAGCCCCCCAAAATAAAGTTTTTCAAGGTTTCCCCATCTATTTGCCATGAAGTAGATCCAACCAGTCCATTCTGAAGGAGATCAAACCTGGGATTTCTTTGGAAGGAATGATGCTAAAGCTGAAACTCCAGTACTTTGANTTGATGCTTTTGAACTGTGGTGTTGGAGAAGACTCTTGAGAGTCCCTTGGACTGCAAGGAGATACAACCAGTCCATTCCGAAAGAGATCAGCCCTGGGATTTCTTTGGAAGGAATGATGCTAAAGCTGAAACTCCAGTACTTTGGCCACCTCATGCAAAGAGTTGACTCATTGGAAAAGACTCTGATGCTGGGAAGGATTGGGGGCAGGAGGAGAAGGGGACGACAGAGGATGAGATGGCTGGATGGCATCACTGACTCAATGGACATGAGTCTGAGTGAACTCCGGGAGATGGTGATGGACAGGGAGGCCTGGCATGCTCAATTCATGGGGTTGCAAAGAGTTGGACATGAATGAGCAACTAAACTGAACTGAACTGATGATTTTTCCAGTAGTCACATACAGATGTGGGAGCTGGACCATAAAGAAGGCTGAGCCCCAAAGAACTGATGCTTTCAATTCTTTGGTGCTGGAGAAAACTCCTGAGAGACCTTTGGACTGTAAAGGGATCAAACCTGTCAATATTAAGGGAAATCAACCCTGAATACTCATTGGAAGGACTGATGCTGACTCAAGCTCCAGTATTTTGGTCACCTGTTGTGAGCAGCCAACTCACTGGAAAAGTCCCTGATGCCAGGAAAGATTGAGGGCAGAAGGAGAAGAGGGTGTCAGAGGATGAGACAGCTGGATGGCATCCCCGGTGCAATGGACATGAACTTGGGCAAACTGTGGGAGATGGTGAGGGACAGGGAAGCCTGGAGTGCAGCAGTCCATAGGGTCACAAAGAGTTGGACATGACTTAGCGACTGGACAACAACAACAGTGTGTCTTGGCTAGAGATTCTTACTTTTGTAGCATCTTGAGTTACTGGTCTAAATGGGATTCTAAAGTGCCCCCCCGCACCCTCCGCCGCTCAATCCTCCTCTTATTCTGTCCTTCTCTTGTATCACAACTGAAATATGATTTTGTTTAGTAATAATACATTCATATTCTCATCTCAAAGTAGCAAAGAAATTCTTTGTTGAACTCCACTAAGAGTATATTGAACTCTCTGTTTCATCTTGGAACAAATATTTACAGGAACTGAGTTCAAAACAGATTTCATATTCTGTGCTCCTTGGTCTTATTTTAATCTCTTTCAGAATTTAAATTTTCTTTTACTTTCTCTATTAGAAACATACTGCTTTATCCTTCTGTTGATAGATGAAATATCTAATGTGATCTGTCAGGCCTAGAAGGTTGAGAACTGAAATCCAGATTTTAGAGAATGAATAACTCAGGTGTCTCGGTTCCTGCTCTGCCTGCCTTACATTTCTTTTTCAGGTAAGTGCTAGCCTTCCCAGCATTCTTCTACAGCACCAAATAACCATCAGTATTAAAGAAACAGTCTATATTCATCTATTTACTTAATGGTCTTTCCTACTAAACAGATTGAAGGAAAATATTACTAAGCCTATGTACAGGCAAAGAATTTGAGACTTAGAGAGTTGAACAATTTGTGATAGGTCATGCAGAGAGTAATCAGGCCATGTGGCTAAAACACTCCAACTTTGGTCTTTTTGACCTGTTTTTTTTTAGAAAAAGAATTCAGTTTTATTACCAAATGGGCATTAAACTGGAATGTGATATATCTTACAGGCAATCTACTAAGAGGTTTCAAGGACAGAAAGAACTCTCCCCCTTCTATAAAGCCAAGCAGATACAAATTATTACATAAATGTTTTCAAGATAAACAATAACTATTTCTGAGGTATGACCTGTATCTTTTTGCCTAGATTATGCTATCTCCCTGATAAGTGAGTCAGCAATTTATTCTTTCTTTTTCCTATAATTGTTGTAAGTCATTTTCTTCTTCACATTATACTCAGATTGTCAGAGGCTAACGTCACTATTAAAAACTTAAAGGATGTTGGGGTGGTCCCTCTCCCATCTGTGCCTAATTTGCCAACCTAGCTCTTGCAGAAATGCATTGATCCAATCAGTCAATCCTAAAGGAAATCACTCTTGGATATTCACTGGAAGGGCTGATGCTGAAGCATCAGTATTGGAATACTTTGGCCACCTGACACAAAGGACCAACTCATTGGAAAAGACCCTGATGTTGAGGAAGATTGAATGCAAGAGAAGGGGGCGACAGAGGATGAGATGGTTGGATGGCAGAACAAACTCACTGACTAAGTTCAACTCCAGGAGATGGTGAAAGACACAGAAGCCTGGCGTGCTGTAGTCCATGGTGTCACAAAGATTTGGACAACTTAGTGACTGAACATCAGCAATGGGTCTTGGAGAATGACTGGAGTATAGACCACTGCAAGCCCCAACAGGTAACAGCCCTGTTCTCAGCTGCTGTGCTCGACGCAGTGTCATTGCTACAGCAGATTTATAAAGCCCCATGATCCTGTGGTATGCAGTTGTTGATTTAGTGAGTGTACTCTTTTCTATTCTGGCCAGATAAGGGGATTGGAAGCAGGTTGCATTTACATGACTGGCACAAAGGCATTCATTTATGTTTTTACTTCAGGGTTGTGTTCATTCTCCTGCCCTCTGTCATCATATAATTTGGAGAGATTCAGACAGAATTCCTCAGAACATTACATCAATCCACTATATCAGTGCCATCACAGAGGTTAGACATGAGGAACGAGAGGTGGCTAGCACGTGGAAGGCTTGGGAAGCGACATGCTCTTCCAATGGTGGAAGATAAACTATATGAAGCATTTACTTTAGAAAACTTGTAAATTCCTCCTTTGTCCCTTTGAATTGTGAACTTCCCTAGCAGTCCAGGGATAAAGTATCTACCTGCCAATGCGGGGGACACAGGTTCGAGCCCTTGTCCAGGAAGAGCCCACACACCATGGAGCAACTAAGTTCCTGTGCCACAAGTACTGAAACCCACATGTTCTGGAGCCCATGCTCTGCAATAAGAGAAGCCCCCACAATGAGAAGCCTGCACACCACAGAGAAGACCCCCCTTTCTGCAGCTAGAGAAAACCTCCTCGCAGCAACGAAGATCCAGCACAACCAAATAGAAACAAAGGAAGGAAGGAAGGAAGCTATTGAAGTCTTCTTCTAGTCTCTTGGCAATTTCAAAGCCCAAGAAATGTCCCGAGAACCATCCCTTAGAAATGTAACCTTGAAGAAAGACTGTGTCCCTCTCTCCCAGTCTCTGTGGAAGGGCAGGAGCCTAACTCCATGAAGCATCAGTTCACAAATACAGATGATCTGTTCACATTGATTAACCTTCCCACTTCACCAAGCCCTCCAGTACTATCCCACTAACTCATCCCAGTGTTTCTCATCTTCAATCTCTCTCCCCTATTGCCAGTCTCCCCCCTCCCCCCACTTTATTGTGATAATTTATATTTCATGTTGAATAAGTTTAAGGTACACAACAAATGATTGGATATGTTTATATTGGAAAATGGCTGTCACAATTAGTTAGTATCTATCGGTACACATTTATAAATTTGTTNTTTATTGTGATAATTTCTATTTCACGTTGAATAAGTTTAAGGTACACAACAAATGATTGGATATGTTTATATTGGAAAATGGCTGTCACAATTAGTTAATATCTATCGGTACACATTTATAAATTTGTTTTATCTGTGTTGAGAACTTTCCAGATATACTCTCAGGAACTTTTAGATATATAATATACTATTGTTCACTTGGTTCCTTGCCTGTTTAACTCAGTCGGAACAATGTATCTTTGATGCAGGCTTCATGATGAGAAGAGCTGGAGAAGTTGCTTTGGCTGGGTTGGGAATTTCAGAACTTCCTTTTCAAGCCTGAACCCCCTACTTCTGGACCATGACATAAAAGAAGAACAAAAATCTACCTTGTTTGAGCAGCTGGATTTGGATGTCTCTCTGTGTCTCAGCTTGGCATGTGTCATAAGTAATATAAGGCCTATTTGACTGAGTTCCTTTAAAAAGGAGACAGGTTTGGGGGGGGAAAAAAAACAAAACTGAAATGTAATTTCAGTTTTGTTTTCTTCCTCTGAACATGAATTATGGCACTGAACTTTGTTAAAAGTCAAGACGAAGGAAAATACAACAGTGCATGCAGCATCCCATCACACACAATTGAAATAAATGAATGTGGTATTTAAGTCTTGGATCAAAATTGTATTGTTCAGAAACAGGAAAGGACAAAGAGATGAATACATTAATGATATTTTAAGATTCAAATTGGCCAAGTTATACAATCATATATTTATTAGAAAAACATTGCAGAGAACCTATCCTTAAGTCCACTTTATTTTCTCNTAAGTCTTGGATCAAAATTGTATTGTTCAGAAACAGGAAAGGACAAAGAGATGAATACATTAATGATATTTTAAGATTCAAATTGGCCAAGTTATACAATCATATATTTATTAGAAAAACATTGCAGAGAACCTATCCTTAAGTCCACTTTATTTTCTCAAATACTTAGAGTGCTCAGAAAAAATGAATATAATAACATGATAAACATAAAAAATGAGTATTTCTGTTATTATGGTATTTTTTAAAAAAAGGAACAAAGAAGGCAGACCATCATCTAGTTATACAAAGGGTTAAATCCCAACCCACTTCAGTCATCCATAGACAGGGTGCCCTGAGGGGGATTCAGGATGGGAAAATAAAAGGATAATGTGTTCTATGTTTTGGATGATCAGGCCCCTATTAATTAAGATGCATTCCTCAAGAAGAATCTGAATGACTCCAGATTCTTGCATTTTCTCACATTAGAAAAGCACTAAAAACTTTGTCAACAAAGGTCTGTCTAGTCAAGGCTATGATTTTGCCAGTAGTCATGTATGGATGTGAGAGTTGGACTGTGAAGAAGGCTGAGCGCCGAAGAATTGATGCTTNTATGACTAATCTAGACAGCATATTGAAAAGCAGAGACGTTACTTGGCCAACAAACATCCATCTAGTCAAGGCTATGGTTTTTCCAATAGTCATGTGTGGATGTGAGATTTGGACTGTGAAGAAAGCTGAGCACCAAAGAATTGATGCTTTTGAACTGTGGTGTTGGAGAAGACTCTTGAGAGTCCCTTGGACTGCAAGGAGATCCAACCAGTCCATTCTGAAGGAGATCAGCCCTGGGATTTCTTTGGAAGGAATGATGCTAAAGCTGAAACTCCAGTACTTTGGCCATTTCATGCGAAGAGTTGACTCATTGGAAAAGACTCTGATGCTGGAGGGATTGGGGGCAGGAGGAGAAGGGGACGACGGAGGATGAGATGGCTGGATGGCATCACTGACTGGATGGATGCGAGTCTAAGTGAACTCCAGGAGTTGGTGATGGACAGGGAGGCCTGGCGTGCTGTGATTCATGGGTTCACAAAGAGTCTGACACGACTGAATGACTGAACTGAACTGAATTGAGTTCATTATTAAAGTTATTTCTATCCGTTGAACTACATGTTAAAATTATGGGCTGTTTTCTTTTCAGTATAAACTTTTCTCACCCTTTCCCCAACGTATTATATAATAACTTCCAAATTAACCTTTGTGCCTGCAGAATCTTTTCTTTCTTTCTTTTGCACTGTTTTTATAAATTAAGTTGTATAAAAATTTTAGCAAGCATTTATAGCTGTTACTAGTAGTAGTGGTATTATCTTTTTTTTTTATTCTTTAGGTTTTAGGAGAAACTTCTGTGATTCAGCTTTGTATGCATGCTTAGCTACTCATCCGTTTCCAACTCTTTGAAACCCTATGGTCTGTAGCCTGCAAGGCTCCTCTGTCTTTGGGATTTTCTAGGCAACATTACTGGAATGGGTTGTCATTTTTTCTTCAAGAGGATCTTTCTGACCCAGGGATCGAACAGGCGTCTCCCGATTCTCCTGCATTGCAGGCAGATTCTTTACCACTAAGCCATTGGGAAAACCCATAATCATTTTTAAGAAGAATTCTTCAAGTTCTAATGTGTTTTTTGATTATTAAATTTTTATAAAAGATTAATTTTCATCATTGTCTCATTTTACAATAACTGCATTATTCCAAGTCCTTCTGTAAATTAATGTACAGTATGCCAAACATCAATTTCCAAAATTATTGCCCTCTGCTTCTCTGCACATAGCCTCTGCTCTAACCTTAGCGCCATTAACTCTTACCTAATATCATCCTGCAAGCTTACCTCCTGGTAGTTTGTATAGATTACTACTTGTACCTGATATATACCACTCTTCTCTACCTCCCATCAACTTTTAAAATCCTTAGATATTTGTCTCAGATATTCATCCTGAAAAAAGCTTTTTCTGATTCTTCCACGTAGGTACCTCTGTGCTTCTCTCGTGAGACTTCTTGCCATGTTTCTTATATTGTGGTTGTCTGTGAAATGGACCAGCCTTCCTACCACAAGTTCTTTTTTTTTTTTTTTTTAATGGAGAAGGTGACATTTGCCTGCTTTGAGGCCCTCCCCATCTTCAAAAAAATTATAGGATTTTTGACACAATGTTTTTTCAATAAATATTTGTGAAATGTAAAAGAACACTTTTTTTGCCTTCAAATATTTCAGTGNCCACAAGTTTTTTTTTTTTTTTTTTTTTAATGGAGAAGGTGACATTTGCCTGCTTTGAGGCCCTCCCCATCTTCAAAAAAATTATAGGATTTTTGACACAATGTTTTTTCAATAAATATTTGTGAAATGTAAAAGAACACTTTTTTTGCCTTCAAATATTTCAGTGACTTCCCAAGACCAAATAAATAAAGATCAATCCTTATTATAATGTTAAATGTTCTCCCCTCCTCATGACAGTATTCAGAGCTCAACCATCATTTACTTACTTTTTTTCAAAACACAAGATGAATCGTGAAGCTTGCTATTTCAAAAACACTCTGAACTTTCCCATCTTTGTGTATTTGTTTACCTGCTTTTGTACTAGAGCATCTTACAATTGAAAAATGAGCCTGTTATTTGGTGACAACATAAAATCCCCCTTTTTCATTTATAGTTTTATTATTTGACTCATTCTTGATTAATTCTTCCTTTTCAACTTCTTGTGGTTTTTTCATTCACAATATATATCACATTCTGATTTGTGTCACTATTATTTAATTTCCTCTATTTTAATTTAAAAGCTATGAATTTTATTATATTTATATAACATATATATTTTACATAAACTATATTAATTTATTACAAGTTATAAAATGGAGTTTATTCACTTATAATCCTCCCAGGAAACAATTTATTATTTTGTATTTATGAAAGTCACCAAATAAATATTTTAAAACTTTTTTTGAATGTAGGATATATGAGTAAATGACAAAGAAATGCTATTCTAGTGACAGTCTTCTGAATATTGCCATGAATTGGAGTATATTAGCTAATTACTTAGAATCTTAGATAGTTTGATAGATATAATATGAATTTCAAAGTTTCATATTGTTAATAAGCCCATATACTATTTTTCATTCTTTAAGAGAGAAGATTTTAAATAATCTATACATTGTTGCATAGATAGTGTTTCTTTATAACTACAAATTTCTACAACAATATATATGGAAATCTCTAGTTCTTGTTCTAGCTATTCACAATAAATTCTTCTATGTTCAATGTGTCTAATGCCACCACTTTCCCATGGCATTGACATGGAACACTATTTAGGAACACACCTTTTATTAATTATCCACAGGATGAAACTTTATAGGTTAAAACACTATTTCTATTACTAGTATACCCTATTTTTAGCCTATTTATCTTTTTATATGTAAATAATTAGAAGACAAAACATTTGCTTTGTCATAAAATAATAAAAGTTCTAAATAGAGTCTTCAAAAAGATGTGCCCCCTTAGTCCAGTCATCATAAACAACCATAAAATCTTATGGAGGGTGGAGAGTGCATACATACATATATATAGTAGCATACGGCTGTAGCTAAGATATAATAAAGTTATAATTTCCAATGATTTAATTTGTATGTTTTGATGTTGCTGATTAACTATACAAAATGCTATTAGAAGTACACTGGTGTTGTGCAGTTTATATTTTTGTCATTGCTATTGATCTCCAAAGTAAACCCTTCCCTCTATTCATCTTTGCATTTTCAGAACATGAGTAATATATGCTTTATAGAGCTGGAGACACTTTTATGGAGAGTTTTATAATATATATGAAAGTCTTCACATATGCTGTAGGTCATCCAGAGGAATTCTATAAACAAACCTACATCATAGAGACACCAACAACTGCTAAGTCAAAGGAAGAAAGAATTCAGAACAGACCCATTCTATTTTTGCATCAACTCTTCCTACTTTTGAATGTAATTATTCCCACAAACAGAGAAGCCTCAAGACCACTAAAAAAGGGGTAACTGACTTCAGAAAATAATAGTGTACTACGGTGAATTATTCTCCAATACATATTTTAGAGATTACTTATTAGAATTTAAAAGGGGTTTTTGTAAAGAGAAAACTCAGGTTTGATACGTTTGCCAAAGTCAACAGCTTGCATTACGATTTATTTAATGTTGAAAAATACCTGAAAAATCAAATGATAAACTTTTATTGTGAATAAAGTAAAACGTGAATAATTAATTGCTGAGAGAAAAGAATAAACTGGAAGAAGGCCATGACCCCTGCGAACAGGATAATCTACCCCTGAGTCATATTGGGCGTAGGACTCTGAGATATTAATGCCCTTTTAAAACAAACACACAAACAAAAAAATAAGGGCTTCAAAAATGAATTATGTTCTTTGGAATACAAAATGTAGTTTAACAACCAAAATAATGTAAACTAAGAAAGGTTTACAAAAAGAAATATGATTCAATATAAATTAATATTTTAAGTACATCAGTATTTTTGAAACCAATTTTAATTCCATTGTTCTTACTTTAGAACAATTTCTGAAAAGGAAAAATGATGGCCAAAAGTTAACTAACTGAATTTAATGTAACTTATAGTCAAATAGTTTCAGAAGTGTAGCTATAAAATAATTTTAATACTTTCTAACAAAATATCCTTATTATTTAATAAAGGTTTATTTGATATGCTTAATATGGAGAGAGGCTTCCAATTGTTAGTATATTTGGCCTATTAAGTCTGAAAAAGGCCTTGACTGTTGGTTTTTTAACTGTAAGAATATGTTTGAATTTGAGGGTCATTTCCACAAAATGTGAAAAATCTTATTGTATGTTCCACCAGAAAGCATATAAGAGCCACAAAACAACCAGGTAGACAGAATGACTCTGCTAGTAGACATCAGCAGTCTGTCAATGACCGCTGCAGGCTGGCATGTGGTGTTACAGAGCAAGGGGCCCACTGTTCTGATGCATGTGTGGAAGCCCATACTACGGCACAGGCTTTTGAGAAAAGAAAGAGTTTTACTGCTAGGTCAACAGGCAAGAAGACAGGAGGCAGGGCTCAAATTTGTCTCCAAGATCTGTGAACTATTCAAACTTTTCTCAGTGAGTGAGGATGGACTGGTATGCTGAAGGTTTCCTTTGGAGGGCTTTGGAACTCAANTGATGGCTGGTGGGAAAGGCTGTAAGCCTCACAGCTGTGGACGGAACCATGGCCCTGTAGTCGCCTGTCATTCTTCCTGGGCATTTCACACCCATATCACCTGCTTCTCTTGTCTACATTTTTCTATCATACATGTGACAAATAATTATTGTCTACTGTATATCAGATACTCAAGACTAAACAGAACTTCCTGCTCTATGTGACTTACATTCCAGGGGACAACACAGAAAACAGAAAATAAATGTGTTACACTGGTGTTAGAATGACTCACATTAGGGGGAAAAAAAGCTAGCTAAAAATGCTTATAGTGTACCCAACAAGAAATGGGGTGTAGGTCTCTCTTATTTGAAAACTGGTGGGATTTCTGTCTGCTTTAGCCAAGAAACAACTGTGAAGGTGACTCTGCATTGATGTCCAGTCCCAGACCTAGAGAGCCTAGACAAATCCTTTTCTGTTTGAAATCTGGCTAATCTGATGGACGGTGCATGTAAAAATCCCAAGAGTTCATGGAGAGGGATGCGGGTATGCGAGTCTCCAGCCACCTTTCCAAGGTGCCAGACATGAGAGTGAAGGCTCCACCAGCTACCAGCTAGATAAACTGAGCAACCCGTCGATTCCATGTGGAACAAAAGATCCATTCAGACTTTCTCTGCTCTAATTTATGTCCCAGAGGTCATAATATCTAATATAATGGTCATCGATTTAAGTCACAGAATTTGGGATGGTTTGTTAGTCAGCTGTAGATACTGGAACCATGGTGGCTGCTTCCACAAAAACACACAAAAACTCATGCTATGTTATTTCAGGCAAGTCCTCCATGGTCTTGTCAGTGCTTCACTGCATATTAATGAACCCCTTTCTTAATTCTGACAGCACTGTTCTGGAAGTTTTCCACTCCACTCAAACTCAAAACACATCCCTTACTCTCCACATGGTCATCACAAGACTCTGCCTTGCCCTAAATCGAAAAACCAAGATCATGGCATGCAATCCCATCACTTCATGGCAAATAGATGGAAACTAAAAATGGAAACGAGCAGATTTTACTTTCTTAGGCTCCAAAATCACTGTGGATGGTGGCTGTAGACATGAAATGAAAAGACACTCACTCCTTGGAAAAAAAGCTATGACAAACCTAGACAGTATATCAAAAAGCAGAGACATCACTTTGTCAATAAAGGTCTGTATAGTCAAAGCCATAGTTTTTCCAGTAGTCATGTATGGATGAGAGAGTTGGACCATAAAGAAGACTTGAGTGCTGAAGAATTGATGCTTTCAAACTGTGGTGCTGGAGAAGACTCTTGAGAGTCCCTTGGACTGCAAGGAGTCAAAACCAGTCAATCCTAAAGGAAATCAACCCTGAATATTCATTGGAAGGACTGATGCTGAAACTCCAAACTTTGGCCACCTGATTTATAAAGCCAATTCACCTGAAAAAGACCTTGATGCTAGGAAAGATTGAGGGCAGGAGGAGAAGACAGCAACAGAGGATGAGATGATTGGATGGCATCACTAACTCAATGGACATGAGTTTGAGCAAATTCCAGGAGACAGTGAAGGGAAGCCTAGGGCGCCTAGGAAGTCCATGGGGTCGCAACAAGTCGGACAGAACTGAGAGACTGAACAACAACAAATTAAAACATAAAGATATCCTAATTTAATAGAGAATTATCAGTATTAAAACTTCTCTACTCTGCTTTAACTCAGAATCCTGTATTTTCTACCATTTTCTCTCCCTCCTCCCCTTTCTTAGGAGGAAGAACCTACACTTATTTCCAAAGGTAATCTACTTCATTGGCAATTTTGATCCATTTGGTCTCTTCCACTTAATTCTGGAGGTGTTTTTACTCTTCCCCTCCACCCTCCTGCTTTTCTTATGTCACCAGTTGCCTTTTCTCATGTCTTGTTCTATTTCACACTGGCAACATTCTTTTTGAAATATTGTCTTTCCTGGTTTTCTAAGACACTGAATTTTAAACCACCCTGCACATTGCTGCCATAATTATCTTCCTAAAACAAGCATTCTACTATGTAATTTTTTTCCTCATGAACCATCAATGTCTCCACATTGCCTTCTAAATAAAGACCACAATCTTCTCATGATAGACTTAACCCACATAAACAACCTCACTGTTTTGGCATCTTTATTTTGTAAGCCTTTATTCAGTTGAATGTTTCAGACATCTCTGATTTCTTTCACGTTGAATCTTCATCTTAAAAAACTTTTCTTCTCTTCCTGAATCCTGCCCATTCTTTAAAGGCACTGTGGAAATCCCAATCCAACTTCCCCAATCCAAGCTTCTAGAATGATGAACACATTATGAACTCCTCCTTCTTCCTAATTACATTTAACACCTGCCTCACATTTCTAGCAAATCATTCTTTTTCTGCTTTGTTAAATGCTTTGCATCATCATTACTTTTTCACAATACTTTTAAGGTCTGTGAGGCGTCAAGCCCTGGGAGTCATGCTAAGGAAACAGAGACAAAAGCAGCTGTTCATTCTCAAGAAACACACATTCTAGTGTGAAGACAATGACTTGCAGTAAACTTCTTTCAAACCCTGACAAAAGTCATGGTTTAAAGGGGGTGTGATGCATGGATGTTCATTCATTCTAGAAGAAGGCCAAAACCGAGTCTTTAAACAATGTGAACTTATTCAAGATAAATGGGAAAGGCATTCTAGATGAAGGGGGCAACAGATATGAAAGCACTGTGGAACACTGAAGAAAAGTGTGGGCAGATTGTTGATGCTGAAGACTAGGATGCAGGCAGAATGAAGAGAAAGATGATGCTGGAGACGCAGGTTGGACCAGACAGACCATGGCTGATCTCCTTTGCCAGGACAAAGAGCTTGACAAGCACACTGAAGATGCACAGACAACTTGCACAGATACAGAAGTGAAATGACATGACGAGAGATCACTTGGTAATTCCGGTTTCAAGTCAGCTTTCCCCACACACAAAAAAAAGTCAGGATTTTGAAAGAGATGGTATTTCATTTATTTCATGCTTGTATCACTGCTAGAATTTTATGCAATGCCTCACATGTAGGAGATACTGTGCAATGATTTTATGACTAAAGAGTTTGGAAGTTACTGTGTTTACTCTGTTCATTAGATTTGTTGTTTAGTTGCTCAGTGGTGTCTGACTCTGCTACCCCATGGACTATAACTGGCCAGACTCCTCTGCCTATGGAATTTTCCAGGCAAGAATACTGGAGTGGGTTGCCTTTTCCTTCTCCTAGGGATTTTCCTGACTCAGGGATGGAACCCAGGTCCCCTACACTCCAGGCGGTTTCTTTACCACTGAGCCCTTGGGGAAGCCCAAATACATTCACTAGAGATGCTGTTATTATTATTGCTTGATCTTGCAATGAAGGAGGGAAAATAGTGTTCAGGGAAGGGAGCCAGTGGCTGCATCCTCTCCCACCGACCCTGCACTGGAGCCTGGTCCTTTCAGGCTCTGGAGGCCTAATGCCAGACTGTGATCTGCCATGCCTCTTTCAAGACAGAAATGCCTATTCAGCACACAAGATTTCTGGGCACCTTTCTCTACAGCTTCTGCTTAGATGAAGAGAAACAGAACGTGCCTACAGTGGTAACCACTCTTTTCTTGAGTAGGCTACCAACTTGAGATATGAGGAAAAGTCTTACACAGGAGTTGGTCTAATTTTTTTCACCTGAATGCTTAGTTGCTCACTCGTGTCTGACTCTTTGTGACCCCATGGAGTGTAGCCCACCAGCCTCCTCCATCCATGAGATTTCCGAAGCAAGAATAGTGGAGTGGGTTGCCATTTCCTCCTCCAGGGGATCTTCCTGATCCAGGGATTGAACTTGCGTCTCCCGTGTCTTCCTTCAAGGCAGGTCAATTCTTTACAGCTGAGCCATCAGGGAAGGCCTATTTTTGATCATACTCTGATCCATATGTTAATAAGCTCAATATCTTTTCTGATACACTATTCAGACGAGTTTCCCAGAGCCACACTCCTGCTGGATAGTAGCCCATACCTATTTCCTGCTGTAACTAGATTGGGGCCTCAGATGACCATTGGGAGGAAACCCAAGCCCTCTTAAATCAGATCAGACACCCACATCAGATACTTTAAGTCAGCCAAAAGAGATGAGGAAGGTGGAGCAGATGTTATGAGAAGCTTCCCATCCCTCACAGAACTGTTGACAGGCAAGGGGCCTCCACGGGCAACGCCAAAGAAACTGTGTTAGGAGCTGCACCGTGGTGTGGTCTTCGCTGAGTGTCAAATCCTTCCTACTTCCTTCTCATCTATTTTGCTTTCTGTGTAAGCGGTGCTGACAGCAAACACATGATGCTTGGACAGGTAAGGGGAGAGAGGCTTTTCCACATAAAAAAGTTTTGACCTGTATGTAAGTGCAAACCACAAACCTTTCAGCAATGTGTATGAGAGTGGGGTCAATAACTGGAGAACAAAAACTGGAGGATGTTTCTCCAATGTTTCCAAAAGCTCAGATATCCAAGGATGTCGCTGACCTTAGGTAATCTGCCAGGGGTGGAGCTGAAATAATAGCTCTGCAAAGGCCCCGTGTCACTGTGCTTCCCTGTTTTCTGTCCCTTCTCAGTAATGTATGTCTGGTTTATGGGCAATCCTTTTACTTCTTCCTGGTAACCCCCGAGTGAAAACTGCTTCTGGGAGAGTGTCAGAATTCAGAGAGGGTCTGAAGAGCAAGCTTTGTAGTTTATCTTACCTCACAAAATTGCCAGCAAGAGAAAAGTGCAAACTTGGCCTCACACAGCTCTCCCATTTAAAGGATAAAATCTTGTTGAGGGGGTGATGAATGTGATAGAAAACACATAATTTGTTTCCAATGTAAAGAATGCTGACAACTTTAAAAAACATTGCTTTACCTGGCTTTCTCGGCAAATTTGATTTGCAAGGAAAGCAGGGACTAGAAAATACCCAATTGTCATTTTGGTGGTCACTTGTCTAAGCATAACCATCTCTATTATGCAGTTAGGTGACTCATTACAGAACTCTGGCTATATCACAAAGGCCTCACCCACTGATAAAATTCCCCAGCTTGCATCGCAATGGTACCAGAAAGTTTCGCAAAAGGAAGTGACATTTGTTTCTTGGTTTATGACTAGAGTAAATGTTGCAAGGTGGGAGAAGTTTAAACGGACATGGCTTTGGGCTTCTGGCGCTTTGAGTTCTTTGAGCCTCTGCTTCTATATGAACAAAATGCATGATAAAATCTACTTTATGGGAATACTGTGATGCTTAATGACAACATCTGTGTTAAGCATTACTTGGTATTTGGTCATGGATATCTACTACTACTCTTTCCTATACTTTTTTCTGTCTACACATCACTACGTAACATCAGCATACAGTGAAAGTACATATGACTTTGTTTCATTTCAGTTCAGTTCCATTCAGTCGCTCAGTCGTGTCTGACTCTTTGTGACCCCATGAATCGCAGCATGCCAGGCCTCCCTGTTCATCACCAACTCCCGGAGTTCACTCAGACTCATGTCCATCAAGTCGGTGATGCCATCCAGCCATCTCATCCTCTGCCATCCCCTTCTGCTTCTGCCCCCAATCCCTCCCAGCATCAGGGTCTTTTCCAATGAGTCAACTCTTCACATGAAGTGGCCAAAGTATTGGAGTTTCAGCTTTAGCATCAGTCCTTCCAATGAACACCCAGGACTGATCTCCTTTAGGATGGACTGGTTGGACCTCATTGCAGTCCAAGGGACTCTCAAGAGTTGTTTCATTTAGAGAAGCTCAAAATTCTCTGTATAATTAATCTTATCTTTGTATGAAGGAAAAGTAAACACGACTTTCTCAGTTTTATCTTTTTCAGTCTTTCGCCAGCTAAGTACTGTAGCTGAATAATTTACCACCATTTTACTCCAGACTGATTAACATATTCAACAAGTACTTATTTGAACACGTGTTGATAGACCATGTGCTAGTGTCAGGTTCTCTTCAAAACCAAGGAGGCACTCCAATAAAGAAACCAAAATCCGTGCTTTCATAGAGCTCATACTCTAGTGCATACGGGCACCGGGGCTGGAGGGAAACTGACAACAAACAGAAGTGCGTGATGTGCCAAAGAGTGCTAAGAGCCTTGGGAAACGAAGGCTCTTAGCCGGGCAAGCGGCTGAGCATGGAAACAGTGACGGTATTACAGGGGAGTCGGGGGAGGCCGTGCTAGCAAGAGGTCATTCAAGCGGACATGCAGGAAAAGTTCATTACCAAACATGTTAAACGCGCCATTGGGTGGCGAGAGTAGAGGTGACTTTCAACTTGCAGTAGGGCTTCTGCTTATCAGAAATGGATGCTAAAAAAAAAAAAAAAAAAAGCATCAGCTTTTGTCTCCCTTTGGTCTGTTTCTCAGGCCCGGACTTCACCACATGCCAGCAACTAACACCATGTGGTAGCTGAGGATGAGAAACTTCTGCACTTTCTGTGAGTCATGGTGGATAGAATTCCAAGGGCCTATATTTGTCTAGAGTGGAATGAACTTTCTTTTCTAAATATATGCCTTACCACTTCCCATTAACCAAATTCCCAAACATAATTTCTGCTGGGAAAGCAGAACATAAACCATTTTGTTCATGTAAAACGGCAGCCAATTTTCCTGTTACTGTCAGACTTAGAGCTGACAAAGTAAAACTAAGGTATTTGATGACAGAGATTTGAAAGACCTCGTGAGGCTGGAATTACAACAAAATCAGTAAGATCAAATTAAGAAAGATGCATAAAGTCCAAAATTTGAATTTTTAAAAAATCAACAGCACGTGGTTGGAATTAGGGTGATTTTGAGGTATAGCAAGTCTTCTAAAATAGGCATAGATATTCAATTGTCTAAAAACTTAAGATATGAGTTATTTGATCATATTTTGCTTACACCACAAAGATTGTACTTATACAATATCACAGTATATTAAGAGGATATCTGTAGTCTGTCAGATATGGGCTTCTTAAACCAAACACTGTTTTACTCCCCTTTCTATTTCAGCCCCCAGACAACTCCTGGCAAATATAGTATTTTGATCTATGTACTCTTTGGATCTAATACAATATTTGATCATCATAAAGAAATATACCAAACACATCAACTGAGGAATGTCTTCTCTAGGTTGCAGGGCTTAGGCTACATCTGTGATGCTACATTCACATTTGGGTACCACATTGGAGTGAGTCCTTTGGAATATGATCACAGAGAGCTGAAAGGCTTTAAACCAACATCACATAGGGAATTATCACATGAAATGGAGTGTTTTTAATCTTGGGAAAAGGAAGCTTGGGGAAAAATGAAAGCTGTGTTCAAATACATGAAAAGTTGTCATATAGAAAAACAATTAATGTAGCTTCAGGAAAAAGAACAAAGATCAATGGATCAAACTATAGAGGGCAGATTTCAACTCAGCATGAATAATCCATGGTTGCCTCCAAAATGATTCCCATCACTGCAAGTATTCAAGTTGAATCTGGATCAGCACCTTTCCAGAAATGGGAAGTTGAAATCAGGGGGTCCTAAGGTTCTCCCTAACTTTAATCCTTTATTCTAAGCTTATTCAACTTGCCAGTACTAAAAAATATCCCTCTGAAACAATTAACTTAGAGAAAGTGTTATCAATTCTCAGGCCATTATTTTTAGATTTTCTTCCATGTGAACTGTGCTCTCTTGACCTAATCATACCATTCCACTGAGCAATTTCTTGCTTGGGGTTTCGATGTTGATTTTAGGAAATGTGGAGTAATCTGTGTGGATTTCTAGGTAGTGTAAGAAGCTAATATGTCATCCTGCTCATAATTTTCCAAGATACTCTGTGTCACACTGCTATTCCTTGCATGCCAGAGGGCTCAAGGCTCTGTGAATTCATGCTCTGTGTATAGATAAGCTTCTTTGTCACAGATTGCAACCTCTAATACGGAAAACCATGCTCTTTTGGCACTAGCTAGTGTCTTACTGTTCAAGCATAGACGTATCCATTCATTTGTTCAACATTTAATAACATTTATTGAACTCAAGTGCATGTGTTCTAAGGATTTAGTGCCAAATAAGATGTCCCTGCCTTCAGGAGCTTCCAGCTTAGCAGAGGAAACAGAAATAAAGCCAAGTTATTACAACATAGTGGCCAGTCTGCTGTAACAGTGTTTGTGTAAGACCCAAAACTAGTGAAGAGAGCCACCAATCCTGGCTAGATGAAAAACTGTTCCATAGAGGAATCTATAAAATAAGTCTTGAAGGACAAGTCAGATTTCCTTTTTCCAGGTAGACAAGTCATTTCAGCAAACAGAACAAGTATTGTCACGTAGGAGAATTGTTATTGCCTGGGTGTTCAGAGAACACAAAGTGGCTTCCTGAGCCTATTTTAAAGTGTGGTGCCTGAGGAGTTACGGAATGGGTGGGTAGGGCATAAATCATATGGGGGGCTGACTGAAGGTAAAGACTAAAGGACAGGAAAGTGACTTCAGAAATGACTGCAACTGGCCACATGAGAGGGTGAACTAAAGTGTCAGAAGTGAGATTTGAAGGCAGAGCTATCCCACGGACTGTAGCCCAAGAGGCTCCTCTGTCCATGGAAATCTCCAGGCAAGAATACTGGTGTGGGTTGCCATTCCCTTCTCCAGGGGATCTTCCCGACCCAGAGATTGAACCTGGGTCTCTCACACTGAGAGCAGAATCTTTATCATCTGAGCCACCATGGAAGTTAAGTAGTAAAAGGACATGTTTAAAAATGAAAATTCCCAGGACTTATTGATCACTTAGCAGGTGCTGTGCTAGCAATGAATGATTAAAAGTGAATACAGATAATCCTTTGCTTTTAAGAAACTAAGAGGTTCTTGGTAGAGACATAAGCTTCAGTGCTAGAGAATCCTTATCAGATGCTTACTCTTCCTTTCAGAATCTTTTTGCATCTCAGTTACCTAATCTGTTGCCTGGAGAATTTCTGTTCACTATCCCCACCTGGAAAATCACGTGACACTGTCATGGTTGCCTGTCCATAGGAACCTTTCTCCAGGACCCTCTCCCCTCAGAGGAAAAGCACTATAATCCCTGAAGCATGGTATACAACGTAACTGAGATAATGGAAGCAGAGGGATGGCACACAGTATGTGCTCAACAAAACATGCACTGAAGATTAACGCCATATCCTTCGTCTTTAAAAAAAGATAGCATTTTAATAAGGAATGAACATGGGTATTTTCCTAACCATATAATGATGCATGTAATGTTTCTTTTGATAAGTCAGTTCCCTAAAAATAATCATTTCTGTAAATTTAAGGAAGAGCTCCAGAACATTGAGTTTTAGACCTTCCAAAAAGTCATTTTAGACTTTTAATTTTTAGATGACTTTATCAAGATTCTGTAGAAGAAAAAAGAAAGAACAAAACTCATAGAAAGAAAAGAAAAGATAAATGTCATGTCTGGATAGTTTTCACTGTGACCTTCTTTTCTGTAAATACCTTTGCAGCAACCATTTCTGTGGCATTTTTGACATGTAACTAATCGGTTGTATGGCAATTTTGCCATGAAAGATAAAATAACTAGTTGACAGTTTGGTTTGACACCTACTGTACAAAGAACATGACAGATGACAAAGATTTGCCCCAAGAGTTGGTTTCTTATTTTAAAACACACTACATTTTAGGAGAAAGAGGCTGAGGGCTTCAGAGCCACAGAGTGGAACCCACATTCCCAACACAACTTTGAAATATCTATCAATGAACATATTGCCAAGAACATCCAACCATGTAGAAGCTGCCACAATACACTACAAAGATCACTTAGAAATCCGCATCCCAGTACTCGGAAATGGACACCTCTTTTAATGAAGAAAGAAACTCTAGTAAAAAAAAGAAAAAGTACAATGTCGAGCAAGGAGACAAATCAACAAGAAAAAAAAAAGTACAAACAGTTGGAACAGAAGTGCTGAGGTATAATCCACAAAATAAAATAGTTATTTCACAGAGTCACCATGAATCTATACACACCTTAACTATATTCAAGTATTTTGTGTTTTGCCATAAAGGCTTTTATTTTGATAGTTATGCCTCACAACTCATATGTCCTTCTTAATGTCTTTCATTTTTTGCTATTTTATCCTCTATGGTAAAGCTGCTCTATGCAGCAATTAGTTATTATGCAGCAAAAATGCTTGTGGCAGAGATGTCTATAGCAAAGAAGTTTACAACAAAAATACCTAGAACAGACAGATGCTGGGAAAATTAATATATATTTGATTCCTAAAACAGAAGATGACTGTATTTATATTTCAATAAATTATAGTGTTTCTCACACGCTTCTCTTCCTATGGTATATATTCCTTCTATTACTGTCATGAGCATCTTATTTCTTCCAATGAGCTTCTCAAATGACTATACTGATTAGTTAGGAATATCAATAAAGTATTCTGACTGATCCCTCAATTATGGAATTTACAGTTGTTCGGAAAATGTTTTGGTTAAAACTAATTACCCAGAAAATTTTTACTTCATTATAAAAGCAAATGAATGTTCTATGAATTTTTAAAAATATCAAGTCCATATTATTCCATACACTGCCCATATCGTTGACCACCATGCTCATCCACATTTGCTCCTGGAGTGTTTCTGAACCAAAACCTCCACATCACCTGATTCAGCATCAGGTGATGAAAAGGAAACAAACTGACTAGATATGCACTTGTCAAGCTCTTGGAATTTGGTCTTTCTGATCTGAATGGTTTTACAGGTAGAAGGATCTAAACTCATGTCCAAAATACTCATTCATATTAATGCTAAGAAAAATAAATCTGCACCATTATTTAGTCCCAATCAAATAGAGAAATAGATTCTAATTTAAAAAAAAATAAGCTTTGCTAGTGCTACCCTTGCTTCAAATGGCAGAAACAGTGAAGTTAATTCTCTTTAAAAAGTCAGAAAAAACAGCAACAGCAGAAAAGAAAAAAATATTATTTTTGTTGGTTTCAAAGGAAAGAGCTCAGACTGTTTACGTATGTAGAATTTACACTCAAACGTTATCTTCACTAATTAGAAGCTTAAGTCTGTATTTAAAGATTTCCCCAACTGCAAATTTATCCCAGGAGCTGAAGCAGAGAGATTTTAAAAATCTAATTATTTTCTAAATGATTTTCACCAGATGCTATGCACCTCTGTTTGGTGCCTGGTGCCTAGGAACTCCACATGAAGCCAGGTTAGCTGTGTTTCATAGACCGTTCTCGGTGGGTTAGCAGCATAATCCGCCCTCTGATTAATGGGAAGGCAGGACTTTTGCAGTGTGTAATCTGACACACTGATGCTCGCGGTGATGACTGCTGTGCATTGAGAACTCAGGCATAATAAAGTCAACTGCCCTTCTCATATGTGTTTTCTTCCTTGTGAAACCATTCTTTCTATACTTTGCTGTTATTTAGTCGCTAAGTCATTTCTGACTCTTGCGACTCCACAGACTACTGCCCTCCAGGCTCCTCTGTCTATAGCATTTCCCAGGTGAGAATACTGGAGTGGGTTGCCATTTCCTTCTCCAGGTGATCTTTCACACCCAGGGATCGAACCCACATCATTGCATCTCCTGCAGTGGCAGGCAGATTCTTTACCACTAAGCCAACTGGGAAGACCGCTAAAATAGGAATATAATCTATTCTGCTGATAACCTAATTTGTACATAATGTGAGGTNAGAACTGACTCAATTGAAAAGACCCTGATGTTGGGAAAGATTGAGGGCAGGAGGAGAACGGGACGACAGAGGATGAGATGGGTGGATGGTATCACTGACTTGATGGACATGGGTTTGGGTGAACTCCAGGAGTTGGTGATGGACAGGGAGGCCTGGCATGCTGTGGTTCAGGGGGTTGCAAAGAGTTGGACACAACTGAGTGTCTGAACTGAACTGAAAAAGCTAATTAGTACACTGAAAACTAGGCCAGAAGAAAAATCCAGACTGAAACACTGAAAGCAAGAACAATAGAAAAGACACTTAAAAGAATATGAACCTTATGGGACATGGTGATCAATGTAATAAATTGAAACCCAGAAGAAAAAAAAGAAAAAGTGGAGCAAAAGCAATATATGAGGAGACAGAATCTGAGAGCTTTGCAAAGTTGGTAAAAGACATAAAATCCTCAATTTATAAATCAGTGCCAGATACAAAATAGGATAAACACACACACACACACACACACACACACACACACCTCCCTCTGTATGTTGCTCAGTCACTAAGTCGTGTCCGACTCTTTGCAACCCCATGGACTGTGGCCCATCAGCCTCCTCTATCCATAGCATTTCCCAGGCAAGAATACTGGAGTGGGTTGTCCTTTCCTCCCCCAGGGGATCTTACTTGCAGAAAACCAAAGACAGAGAAAATGATCCTAAAAGAAGCAAAAAAAACCAGAAACTACTTTTCAAGGACCAACAATAAAACTCCCTACTTTTGAAGAAAATTATGAAAGCCAGAGAACAATGGAACATTTTCAAAGTTCTAATAAACAATTAATTGCCAACCTAAAGTTCAAATTCCTAGTGAAAATATCCTTCAAATTTGAAGGTGAAATAAAGACATTTTCAGACAAAAACTGAGAGAATCTGTCAGTAGCAAGCTGTGCTAAAAGAAATATTAAAGAGAATTCAGAAAAAATTGAACCCCATAGAGAAATCAGAGATACAGAAAGGTATGAAGTATAACAGAAAAAGTTTACTTGTAAATAATATTGACTATTAAATTAAACAGTTATCAGTATTCATGAGGTATGCATATATTNAATTCAGAAAAAATTGAACCCCATAGAGAAATCAGAGATACAGAAAGGTATGAAGTATAACAGAAAAAGTTTACTTGTAAATAATATTGACTATTAAATTAAACAGTTATCAGTATTCATGAGGTATGCATATATTTTATATACAATATATTATAAAATCCATTTATATATATTAGTATGTATTTATATATAATACATATTTTAATGTATATTTGTGTATTTTATATGTGTTTATGTGTAAAATTAAAATGTTTGAGAACAAAAGCATAGAAACTGAGCAGGGAAGCAAATGGAGTTAAAGAGTTCTATGCTTACATTATCTCAGAGGTAGTAAACAACCCTAGGATAAGTGCTGTAGTCTCTATGGTAGCCATGAAAGAACTGCTAAAGAATTTACAATTAATCCAAGAAATATTTAAGTTAAAGGAAAACAGAACAACAAAATATAAAATAGTAAAATAGTAAAATGGTGGACTTAAGCCCAAATGTATCAGTATTTACATAAACATGAACAGACTAAATGATTCCGGGTAAAAGTCAAAGATTGTCAAGTGGTAAAAGAAAACCACTACCATATTCTGCTTATAAGAATGTTCCTTAAATGTAAGGACAGAGAAAGGTTGAAAGCAAAAAAAGAGGAAACACTATACCGTGGGAACACTAAACCTGGATTCACAAACGCTATAAATCCAGGGCTCACAGTTGGCTTTTCATGTGGCCCCTCCATGGAGAGCCAGGTATTCTGTGAGATCAGAATATCAACGTAAGTCCATCCTGGAAAGTTTGTACAAGTTAAAGGAGTAAATTATTGATTTGTATTTAAAGTATGCCGACTATTACATTCCATTAAGTCTTTTAAAAGTAAGGAGATAAACATCCCAGAGGCAGAATTAATGGCAGCAGATGTAGAAGATCTAGTTTTATATTCTTCAACAGAGGTTAGCCAAAGAGAGAGCTGTTAAAGTTGTGGTTATAGAGAAATTTTTAAGGTGGGTTATCATGACTAACGCAATATCATTTAAAACCAAATCTTAAATAAATTTTCACAAAATATTGGACTTCTTACCCAAGATAAATTATTTTCTAAATAACTAAATCGACTATTTAAAGATTATCAGAATTATATGAATTATTAGAATAGTGTATATCCCCTGACTTGTAAAATAAATTACTGTATTTAATTCCCCCATTAAATATAATTCCCCATTAAAAAATTCCCTATTTTTTTCTCTTAAGGATAAATTAATTATGGTTCAGACACCCTCAGTTATTATTTTCAGGGAAAGGGGCTACCCTCATTGCCTCATTATAGATGACAGTTGCATCTGAGTCCTATTACTAGGAAATGACAAATAGTAAACCTGTTCAGTTAAAAATTTCCAGGGCCAGCTGACTTGTGCAGCTGCACACAAATCTTTTGGATTCAGAAAGGAAAAGATATATAGAGAAATGAAGCGTGGTAACACTGTAGAGAAATCCATTTTGGCCACTTGCATCCTTTCTGAAAACCAGTCTTGGATAACCCTAAAAAGAAAAAGAAATTTAGTTCAGAACACTAATATTTTAAATTGATAAAAATCCTGTATAAACATTGCTCACTATTCTTTCTCTAATGTTCTACCTTTAAAAAAATTGTCCTAAATAACATATGGCTAGATTTTTAAGAATACTGTATCCACATTCAATGGTCCATTCTAAAGAGGAAAATGAATTATCAATACAAAATTCTATATTAATATAAATAAATATCTAAAATTCACAGGGGAAAAAAATTCTGAAATAAACATGGTTGAATAGAATGTAAATCTGGGTTTTTTCTTTACCCAAATTCAATAAATCAACAAGTCCTGTCAGCTCTACAAATAGGCATCCCCCAAAATATATGCCCCAACACAGCCACTTCTCTCAACCTCCACTGCCTTTTCTCTGTTCAGAGAACCACCACCTCTCTCCTCGGTGAGTGCAGCCACCTCTTGATTGCCTCATTGCTTCCACTCCTGTCTTCCTAGAGCCCATTTTCCACATGGTAGCCCAAGTGGTTTTTAAAGATATAAATTAGATAATATCACTCATGCAAGTAAAAGCCTGCAATGATTTCCCAATGTAATTAGAATAAAAACCTATACCTCTATCACACTTCATTGTGAAATAGTAAATGTCTTCCTCTTGACAAAGCAAGATTGTCTACACTCACTACTTTAACATGGGATAGAGATACTAGCCAGTTCAATAAGGGAAGAAAATAATAAAAGGTATATGTATTGGAAAGAGAGCAGTAAACTGTCTCAATTCATGTACCATGTATGTAGAATCTATACAACTATTTAACTTAGTAAAAAACTGTTGATAATTTTATATTTTTTAGATGTTTATAGAATCTATAGCAACATCCAATTTTATATTCCTGATATTCCTAATTCACATTTTCTCTCTCTGTTTTCCTTGATTACTCTTTCTGGGAGTTCATCAATTTTGTTACTATTTATAACCAGTTTTTGTTTTCATAGTTTTTCTCTATTGTTTGTTAAGTTTCTATTATATTGATTTCCAGTCTTCATCAATTCTCTCCTTCTACTTACTTTGGGTATAGTTTGCTATATTTCCCCCCCGCCCCTTTTCTTAAGGTGGAAATTCAGATTGTTAATTTTAAATTGTTTTTTTCTTTAACAAAAATATTTACATTACATCATCCCTCTAAGCTGTACTGCAGTCCACTTTAGCCCTTTTGTATTTTCATTGTCATTCAATTTGAAATATTTTCTAATTTCTCTTGTGATTTTTATTTGATCATAGGTTATTTATAAGTGATGTTAATCTCTAAATATTTGGGGATTTTCTAGATATCTTATTTTTATCAATCCCCAGATTTATTGCATTGTTGTTTAAGAATATACTTAATAAGATTTCAAGAATTTTGAAATGTTTGAGTCTTAGTTTGTAGACCAGGAAATAATGCATCTTGATAAATGTTACTTTGCTCATAAAAAAACATATATTTGGAAATTGTTGTGTCTAGTTTTCTATAAATGTTAGTTCTAGGAGAATAAGATTGCTCAGGTCTTCTATATTCAAAATAATTTCCTTTTCTTTGGTTCTATTCTATCAGTTTTTGTTTCATGTAACTTCAAACTCTGTTATTTGGTACATAAACATTTATAATTGTTGTGACTTCTTGATGAATTATTACTTTTCTCACTATAAAATGCCCATCTTTATCTCTCTGATAACATTCCTTGTCTTGAAGTCCATTTTGTCTGATATTAATGTTGCCATCCTTTNCCATGAACCGCAGCATGCCAGGCCACCCTGTCCATCACCAACTCCCGGAGTCTACCCAAACTCATGTCCATTGAGTCGGTGATGCCATCCAACCCTCTCATCCTCTGTCATCCCCTTCTCCTCGTGCCTTAAATCTTTCCCAGGATCAGGGTCTTTTCCAATGAGTCAGCTCTTCGCATCAGGTGGCCAAAGTATTGGAGTTTCAGCTTCAACATCAGTCCTTCCAGTGAAGAGCCAGGACAGATCTCCTTTAGGATGGACTGGTTGGATCTCCTTGCAGTCCAAGGGACTCTCAAGAGTCTTCTCCAACACCACAGTTTAGGTATTACTAAATTTAGCATATGAAAAATATCAACACAGGTCTCAGCCTTCCTCACTTTTTACCTCTCACGACTGGCTTTTTTGTTGATCTGAGCTCAACCTCATTTTACCCTACATGCTTAGTTTCAAGGCAACAGTTGAAATGACTATAAACCCATTCCCAGACCAGTCAAGGCTTGAGGACTAGCTGTATGACACAAATCAGGCCAATGAGATCCTTAAACATCTTTCCATATAATATCCTCACTAAGGAAATGGCAACCCACTCCAGTACTCTTGCCTGGAGAATCCCAAGGACAGAGGAGCCTGGCAGACTATAGTCCATGGGGTCACAACAGTTGGACAAGACCGAGCATAAACCATCACCACCACCCCTGCCATAGCTCTCTATCCCTTGGTCCATTAGGATACTGGCAAGTGTCAGCTCCACGTGGCTTACAAAAGGAAATGCACGATCTGACCCAACAAGACATCCAGAGGACTGTGAGCTTCTCTGAGGTGCCATCTTCCTCCCTGAGAACTTTCTTCTTGGGTATTAATAGTAAGATGACTTCAGCAGGGCCACGTGTGCCATCTAGATACACCAGTGCCTGGAAGAAGAAAGGGAATGTGTCTTCCTGGAGCACCCTCTTTCTAGCAGACAACCCTTCCCCAGAGCCTGTAGAGGACTTCCCTTAGAGCTGGTGGGTTTGAATTGTTCTCATATCGGGCTCTTCAAACCTTAAGTGGTATGGAAATGGGATTATACTTACTTCCATTATTGCCTCAGGACAAAGCATTTAGGGTAGAATGGAGTAAAAAAGTAACCATATGACCGCTACCATCCTCTTAACTTTCATTCAACACCATCGGAATTTGTTTGTTGTGTGTGCCTATCAACTTATCACTGTAATTTTAGATTCTACCACATAGCTGTGCGTTAATTCATTTGTGCTAAGTCACTTCAGTCATGTCTGACTCTTTGAGACGCTATGGCCTGTAGTCTGCCAGGCTCCTCTGTCCAAGCGATTCTCCAGNTTGGAGAAGGAAATGGCAACCCACTCCAGTATTCTTGCCTGGAGAATCCCGGGGATGGAGGAGCCTGGTGGGCTGCCATCTATGGGGTCACAGAGTTGGACACAACTGAAGTGACTTAGCAGCAGCAGCCGCAGCATTCTTATACTTTACCAATAAGTGCCTTTATATTTAAAATGTAGGGAATTCTCTGGTGGTCTGGTGGTTAGGGCTCCATGTTTCCACTACAAGGGGTACAAATTTGATCCCTGGTTGGGGAACTAAGATCCCATATGCCACATGGCATGGCAAAAAAAAAAAAGTCATATTTAAAAGTGTCCCTTGTACTCAATATACAGTGAGATTATCTTTTTGCTCACTTGACATTGTCTTTATTTGATGGTTTAGTCTGCTTATATTTAATTTAATTATTGTTATATGCTCTGTTGCTAAGTCATGTCCAACTCTTTTGTGACTCCATGGAGTGTAGCCCACCAAGTTCCTCTGTCCATAGAATTTTCCAGGCAAGAATATTGTAGTGGGTTGTCATTTCCTTCTCTAGGGAATTATTGTTATTGTTGCTGTGTTGTTCAGTTGCTAAGTCATGTCTGACTCTTTGAAACCCCATGGACTGCAGCACACCAGGCTTCCTTGTCCTTCACTGTCTCCCAGAGTTTGCTCAAATTCATGTCCATTGAGTCGGTGATGCTATCTAATCATCTTATCCTTTGCCGCCCCCTTCTCCTTTGTCTTTCAACCTCTCCCAGCCAGCATCACGGTCTTTTCCAATGAGTCAGCTCTTCACATCAGGTGGCCAAAGTATTGGAGCTTCAGCTTGCACATCAGTCCTTCCAATGCATTTTCAGAGATGATTTCCTTTAGGATTGATTGGTGATAGTTGAACCCAAATCTCAATTTTGTTATTTGTTGTTTGGTTGTCCCATCTGTTTTATGAAACTTTATTCCTCTTCTCTTGCCTTGATTTGAATTAATAAACATTTTTGTATTCCATTTTAATTCCTTTATTTGTTTTTTAGGGTATCTTGGGACTACTTTTTAAAGTTGTTTCCAAGAAGTATGATATGCATCTTTAACTTTTCATAGTCTACATAGAGCTAATATTTATGTAAAATTAAAGACCAGTGCAACAATATAATTCTCATTATCCTTTGTGCATTTGTTGTCATCTCTACTGCATCTACTTATGTTATAAACCCCACAATACATTGTTTTGCTTTAGTCATATATCTTTAAAATAACTTTAAAATTTTATATTTTCTCCCACATTTATCACTTCCTGTGCTCTTCATTCCTGCTTTTAAATCCAAGTTTCCATCTGGTATCAATTTCCTCAGCCTGAAGAACTTCCTTTAGCATTTCTTTATTGCAGGTCTTCTGACAATAAATTTTGTCAGTTTCCTTTTATTTGAAAATGTCTTTATCTTACATTAATATTTGTAATACTATTATGACTCCAGTAATGAACTTAAATAATTATCATCCTGTACCCAACCTGGTTTCTGCCATATCCTTCCTTAATATCATCTTCCTTAATCATCCCCATATTATTTTAAAGCAAATCCAAGATATTATATAATTTCATCCATAAATATTTCAGTGTTTATCACTAAAAAAAAATTAAGCATAAACTATATCATATGTTAATACATTCAACAATAACTTCTTAATATGATATCCACAAAGAGAACTTCTAAAATACAATACCCTTCAAGAAAACTTCTTACATGCATGCCACCTAAGCACAGATAGGTCTTGAAGGAATACAAAGTCCAAGGCCCTACTAAAGTGATCATCTTAGAGGCTCTCTTAGGCCAAAAAACATTTCATGGTCCATGAAGGATGTATTGCTGGCCCTGCAGCTAACAATTACACACACCCAAAAGACACTTAATACCTGATTTTTCTCTTTATATATTAGCAATAAACATCTGCTACAGTTCTAAGCCTCCAGGTAGCAATCCAGGTATCAGGAAATTAAGCTTTTCCCTGAGACTCCCTGATTTCCTCCAAACTCTGCAGAATCACTGACATTTTATGACTTATCTTACAGCTAATTGAAAACTTTGATATAAGAACCTACCAGAACTCATTTACCTAACGCCACTGGGACTTCAAGACTTTCTCACTAAGTGGCTGCTGCTGCCCTATTACTGAGTCCCAGTGGACATAGATTAACTCACTGAAAGAACAGTGATGACTCAGCAGATTTCATCCTTTAGTGGGTGTTCTCTGACCTAAATTTCCATAGAGTGGGCCAAGTCTCAGAAAGTTTCAATGCAAAATGAAAATAGCACCTCCAGTGAGGGACCAAAAAAGACCTTAGTTACCCTCACCAACAGATTGTTGAATATCCATTAGACCCAGAGACAGTTTTGACCATGAAATAACAAACTTTTGGCTTAACTGGGGCCTCATTTCAAGTCCTGCGAGAAAGAAATGTTCTACCTTGCAATAGAACACCATTTCATACATATAGAAGAAATTAAGAAATGAGAAAATCAGATATCACAGTAATAAGTACTTCGGATTAGAATCAACAACATATGCTAAAGACTGGTGGGTAAAAGTTTGATGAGAAAAAAAATACTTGCATAAATACTTTTTATTTTTTAGTTAATTTAAAACTAATCACTCAAATACTTTTGTCAAGATCATTAACAGTGGGACAACCTGATATACTATACCCCCAGTATGATCCACTGAGAAGAACACAGCATCAAGTCTGTGTTATTCCTGCCAAGAATGTATGACCTCAAGGTAATCTTGAGGAAATATCAGTCAACCACAAACTGAAGGTCATTCAACAAAGTAGCAGTTCTACGATCTTCAAGGGTCAAGTAAGAAAAGACAAGGAAAAGCTGAGGAATTTTGCCACATTGAAGGTGGATGTAGAGACTTGAAAACTAAATACAACAAATGACCTTGGTTGGATTTTGGACTCAAAAGGAAAGGATGATTGTAAAAGACATTGTTGGAACAATCAGGGATATTGAACGGCATCTGTGCATTGGACACTAGTGTTGAATTGATGATGATTTCCTGACATTGGAGGATGTACTGTGATTTTTCAGCAGAGTACACTTGATTTTTAGGAAACATACTGAAGTGCTTAGGGTTGGTGGGGCATTATGTCTACAACTCTCTCAAATAATCAGAATAATAAGGAAAAAATGGTACAATGTTAACAATCAAGGGATCCAGGTAAAAAATTTAAAGAAACTATTTGCATTAGCTTTGCACCTTTTCTCTGTAAGTTAATTATGTAAAAAGTTGTTTTGTTTTTGTGTTTTAAGAAGCAACTATTTGCTTCAGTTCCAAGGTTTAATGATTGCCTATTATTTTTGTATGTTCTACTCCCCTGACTTTATGTCACTGCTTTTTCTTGATCCTTGTCCATGCAGCTTTATCATAACTGGAGATAGAACAGAGTGGTTTAAAATGAACCTGCAGTCTGGAAAGGATGGGGATTGAGGGTAAGCAGGAGGGCAAAGGATGGAGTCCTGCATCTCCTGGCAGCACAGAGTATCCACAGACAGAAGGGTCTCTTAGGTATCTTCTCAGCAGTGACAGTGATTAACATTCAAACTGAATGAGACTTGTGACAACAACAAGGGCAGTTAATCCCAGTGGATTCATGCCCTTAACTCCTCACTGTCTGAGGCAGGTTTCATAATTATTCCACGGGCTCTTGAGAGACAATTTGCTCTCATTTGGAATTCTCAAATATATCAATAAAATAAGTGCAAAACAGGACTTTTCAGCCTCCTTTTCAAAGACAGGTCTCAGTATGTTTGGAGTCTTTGTTCCCATCCACTTTAGCATCAACTGTTCCATCCCAGTGAAGTAAAGGAGAATCAAGTCTGAGTTGCTTTTTAAAGTAAACCTTAATTACACATGTTTTATATTTGTTCCTAGTCTGCGTTGCTACAAGGAAACATTCAAGTATAATGAATCTTGAGCATGAAGGAAAGAAAACGCTTCAGTCACATTAAAAAAAGAACCAGTGCATAAGCAGAGAAATGGGGTGGTTTGCAGTAATGACACTGTGGCTCATTGCGTTTTAGTTAATGTCTCAAAGTAAGAAATTCGTGAAGAGAAATAACAACATGTGAGGAGACAACGAACAAAATGTGCTTTGCTCATTTGCTGTGACAGGGATAGCTTCATTTAAATAATTCATGATAATGCCTCGCAGTGTGCTGTTCAATGCACAATGTGTGCCTTGCAAAAATAACCAGGCTTAGTAACATGGAACTTGAATCTAATTCTCTGTACTAAAATTTCTGATAAGAAGTAGAAAGAAGCTGCCATAATCATGATGAAGCAGCTGAGAGAGCAGGTGGGAGAGGTGGTCTGGAGAGGGCTGAGCGGACTTGGCAGAGCTCCTTGCCTTCTAGTGGTTTAGGTAGTGTCTCCTTGTCTTATCTAGCAGCTTCACACACACTTGATGAGGTGGTAAGGTCTGTGCTAGGTGGATTTTCACATGGAGTTGAGTGTCACACAGAGTAACCACTGGGTCTGGGGTAGACAGAAAATGGAGAACCAATGTGCCGATGTCTCCAGTGGAAAAAAGAGCAAACCGAGGTGTGGGTACAGCAATAAGGAGGCTGACTGAAGATTTTTTAAAAGATTTTTAAATAATTTGTATATGCAAATTCATAAATAGTTAAATGGACACATAAAAGCATAAAAGACAGAAGGTCACATTTAAGTGGTGCAGTTATGGGTGATTATGGCATTTTCCTCTTTTTGCTTATTCCCAGTTTCTAATGCATCTACAAAGGCCTGATTTTATGGAACCATTGAATAGATAGAGAAAGTCCATGGCTTTCACACAAGTGGTCCCCTCCAAATGGAACACTCATTCTCCAAGTCTTGGCTTGTCTGTCTCTAAGCATCCTTCAGATTCCAGCTGAAGTGTCACATCCCAGGGAAGGCCTCCCTGAGCCCCTGTCCTAGGTGAGATCCCAGTTACTTTTCCTTTGTCACTTAGCACAACTGTAGCTATTTCCTTGATATTGATTGGGTTGGCCAAACCTTCCTAGGGTTATGGACAATAAAGGATAATGCATGTACTTGGACTTGATATCACTATGTGAGTGCAGGATGACTTTCCTTGTGTGATTCTTATTATTATATGACTTGTGACCAATGAAGCAAAATAAGGTTCTGAGGCAGGAGCACGAAACTTTCTTTGGAACCAGAATGGCAGATCAAAGTCACATGGTTTGTAAAAAGCTAGTTTTGTGACATATAGGTGACTATATAAGGTGGGTTTGGGGGGTGATATTTCTGGGGTACTGCCAGAATCCTCTCACCTTCCCAACAGGCTAACTGTTACTGTTCCCCAAACACTTCCCCTTGTGAGGCTACTGTTTGCTCACTGAGCCCTGCCTACCTAATTCCCTCTCATACTTAATTCCATCTCATATTCTTTGCCAAAACCTGTATCCTTTACACTTGATGTGCGCTATAGTATAAGCTAAGCACTATTTTTGTGTCTCTCTTCTAGCTAACCCTCAAATCTTTTAGTCCTTTTTTTTGACTCATTCACCATTTAAAGTCTTTCTCTTCTATGGGACTAGAAGCCCCATAAAAAAATTAAAAAGGCATAGCAGCAGTCTTATTGGCTGCTCTGTCCCCAGCACCTGATATGGTGCTTATAGCTTAGCAGGGGGTAAATAAATATGTTTAAATTAGAATTAAGGATGAAAAAAAAAGTTGAAAAACAAGAAAGACAAAAATCACTTCTTGTATTAATTTCCTTTTCATTATAACAAATTACCACCAACCTGGTAGCTTAAAGCAGTACATGTATCCTTTCGGAGTTCTGAGATCACAAGTCTGAAATCAGGTTCACTGGGCTACAGACAAGGTTTTGGCAGGACTGGTTTATTTCTGGAAACTCTAAGGGGAGATTTGTTTCAGGTTCTAGTAGCTGCCTGTTTTCCTTGACTCATATTCCCTTTCTCTACCTTCAAAGCCAGCAGCAATGAGATGTTCAAATCACTCCATCTCTTCCATCATCACATCATATTCTCTTCTGATTATGATGTCTCTTGAACATATTACAAGGACCACTGAGATTATGTTGAGCCCCAATAATGCAGGATAATCTCCCCACCATAAATCCTTAATCACATCTGTGAAGTCCTTTCTCCATACAAGATAACATTTCTAGGTTTCAGGGATTAGGGCCTGGACATAGTTTGAGACATTTATCCAGTCTACCACAGTGCTCTAGCTTCTAAGACATGCAAAATACTCCCAAATATTTCCAGGGGTGCTATTTTCTATTATCACATATCCAGTGAGACTCATGGACATTCTTACTTTCCCATTTTAGGACAAGTTTTAGTCTAAAATATGCACTTCAGAGGGTAGGAGTCTTTTACACTCTGTTTAGTGTTGAATCTCTCATATACCCAGAACTATGCTTGTTATACAGTAGACCCTTGGTAACGATTCGTTGAATGCTCAATGAATAGACTTTATCTGCTGACTTGGATGGTAAAGAATCTGCCTGCAATGTGAGTAGACCCAGGTTCAATCCCTGGTTCGGGAAGCCCCCCTGGAGAAGGGAATGGCAACCCACTCCAGTATTCTTGCCTGGAGAATCCCATGGACAGAAGAATCTAGGGGGCTACAGTCCATGGGTTCGCAAAGAGTTGTACACAACTGAGCAACTAACACTTTCACTTCACTTTCACTTTTGGCATCTATCATTTATTTCCTCTTCTTTAGATAAAATGACCTCAATTCCTATTTGGTGGTCCATTCATGACCCAGATAATCATGATGGTGTGATCACTCATCTAGAGCCAGACATCCTGGAATGTGAAGTCAAGTGGACCTTAGAAAGCATCACTACGAACAAAGCTAGTGGAGGTGATGGAATTCCAGTTGAGCTATTTCAAATCCTGAAAGATAATGCTGTGAAAGTGCTGCACTCAATATGCCAGCAAATTTGGAAAACTCAGCAGTGGCCACAGGACTGGAAAAGGTCAGTTTTCATTCCAANAGGCGCCTTCCTTTATAAAATAAGAAATCTTTAAGTTACAGGTCAATGTGAATTGACTCCCGTGGGGGAAAAATACCGACTTACATATTTTGGTTTACCTTCTGAAAAGGGGGGAGACAGAGACTCAAACGGTCACATCAGACCTGAGTTTAATGCACTCTACCTCTCAGTTTTGTTTTCTTCTATGATTATTTCATTCTTAGTGTCTTTTTCCACCTAGATGTTCCTTGCAGCTCCAAGATTATAGGTTATCTTCTTAGCAATTCCAACATAAAAAGAATTTCTCCATCCAGGAACTGAATTTCATTGGTCTTACTTTGACCAGAGAAATGGACAACACTAGTTAGCTAACCCTAGCTCTCTCTCATGCCCTCTCTGGATCTAGGTCAACCCTGTCAAAGCCACATTCACTAATAGTTGGCAAGGGATTATCCTTCAAGGGAAAATTGAGTGTTATTACCAGCAAAAACAAGATTATTCAGAGTCCTTCCTTATGACACCTATCTCCTCAGAAAGCTATCCATCCCCACCCTAATGCTATCAGCACTGGCTTGGAACCTTGCTTCAGCCAATGACATGTGAGCAGAAGTGATATGTGTCATTTCTTTGTGGAAGTTCTAAGAATGTGGGCATATCCTGCTACGCTCTCTCATTCCACTGCAATGTCTCAGATAAAATCAGCTCCATTTAGTCTGGGTCCTGGAGTGAGGATGACAGCAGAGTCAGAGCTAATTCATATGAACATGCAATGTGGCCAACAGATAAGCCTTTGTTGTGAGCCACTGAATCCTGGGGTTTGTAATGGAAGCAACTCTCAGCTTAAATTTATTGATAAAACAGGCAAAAATAACAGATGTTCATAATATTGAACATTGCATTCCAACATGCACACTGATTCTTTTCAAACATGCAATTTCAAAAACGCCCACACCAAGTTTAATGCACGTGTTAATTACACATCTAAAATCCACTAACTCCCCCCACCTAAATAAGGGGGTCATAAAATCTTGTCCTCTGAACAAGGATCTGCCTCCAGATCCAAGATCAGGATCTTTGGGTGATAGGAATTTCTCTAGGTCAAGTCCAGATTAGCTTTTATTGCTGGACCAACCTATGGTTAAATGATATATGAAAATTATATATTTAACTATCCCCAATATATATAATATACAGTGGTGGAAATTTTTTAAAAAAGCATAATTACAAAACAAAACAAACCCTTCCTCTTGTTTTGAAAAGGAGGTGAACGAACAGAACAGAATAGTAGGAGGTCCAAAGCAAATAAGAATTGGAGCCCTCTCAGGAGAAAGAGCCTCTTGGTCAGCCAGCCTGTCTTTTCTAATTCTCTCTGGAAGAGACAATGTGACAATGTGATGTCACTGTCACATCTGAGATGGCAATAGATAGGATTCTCCATCTGGGGCTGACCCAACTTACGGAGCTCATTTGGATCTCTACGAGGACATCAGAACATAAACCTCAAGTGAGAAGTCCAAAGTGACCTGTCCTTTGTCCTCAGGCTTCATTTTAGTGTAGGCTTTTTATGGTAAAGATCTTTATCAGGAGATGCTTGGAGGGACTTTTTTCTTTGTTTTTCTTCATGCTTTTATACAATTTAGTTTTAACTAAAGTAAAACTAGCCTCTTTTCACAGAACCTTTGCAAATTAGTCAACACATGCCAAAATTCTGTTATTTTTCTGCCATATTATTAATTTCTATCTAGGAAGTATGTGAACTGATTTCCAAGGAAATTAGTTAGCTAATCACTTTGCTACAATATCACAGTGTTTCAACTGCTGGACCAGGGAGATGGGTCTCACTAAGCTTCATGTTACTTCAGCTCAGCTGGTGACACAATTCTGTGATTTGCAAGATCTTACTTCTTTATCTATGCTCCAACCATTCATGCCGAAGAAGATGAAGCTGAATGACTCTGTGAAGACGTACAAGACCTCCTAGAACTAATATCAAAAAAAGATGTCCTTTTTATCATAGGGGACTGGAATGCAAAAGTAGGAAGTCAAGAGATACCTGGAGCAACAGGCAAGTTTGGCCTTGGAGTACAAATTGAAGCAGGGCAAAGGCTAACAAGTTTTGCCAAGAGAACACACTGGTCATAGCAGACAACACAAGATGATTCTACACATGGACATCACCAGATGGCCAGTTCTGAAATCAGATTGATTAATCCTTTGCAGCTGTAGATGGAAAATCCCTATACAGTCAGCAAAAACAAGACCTGGAGCTGACTGTGGCTCAGATCATTGTCTCCTTAATGCAAAATTCAGGCTCAAACTGAAGAAAGTAGGGAAAACCACTAGGCCATTCAGGTATGACCTAAACCAAATCTCTTATGGTTATACAGTGGAGGTGATGAATAGATTCAAAGGACAAGATCTGGTAGACAGAGTGACTAAAGAACTATGGACGGAGGTCTGTAACATTGTACAGGAGATGGTGACCAAAACCATCCCCAAGAAAAAGAAATGCAAGAAGGCAAAGTAGTTGTCTGAGGAGGCCTTACAAATAGCTGAGAAAAGAAGTGAAAGGCAAAGGAGAAAGGGAAAGATATACCCAATTGAATGCAGAATTGCAGAGAACAGCAAAAGAGATAAGAAAGCCTTCTTAAAGGAACAATGCAAAGAGATAGAAGAAAAAAATAGAATGGGAAAGACTAGAGTTCTCTTTGAGAAAATTGGAGATACCAAGGGAACAGTTCATGCAAAGATGGGCACAATAAAGGACAAAAATTGTATGGACCTAACAGAGGCAGAGGAGATTAAGAAGAGGTGGCAAGAATACACAGAAGAACTGTACAAAAGGATCTTCACGACCCAGATAACCATGTTGGTATGGTCACTCACCCAGAGCCAGACATCCTGGAGTGTGAGTGAAGTCAAGTGGGCCTTATGAAGCATTACTACAACCAAAGCTAGTGTAAGTGATGGAATTCCAGCTGAGCTATTTAAAATCCTAAAAGATGATGCTATTAAAGTGCCGCACTCATTATGCCAGCAAATTTGGGAAACTCAGCAGTGGCCACGGGACTGGAAAGGGTTAGTTTTGATTCAAATTCAAAGAAAAGCAACGCAAAGAATTTTCAAATTACAATACAATTGTACTCATTTCACATGCTAGCAAGATTATGTTCAAAATCCTTCAATCTAGGCATCAGCAGTACATGAACAGAGAAATTCCAGATGTACAAGCTGGATTTAGAAAAGGCAGTGGAACCAGAGGTCAAATTCTAAACATACACTGGATCATACAAAAAGCAAGGGAATTCCAAAAAACATCTGCTTTTGCTTTATTGACTATGCTAAAGCTTTGATTTTGTGGATCACAACAAACTGTGGAATATTCTTAAAGAGATGGGAATACCAGACTACATTACCTGCCTCCTGATAAACCTGTATATAGGACAAGAAGCAACAGTTAGAACTGGCCATGGAACCAAGGACTTGTTCAAAATTAGGAAAGGAGTACGCAAGGCTGTATATTGTTACTCTGCTTACTTAACTTATATGCAGAGTACATCATATGAAATGCTGGGCTGGATGACTCACAAACTGGAATCAAGATTGCCAGGAGACATATCAATCTCAGATATGTAGATGGCACCACCCTTATGGCAGAAAGTGAAGAGGAACTAAAGAACCTCTTGATGAAGATGAGAGAGGAGAGTGAAAAAGTTGGCTTAAAACACAACACTCAAAAAACGAAGATCATGGCATCTGGTCCCATCACTGCACGGCAGTAGATGAGGAAACGATAGAATCAGCAATAGATTTTATTTTCTTGGGCTCCAAAATCACTGCAGATAGTGACTGCAGCCATGAAATTAAAAGATACTTGCTCCTTGGAAGAAAAGCTATGACAAACCTAGATAATGTATTAAAAAGTAGAGACATCACTTTGCTGACAAAGGTCCACAGAGTTAAAGCTATGGTTTTTCCAATAGTCATGTATGAATGTGGGAGTTGGACCATAAAGAAGGGTGAGCAGCAAAGAATGGATTTTCAAACTGTGGTTCTGGAGAAGACTCTTGGGAGTCCCCTGGATAGCAAGGAGATAAAACCAGTCAATTGTAAAGGAAATCAATCCTGAGTATTCAATGGAAGAACTCGTGCTGAAGCTCCAATACTGTGGCCACCTGATGAGAAGAGCTGACTCACTGGAAAAGACCCTGATGCTGGGAAAGATTGAAGGCAAGAGGAAAAGAGGGTGACATAAGACGAGATGGTTAAATGACATCACTGACTCAATGGACATAAGTTTGAGCAAACTCAGGGAGACAGCGAGGGACAGGGAGGCCTGGTGTGTCGCAGTCCATGGGATCACAAAGAGTCGGACACGACTTAGCAACTGAACAACAACAACAACCTTTAGGAACTTCTTTAAAATCAGGTATTCTATGGTTGAAACCAGAAAAGCCAAAATCTAACTGATTTAAGGAAGAAAAAAAAAAATTATAAGATCTAGAGCAGATCACAAAAACAAAGAAAAAGTTAAAAAATCAGACTTTAGATAGGATGAGATCCAGGAAGCTCCAGAAATACATGTAGCAGAAAAGAATGGCTTTTAATTTGGGAGAAAGATTTTCTCCAAAGGCAAGAAATGCCCACCACATCCCTTGTATTCTCATTTTTATTTTATCTTACTTTATTCTACATGGCATTTTAAGCTACTAAAACTCCTTTGGGAACAAGATTTAGAATAAAAAAAATAATATCTAACATATGCATTAATGAAGACATCAGTTCTTTCTTGAGATTGGAGACGCTCATGATCTCTCATTTGTGTAGAAAAGGACACACGTGGAAGCATCATCTCAAATCAAACTCTGTGGCTTCCTTATCCTTCCACTATTTTCGCTGTTTTGTCTCCCCTAAACCTGCCCCGAAGCTAGTTCTCCTCCTTCACCTTCTAACCTGTTTAACAGCACCAGCAAACAACCCGAACACGTTGTGTATAAACTGAAGTAAAATTCATCCCCATAATTTGTTCCTTAGAATGTTCCTGCATTTCTTCCTTAGAATGTTTTCGTATTTATTTTGGAATCTTCCCAGATCCCTTAAACAGGATATAGCATGTGATACATACTAGTTAAACAGGCAAGTAAATAAATACATGTGTGAGTTTGTAAACTCATAAGAGTAGTAATTGTCTCTCTCTTGTTCACTGTTCACTGAAATCTTCCCTGGTGGCTCAGGCAGTAAAGCGTCTGTCTGCAATGCGGGAGACCCAGGTTCAATCCCTGGGTCAGGAAGATCCCCTGGAGAAAGCAATGGCAACCCATTCCAGTACTCTTGCCTGGAAAATCCCATGGACAGAGGAGCCTGGTAGGCTGCAATCCATGGGGTCGCAAAGAGTTGGACACGACTGAGCGACTTCACTTTCACTTTGTTCACTGTTATGCCTGCGCTTTGTCACACAATGCCTGACACACAGCATATCTGCAATAAATATTTGAGAACGAATAAATCTGTGAACAAATTACTATGACAGCTTTTGATAGCATCTACAAAACAACATGGAATTTATGTACAGCATCTCATTAATCTAGATATGAATTTGAGTGATCAAAAAGGAAGTTATTTAAGACTTATCAAAATGGAAGTATCTTTTCAATTAGCAAAGTAACATGTGTGTTACAGACATTTAGAAGAGAAAGATAGACTGAGAAGTCGCCTCTAAGAAAAAGCACAGATTCGAAGTTTCATTCATTGTCCTTCTTTTCTACAGTTCAGGGAGCTTCTATCTGGAACACAAGGGGTAACTTCTGCAAAGGGGATTCTGTGTTAAGACGGATACAGACAGAGGTGAGACTAACTTAATGGCAGAGGGAGAATGGTGCTGACAGATACTTCCTGACTTTGGCTTTACTTCTCCATGGGGCTTCTATTCCATATATTCCTGGCAATTAGCAGTCCAACAAATCCATCATTAAGTTTTAGGGAAGATGTAGGAACATTCAGTACTAAGTATATTCAATCATTATCCTTTAGGCTGACTCTCCTCTGAGTTAATTAAATTCAAATAAGTATCTTTCCATTCCCTGGGACTTGGGAGGAGGAGTCCAATGCACTTGAGAAGTCACAAAACAGCCATTAGATGTTAATAACTAAGAACTGTTCCAACCTCTGCTGCTTTCAAATGAGAAGACCAGAAGCATAAAGCTCCATTGGGCATTACTAACTTCCTGAGGCACTCAGCTGCTGAAAATGAATTCTTCAAATAACAGTTTCCTTTTCCAAAATTTAGCTGGATCAGAAATTTTTAGTTTAAAGGTCCTAATGAGACTTTGCAGGAACATGCACAGCAAGGGGGTTCCTGCACAATAAATCACTGGAGGTGTGGCACCTTATGGCTGGAAATTGGAATTAATAACTTTGTTGATTTATAGCAGATGTTTTTTGCTTAGTGGTAGCCCACCAAAGCACATGTTATACAGCAAACTCCATGCGACTCAGAACCATTTCTGTCTTGCTCACTGCTATCTACATGGCACTGAGCAAAGCCTGGCAGATAGCAGGTGCTCAAGAAAATTTTCTGAATGGACAAATGTAAGTCTTATCTAAGTGCACTGCAATCTTCTCTGGTCAATTCCATCGAAATGCAAGCAATCAGAAGAGTTTCAGTCTTCAGACAGAAGAAATAGAAAGAAGCTATTTTGAAGTGAAAATGCTTTTGCTTAGCAAATTCCTGGATGGGGTGGAAATCACGGACTAGAAGCTTGAGAGACAGAGTGAAAGCCTTTTGCTTGAAACACTGTTCCTTGAAGATACATTGCTCTTCATATACAAGGGGTTTGCACATATATTTCTCAATTATTATTTCTATTGCATCTGTCTAGTCTCAGCCCCTAGCCCAGTGCCTCTAAGTCTGAGCTTAATAAATGTACATTTTAAATTGCATGAATGTTTATTTTGGTCAAATTGATCACAAGTATGTGCTCAGAATTTACAACTGTACAGATGTGCTTCTTCCAAAGCAGCCTGTTCTTATCTTTAGTCTTCTTCATGACCAAGGGTTCTGTTGAAAAGGGACTGGATGAACATAATGGCAGAATCAGTAGATGTGATTCTTGGCAGTTCCTCCATCTCCAAAATGAGAACCTAATCACAGAGTTATTTTTACAGACTAGATGACTTCACATATGTAAAATATAGAACATCCCCTGGCGCTCAGGCTTTTAGAAAATGTGATGCATTATTATGTTTGTTGTTGTTACTGTTATGAGTCACAGCTTCAATTCCTTGTACCTCGGAAGACTGTAGCTGGCTAAAAGGGAGTCAATCTAAACTAACAAATCACTGTAGTAAATTAACCAGAATGCTTGGTCTTTTTAAATTTTTCCTGTAAAATAGGAGTATTTTTACAGAGAATTTCTAGAGATGACATTCCCATCTAGAGCAAGAAACAGACTCTTAATGTTGAACAGTGCAATTTCTGACTGAGCAGAAAGGTGTAGAAACATCAGAGCAGGTGGCTCAAGGCAGACACACCGCGGTGCGCTGTGTCCCTGACAAATCCATCAAGCAGGACATGTGCTCAGCCTCTGTCCAGAGCCAGGCCAGCTCCCTGTCTACTTCTGTGGGCCCCCTTACTTCACCTCTTCTTGCCTCCTCTCCACTCACTCTCTCTTCCTATTTCTATTCCTTAGTCAAACTGTGTTTCTTCTTTGGTGAGCTGTGACTGGGAGGATGGGATACATTCCCTCTGTAGGCAAATATCCATAGTATCTACTCTGTGACCCTTGCTGTGTTCTCTAAATAATTAACTGGCAGTGCACAGGAGTAGAAGGGAATTCTCCATAGAGCAGTGATTCTCCAAATAGCCTTGGGAGATCTGCTAGGGATCTGAGTAATTTTTATCTTATATTTTAATTTTGATAAAATGCTTTGAAAATTAATACGAGCATTTTCTCAATCATCTAGAGGACCATCTTCTGGCTGTATACTGCTATGAAATTTCAGTACCCACCACAGATATTGTTGTGTATTATCACATAGTGATAAATGATCACCTAAAATATTTAGATTAATTTATGTTATATTCCTCCAACTGGAATCAGTAGAATCCTTGAGATTACCTTGGGACTCTGCAACTTTTTAAGTTTGAGAAACAAAAAGACATACTGATAAGACTGAAGGGAACCAGAGTCCATATAAAATAAAAAAGTGATTATGTGGTTTTCAATAGAGGTAGAAAGTAGATACAAAGAACTCTGGGTGAAATTTATGATGAGTCTTAATCTTTATAAATAAATACAGAATGAGGTTTAATTATGTACTAGAAGTTCTTAATTAAGTTCTGTCCATACAGAAACACATAAAACTTTGTTGCTGCCCTCAAAAGTTTGACAACAGAAAAGTAAGACACTCATCAATCAGGACCTTCACTGTCAGCATTAGAACAGAGGCATTTTTAAAGCGCAGAAGTAACATAAACTTCTGCTTTAAAAAAGAGTTGGAAAAGGTTTCAGAGTGAAGATAATATTCGAGTTGGGTCTTGAAGCCTATCTGGACATACATGAGGCATCGAAAGATGGGAGGGCAAATAAGAAAAAAGAGGACATACTGGCAAAGACAGAGAGAAGGTGTCTTTAGGAACTAACAGACTTTAGCATGGCCTGAGTTTCAGTTTAGTGCAGAGCAAGACAAGAACTTGGGAGATGGGAATGGCTACAACTGAAAATGCACTTTGAAACCAGATTTTGGAAGCTCTTTTATACTCTATTAAGCAGCTAGATCTTTACTTTACTGGCAACAGTAAGCACACAGAAATTTTAAACCAGGCTAGGACATGATACGTATTTTTCCAGGAAATACAGTCAGTAGCATGGAAGACAAATTAAAAGCACCAAAGAACAGATGCTTTCAAATTGTGGTGCTGGAGAAGGCTCTAGAAAGTCCCTTGGACAGCAAGGAGACCAAACCAGTCAATCCTAAAGGAAATCAGTCCTGAATATTCATTGGAAGGACTGATGCTGAAGCTGAAACTCCAATACTTTAGCCACCTGATGCGAAGAGCCAACTGACTGGAAAAAGTCCTGATGCTAAGAAAGATTGAAGGCAAAAGGAGAAGGGGGCAGCAGAGGATGAGATGGTCGCATGGGACCATTGACTCAAGGGACATGAGTTTGAGCGAGCTCCAGGAGGTACTGAAAGACAGGGAAGCTTGNCCAACTGACTGGAAAAAGTCCTGATGCTAAGAAAGATTGAAGGCAAAAGGAGAAGGGGGCAGCAGAGGATGAGATGGTCGCATGGGACCATTGACTCAAGGGACATGAGTTTGAGCGAGCTCCAGGAGGTACTGAAAGACAGGGAAGCTTGGCGTGCTGCAGTCCATGGGGTTGTGGGGAGTTGGACACAACTGAGTGATGGAACACACACGGACACTAGTTAGGTAGAAGGTTAGGACAATACCCCAGCAGTGGCAAAACCAATGAGAGTCTTTGACTCAGATCTTATGACAGAATTGGAAGAGACAGAAACAAAACAGTAATTTTGTGGGAAAGAAAAATGAAGCAAGATTCTGTGGCTTCTAGTGCAGAGCCTGAATAGATATGGAGGGGACTGACAATGAGATAGGAGATTCAACAAAGAAAAAAAAAAAAAATTGAGCTGCTGGTAGGCTATGATTGAGAGCAATGATATGGGTTATTATGGAAATGTAGACTGTGACTTGATTTGATTAATTGTGAAAGAATCTACCTTCCTCTCCAGGTATGATCCTTTGCTTGCATCTCACTCACTTCTCAACTCATTTCATTTCAGTTCAAGCCCCCAAATCCCCAATTAATCTGCTTTTTCAAATACCAGCAAAGAATTGAATCATTAAAACCAGTATTCTCTTTCCAGGCCTCAACTTTCTTGCTCTTTTACAGAAATTGAAGGTAAGTATTACTATAGCTAAGACAGCCATATACTTTATTGTTCAAATAGACACTTCTGATTGTGTAAGAGGCACTATTAATAATTGTGTTGGGACAGTCCTGAAGAAACCAGAATATTTGGTCTCCAGAGAGTCAGAACTATGCCAGGTCTGGAAATTGTCCCAGAACTGGCAAGAATATCTTGAGAAATAGTAAGGCCCCCCCAAGTTTATCTTGAATAATAGTAGAATAAGGAGTCTGATATTTCAAGGACATCAAAAATTTTCCTTTTTCCATCAGCACCGGGCATATTCTGGTGGGGACTGGGGACGGGGAGAGCCTTTCCTGAGGTCAGAGGAGCAAATCGAGGTGGGGGTTGGGAGGCAGCATGATGCTTTCCAGGCATCCAGGCTACAGCTAGTTAAGAGGATGAAACTTAAAACACCAAAGACAAATAACCTAACTTCCAATTTTGCCCAGTTGCCCTAAGAAAGAAGACACATGTTGGCTCCTGCATCCATAAATCACTTGAGTGGCACATAAATGGTGGAGTTCTAAATGGGTAGGAAGAGATTCTAGACTCAGATGATTCTGCTTCTTTAAAAAGAACTATGCAATACACGAAGAGAAAACAAACAGTAATGACAAGACTGCAAAATGTGAATTATCTCTTGATTTTTGAGACCAAATAGCATGCTTAGCACTAAGCTAGACTTACGAAGATTTCTAGTTCTTAATTTCACAACATCTCCCTGTGAAAAAGATACATATCTGCCTTATAACATTATTTTGAAATCAAAATGTTGTAATTTCTTTCAAAACCCATGTATAGAACAGAAGGATTAAAAACAACCATTCCTAGATTTGTACTACAATATGCTAATCTCCACATTTTTAATTTTCCTAAAGCTTGACCATCAGGAAGATATTTGTTATGCCTTTCCAATTTTCAATTTTAAAAGATCAGACTTCTGCAGAGAATATTGATGCTTTAAAGCATTTCTAAAGCTATAGACCATCTGAAGAGGGTTTCTTACTGGGCCTAAGAGCCACTTCATTATCATTTAAAAGCAATGCAAGCTTTAGACTTTGAAAAAGTGCATTTTTGCCAAAATGCTGCTAATGCTGACATATTATGGTTTTGTGCCTTTGATTTGTGATAGAAAATGTTTTTTTTTTTTAATAGAAATCATAGTGGTTTATACATAATTGTTTTTCTACTACTAAAGAGCTACAAATTGTATTTTCTATTTTAGCAAATGATCATACACTTTTACCTATAATTTATAACCCTATATGGGTATCATTTAACCTTTAAAAAGTGCCATTAATATTTTGTGAACTACAGAGAAGTTGGCTACTCTTTCTGTTCAATGAAGGAAACAAGAAAAATAGACATATCAAGTGAAGATCAAAGTGAGAGAATAGAGGAAAAGACCTGAATATAACATTTAAAATGTTCTATCTGATTGAATTTTACGACAGCCAGAGAGAGAAAAATGCAAAGCCCCATTAAGAAGTAAGTTTAAATATGTGTTATTAATCTTCTAGGCTGGCTGTTTCATAATCTTAATTATTGAAGTATAGCATATAAAAGGCCTTAGCCCTGAATTAGAGTAAGTGAGATGGTAGTTTAGGCATCAGGGGAAAAAAAAAACAAACCCTGCTGATTGTAATAAAAACAACAAAATTGCACTTATCTACCTATTAAATGTTCTAGTTTTGTTCCAACATGAAAGAAAGCAGATAACCAATGCAAAAAAGTAAGGAGGAGGGAAGGGAGGTCCTTTTGTGGAGATAGGGTAAAGAGAATATACCAGTGCTGAGAGTACTACTGGACAAACCAAAATCATCTTCTGGGTAAGCCTAAGAAGTCCATTAAATATCATTAAATTCCTGTAAAATCTCACCTACCTGAAGTAAGAAAGATTTGTGATTTGGCTATTTGAAATAGCCAAGAAGTTTTATGATAGTTTAGGCCTCTGGAATTGTTGCTGCCTGAAAAGAGAGGGAAAAAAACAAACAGAAGAAAATCTTTTCCTTTAATGATTAAGAAAAGACAGGGTTGGATTAACAGTAACAGAAATAACTTCACATCCACTGCCTAAGATATAATGAACTTAAATCAAAACGTGTGCTTAATCTTGTTCTATATTCTACCCATCTGGGGGCAAATAACTTAATATAGTTTGCATTTTATATTTACTATTCAGTAAATAATAGTATTTCTTAGCAAAACCTTGAGTGTATTACAAGATAAAAGTTTTCGGATCTAGCTACTTCACCCTAGGGAAATCTAGTTGGTAGATCCATACAGTCATAACCCAAGGCTCAAACTTGTTGAATAAATTGTAGCCATAGAGTCAGGAAGGAAAAAAAATGAGCCTCCACAAATCTATGGCTACAAATCCAAATCTAAAATTGATGGGGACAATCAAAGAGATAGAGAAAACTTGCTTTAAGAAGTAGAAGTCAATTTTCTCTATATCACTATGTCTTTCAATGGTTTTCTAAGAATTCTGAATTGGTTTTTGGTAGAAATAAAGTTTTGAAGGTTGGCTGTTATCAACAAATATTTTTTCTACATCTACCATGTGCAAGTAAAACCAATTTTCTTCTAGCTTCATCCCTGTAGGAGGATTCCACTGGCAGTTTTCCTGTGTCTCCTTCTACCACTATGGATCTCCAGCCTTGAGATCTCGGTCTTCTTCAAAATACCCCAACACGACTATGGGTCCAAAAGTTTCACAAAATAGTAATTTTCTCTTTCTCCCAATGACTGAAGTCACTTCCATGGAAGAAGAGATGAAGCATCTCATGAATTCAGTTGGCATCTGAAACCAGTGATAGGTCTGATGTCAGGGCCAAGGGCAGGGTCAACTAACGCTCTCAAGGTACCCAGATGAAGAGGGAGACTGGTTGACATACCCCATATTTAGCCAGGCTGGAAGAGCTGCTTTCTGTCAATGGGATTTAGGGAATAGGAAGCTTTGCTTATGGAAACACATGAACGATGAAAGTAAGAACTCTGGACCAGTTTTGACTCTGTGAATTTGGGCCCTGCATTTCAAGAAAAAGGGCTTCTGAAGTTTTGACCCATTTAAATTCAGTTGCTTGCTCATCTCACCATGAGAGGAATGCACAAAATCAGAAACGCATAAATAAGAGGATGTTTGGAGGAGATTGTTGCTCAAAATATATGTATTTTCAGAAAAATGTAGCTTAAAAAAAAAAAAAGCAATTCCATACAGGAATTAAAATTCAACTGAAAAGACAGACTTCTAGCAGCCTAGAAGAAATAGCTTTTATATTAGCTTAATATCAGTGAACTTAAACCAGATGAATTAAGCTCCTTAAAATTATAAAAGCTAATTCTCTCTTCTTATAACTCAGTGAATTTTAAAAGGACAAGGGTCTCACGTAAGGAATGCTTTGTAAAATGTGTCTCAGTTTTGTAAACTGCTTCTTGGCTTCCAGAATTAGAGGAGTTTCAGATTTTTATAAATGCTCATTCTGTTTAAAATTCAGTTTTACTAAGTTTAGCTTCAGATATAAATTAATTTTAATATTTTAAAAAATCATGCCTGTTGGCCTAGGAAAATAATGTCTTTCCCATTAGAAACTATATCCAGATTTTAAGGACTTAACATCATAAAAATGTCCATTCCCCCCAAACTTATCTACAAATTCAATATAATGACAAAAAAAAATAACGTTTACATATAATCTGACAAGCTGTTTCTCAAATTTATGTAGTAAAGGGCCAGGGAAGGTAGGGGTTTATTATCAGATAGTAAAGTGAAGTGAAGGCTGCTCAGTTGTGTTCAACCCTTTGAGACCCCATGGTCTGCACAGCCCTCCAGGCTCCCCTGTCCATGTAATGCTCCAAGCAAGAATGCTGGGTTGCCATTTCTTTCTCCAGGGGATCTTTCCAACCCAGGGATCGAACCCAGGTCTCCTGCATTGTAGGCAGATGCTATACCATCTGAGCCAACAGGGAAGCCCTATTATCAGATATATTGAACCTTATTGTGAAGCAAAGGTAATTAAGATAGCATGATATTTGTCTAGAGATAGACAAATAGACCCAAGAAAGCAGAATGGAAGCTATAGGAATATAGGAATAAACTCTCACATTTAGAAATCTGATCCTTCATGAAATGGGGCTTGTAGTACAATGGTAAAGGACAGATTGATCAGAAATGGCATGAGCACATTTAGTGTACTCTTGCCTGGAAAATCCCATGGACGGAGGAGCCTGGAAAATCCCATGGACGGAGGAGCCTGGAAGGCTGCAGTCCATGTCATTGAGGGTTGGACACGACTGAGCGATTTCACTTTCACTTTTCACTTTCATGCATTCGAGAAGGAGATGGCAACCCACTCCAGTGTTCTTGCCTGGAGAATCCCAGGGACGGGGTACCCTGGTGGGCTGCAGTCTATGGGGTCATACAGAGTTGGACACGACTGGAGTGACTTAGCAGCAGCAGCAGCAGCAGTTGTAGATACAAAATAAAAATTATATTTCTACTTCACATCCTCTCCATGTGTAACTTTAAGGTAGATTAAAGAATTATATATTTCAGGCAAAAGCACAAGCTTTTGAAAGACAATAAAAAAATATCGCAGGATAGGTTATTGAAAAGGATATAAAAGACAACCATAAAATAAAGACTGATAATTACACTATGTTAAAATAAAGAACTTCTGATCATGAAAAGAAACCATTAAAAAGTGAAGGGACAAGCCTCAAATAGCAAGGATGTGTTTGCAAAACACAAAACCAACAAAGGTTTGGTATGAAGAGCATGTAAAGGATTCTTACAAATGAATTCTTTTAAATGACAAATAATGTAGCAATTGGCAAAAGATAAGGGGTTTCTCCGTAAAGGAAGCATGATGGATGCCTCACAGAGGAAAACACTTTCAAAACTCATCAGCAACCAGAGAAAAGCAAGTTAAAACTACTATAAGAGGGGCATTTCCCATCCACCTCTGGGGCATATGTCACTGACAGTAAAATACACATCTCGTTTACCTTTGTGCCTTAGCTTTTCCATTCTGAAGATGAGGATAATTCTTTTCATCCATATTCCCCGCTGTCTGCTCTGTTACTCTATCTTCCTTTGAATTCTAATACCCTGCGTCCCTGGTGGCTCAGTGGTAAAGAATCCTCCTGCCACTTCAGGAGACCTGGGTTCGAACCCTGATTTGGGAAGATCCCCTGGAGGAGGGCATGGCAACCCGCTCCACTGTTTTTGCCTGGAGAATCCCATGGACAGAGGAGCCCAGCGGGCTATATATAGTCCATGGGGTCACAAAAGTGACTTCGTGACAGGTTTTCACTTACCACTTCTATTATATCCTTTCCTTTCACCTTTATAACAATTCTAATGAAGTTAGCAGGAACCGGGAATTTCAAATTGTGGAAAAAATAAAAGGCTTGGAAATGGAAATGGAATTTTTAGGCCACCAGATGTCTTTACGCATAAACATAAATAACACTGCCATAAAATTGACCCAAGCCTACCTTTTAAGTAGGAAAATATTCTCCTTTAATTCAACTCCAGTAATTATGGATGATTCATTTGCTACTAATTTGCTGAAAACCCAATTCAGAAAATGCTAACAATACATATATTAAGCCTTAAGTTAATACATGACATTCAACAGAAATCTGTTCAGTCTAAGACTCTTCTTCTAAGGAAGTCTTTAGACTGTGTTTCCTAATCAGTATAATGAGCTTTCTGGAATTTATGAAAACTAAGCCTCCTTTCAGCTCTAAAGTTTCAGCTCTGTGTTTTCACTATTAATGATTGTTTACTTCTAGAAAGACAGATTGAAGAGCTATTATGGGTCTTCATTTTTCTTCCTCATCCCGTCTGCTTCTATGTATAACTAATGTTCTTTCTTTCTCCATGTCTTTCTGTCTCTCTTCTTTCANAGAAGGGGACAACAAAGGATGAGATGGCTGGATGGCATCACTGACTCGATGGACATGAGTCTGAGTGAACTCTGGGAGTTGGTGATGGACAGGGAGGCCTGGAGTGCTGTGATTCATGGGGTCGCAAAGAGTCGGACACGACTGAGCGACTGAACTGAACTGATGGCATAAACCATTACAACATTGTAAATTATTCTCTAATGAAAAATAGAAGTTTTAAAAAAGGAAAATAAAAGCTCCCATGTCTGTCAAAGATATAAGCACATCCTAGAAGATAGATTCCCTAGCCCAAATATTCCTAGGGAGATTGTTAGCTTTAGATGGTGTCCCATAAAACATGGAATTTGAACCAGATGAGTGATCTTAGTGGGAAATACTATCACTTCTAAATGAGAGAGGGAAGTTTAGTATAAGTTTACTATCAGTCATTCAATCATGTCTGACTCTTTGTGACTCAATGGACTGCAGCCAGCCAGGCGCCTCAGTGTGTAATTTCTCTAGCCAAGAATACTGGAATGGGTTGCCAGGGATCGAAACTGGGTCTTCCACCTTGCAGGTGGATTCTTTACCATCTGAACTACCAGGGAAGCCTAAATGGGAGAGAAGCCAGCATTTATTTGCCTTACTGAAAGCTTGAGTCCATCTTCCCATCTAGCTTTCTCAAGCCTCTCTTTGTCTACAGTGCTGTAACTTTTTCTCACTGCATATAAGTGCAAAATACTTGAAATTTGTACAAAACTGTAGGAGAACTATGTAAGAGTCACTTTGAAATGTTATCACACTGGCACAATCTCTGTTAAGATCTTGGTCTCTCTACTTCATGCTCCTCTTGTGAACATACAAGTAAATACAGATTAATTTTATATAAATGAGATCATATCGTACTGCCTGTGTATATCTTTGAAATGTTTAATGCTGTCTTTTTTCTACTGCCCCCACTCTTATCAAGTTTTTCATTCCTCATAACATTCTCTGAGAATATCTTTTTGTGGGTATTTCTCTCTTTCTCTGACTGCACAGTTGCGTTAAGAATGAGACCACAAGCATTCATGTACCCAACCAGTTCACTAAAACTAAAATATTATCAATACAGCTGATATTTCTTCCTCATCCTTCCCCCAGCGACATCCTCTACATATGTATTAACCACTACCCTAATCTAGGGCTTCTCATTCATGGGAAAGAATCTGTGTGTCATATACATCTTTGTCACTCAACAAAATATAACACTATCTTAAATGTTTTTAACCTTCATGGAAATGCTTTTTTCCACTTAACGTGGAGATGAGGAACTCTAGTTTATTCATTTTGGGTACTTTGTATTCTATGAATACACATCTAGTTATTTATCCGTTCCCTTGTTAAGGGACTTTAATACTGTGTTCAGCCTTGTGCTATCCTGAGGTGTGTTGCTGTGAACATCTTTCCAGGTTGAGAGGTGGTACGGCACCGCAGGTTTGGGCACGGATTCCAGTGTCAGATTTCATGAATTTGATGTATGGCTATCCATTCAGTAGCTAAGCAAACCTGGCAAAGTTATTTAGTCTCTCTGGGCTTCAACTTCTCATTTTAAAATGAAGATAATGCTGCCTACTTCAAAGAAATATTAAGAAGAATATTAGCCTGAGGCATATGTAACTGTGATTTTTGTAGGTAAAAAAGTCAAACATCAGCATTTTCAAATGGTGCAATGTAGTAAAGGAGCTACTATATATAATATGCTTATGGTTGTACCTCTAGATAAATTGGAGAAGGAAATGGCAACCGACTCTAGTATTTTTACTTGGAGAATTTCATGGACAGAAGAGCCCGGTAGACTACAGTCTACGGGGTCGCAAAGAGTTGGACATGACTAAGCATGCACGTATGCACGTACAAAAATACTCAGTAAACATTCATTGTGATGACAATAACGATGATGATGTTGTCTCTTTGTGTATTTACATATCAGAGTTCCTCTGGCCTTGCGTGTGGGAACAGAACTGCAGGGTCACAGGATCTATATAAAATCAATGCTTACTTCCAAAATATTCTGCAGAGATTTCCTATCCAAAATATTTTTACCTTTCCCTATGTTTGGTTCTTCTTTAATATAGTTCAATAAAGTTTATAATATTGTTCATAAAGGTTAAGTTTTTCTCCTTCTCTCTGTCCCCTGCCCTACACCCTCCTCCTCCTTCCATTGTCAATGAAATATTTTTAAATTATACATTCTAGATATTGATTTCTGATACATAACAATTCATTCAATGGTAGCTGTAGTGTCAGTCGCTCAATCGTGTCTGACTCTTTGCAATCTCAGGAACTGTAGCCCGCCAGGCTGGTTGTCCATGGGAGTTTCCAGGCAAGAATACTGGAGTGGGTAGCCCAACTCAGAGATCAAATCTGGGCCTTCTATATTGCAGGCAGATTTGTTACCATCTGAGCCATGCAGGGAGTACATCTGATGGTGGGGAGGCTTTAATATTCCAGATTCAAAGGCTCACATCCTCTGATATTAAGGGTGGAGAGAATTCTGAGACTCTATTCAGGTCTTGTGACTTTTTCATATTTTTGATAGATCATCATCTCCTTCCTGAGTCAATGACTAGACAGTCAAATGATCAGATGCCATTTTTGCTTTTATGGGTCAGAAAGGCTTTTTGCCAGTCTTTCTAGAATGGCCACCCAGAGGTCTTAAGACACTGTTCCTTTGGATTTCTTTTAGCTCCCAAAGGAGAAGAGTCTGCTTTAACCCTGTACCCAGAGGCCCAGAGAGAGCCCTTGGCTTTATTTGCTCTCTGCTACCAGACCTCTTCTCAGCTGGTCCCAGCAACCACAAGTAGTGGTTGAATTGAGCTGCCATCTTCCCAAATCCCTCTCCATTATTCTGTATTTTCCTCTCTCCATTCAAAGGATCAAGAGATTCATTCCATTGCGTAATATAAGTTCTTTCAGACCCAAGAACAAGGTTCCACCAAAGAATAGATACATACTGTTGAGAATGGCTAATTAAACCAAAATTTCATTAGTTACATGAGCAATGATATGACCTAGAAATTTGTTAGTAATAAGGGAATGCTAAGTTAATATAAGCAATTATTAGTAATGAGCATTGTGAATAGTTTCAGGATAATGGATAGTAAACAAGTTAATGCCTGATGATTAAATATTAAAATTAAATAAATTAATTAGAATTAGAAAAGAGATAACTACAAGGAGAATTTCCATAATAAAGCACAGAGTAGAATATTTTTCCAGATATATGTGTATCATATGTGAAAGAAATATAACTATCTAAAATATAATTCTTTTTGTAACTTCCTTATACTAGGAATTATCTCCTCTCTTTCCTTTTTTTTAAATCTATCTTTTCCCCATCTATTGGACCTTTCCCCATCAGCACTGAAATCTAATTTAGGATCTGCCATTCTTAAAAATAAGAACAAAGCAACTGCCTGCAAGCGTAGTTCTCACTCCACTTTTCAAAGCCAACTTTTCTGAAAGCGTTAATTACAGTTTCCGTCTCTTCCTCTTCAGAGCCCATCTACTCCTAGCTTCTCTCGTGATGGCTCACCACAGTCACACGCTACACCAACCCGGCATTCGCTGAGGTCACTTGCCTTCTTCCTCAGGGCGCCTTGGAGTCCTCATCTCCCTGAGCCTCTCAGAAGCTCCACGCTCCGCAGTACCACTCTTATTCCCTCCTTCTCCCCTCCAGCTTCTCTTCCTCTGCAGTAAGCTCTTTGCCAGCCTCTGCTTCTCTCTCCAGCCACAAAGTCCAGCACTTTCTTTTTCACCCTAGGCACATCCATTTTTAGTTTCCAGAACATTCTAGACTCTTTTCCACATTCTATTCCTCTTCTTGTAAGGTTCTTCCTTAGTTTTCCACATGGAAATACTTACCCAGCAAATGCTACTTGAAAGGGAGGCCCCCTCTGACCTCCCAGCCTGATAAGGTCCACCTATTACATATTCTCCTTGCAATAAATGATTGCCTTTCACTAAATATATNAAGGTTCTTCCTTAGTTTTCCACATGGAAATACTTACCCAGCAAATGCTACTTGAAAGGGAGGCCCCCTCTGACCTCCCAGCCTGATAAGGTCCACCTATTACATATTCTCCTTGCAATAAATGATTGCCTTTCACTAAATATATATATATATATGTTTATATGCATATGATATTCTGTTATAATTTTGACAAAATAAACATTCATGTAAGAATGTGTTAGATGTTTATGTCACAACTAAATTCTAAGCTCTGCTAAATCATAAACTCTAATTTTCTTATTCATTCCTACATCTCCATAATTAGCATATAGTAGCATAGTAAAATATTATACTTTTTAATTGAATAATTATATTAAAAAAACTTTTTTACATATAACCCATAGAGAAAATAACATGTGGAATGAAAATGAAAATAAAATTTTCCTACATAAAGAGAGATCCATTGGAATCTTTCCTTGGATTGAGAGCATCCTTTGCTGTGAAGAGAAATGGATGTTATGTCCAGATGGTACTCCACTAATACTGGTACAATCTGCCTCATGGTTCATATCATTGAGTTTTTTAAATATTTCAGTATACTGACATATCTAAATGGAAACTTTCATCTGAAATCGGCTGTATTTTCATGTGAGTATTATCATTCTTGAAGAAAAGGTAAGGTGCTTTCCCATCAGAATGATTTATATTCTGAATTGTTAGTTGCTCCATCATGTCTGACTCTGCAATCCCACGGACTGTAGCCCACCAGGTTCCTCTGTTCATGGGATTTTACAGGCAAGAATACTGGAGTGGTTTGCCATTTCCTTCTCCAGGGGATAGTCCTGACCCAGGGATCGAACCTGGGTTTCCTGCATTCCAGGTGGATTCTTTACTGTCTGAGCCACTTAGAGAAGCCAACATTCTAAATAACAGTTATTCAGAATGTTTAAGAATTAAAATTTTTAAGACAAAAGCAAAAAGTCAAGGTAGATTTATGAGAATATTTAATAAAAAGCTTTTTTATGTGTTATCACTGATAGGAAGTTTATGTTCTTTCTTATTACAGGATGGGAAAACCTCACTCTGCACAGAAATCTGATGTTTCTGATTCGGAATTCTACATATTGTCACTTCCCAAGGGAGTAAGACAGTCTTTCCATTATATGGGCCATTTCCAACTGGGCTGAGAAAGAAACACTGAGACTGCTCTTTGGAGAACTATTCAACTCTGGGAAAGGATTATGTAACTTAAGAAATTTCATTTAAATTTATTTTTCCATTTTATATATTTCTCAGGAAAAAAGTTCTTGCGTGTAGTCATTAGACAAGGATCATAATCCTCATTGGTAATATGTGATACTTAGCAGATGTTATTGGCTCTGCTAAATGGCTTATAAGATATTAAAATTAATTTTATCAATAATACAATAACATGATTTTAAAACAAGAAGAAAATGATGGGAACAATAAGAATGCAGTACATAATCTTCAAGAAAAAGTTATAAATATGGACTTAAACCACAGGTACACAGACATTTTTATCATTTTTGCATCCCTATGCCATAATATGAATGCCAGAGGCTCACGTCCTAAATTATCATTATTGCATCTTTTGTCTTCTTTATGCTTAAAGAATTTGAAAGCTGCTACTTCATACTCAGCTTCAAAGCACCTACCTCGAGGTGGGCATGCAGTATTAATTGAGGTGACAGGGTGCCTATAATAAGTCACGGCTTCTCCACTCTGCATCTGGTGGATCAGACACATTTTATAAGCCTCAGAAATGATGGTGATGAGCGAATTCTTACAGAATTACCCAGCAACAGAACCTATCTAAAATATTTCAGAATATCAGCTAGTTGTCTTTCTTTCATCTTCTCTCGTTCTTTTACCCTCCTTCCCTTCCACCCTCCCTCCTTACCCATCCACTTAACCTATTTATCAACTGTCTCTCTATATATGTACCTCCATCCAATCTCTCCCTAATATTCTGTTTGTCTTTGTAGTACTCATCACTACCAGCACTAAGTAAGTGTTAGTCACTCAGTCATTTCTGGCTCTTTGCAATCCATGGTTTGTCCATGGTCTGTCCATGGAATTCTCTAGGCAAGAATACTAGAGTGGGTCACCATTCCCTTCTCCAGGGGATCTTTCCCACCAAGCAATCAAACCTGGGTCTCTGGCATTGCAGGCAGGTTCTTTATCAGCTGAGCTACCAGGGAAGCCCTCCAGCGCTAAGAGAACTTCTATGATGCTGGTGATATTCCTTACTTGGTAACAACCAGTAGTTACACTTGAGCAATTGAATTATTTCAAGCTGTTGGGCACTTGAAATGCAGCTAGTGCAATGAAAAAAGTGAATCCTACCTAATCAATTTTAATTAATTTAAATGTGCATTTAACTAACCAATATGGCTAGTGGCTAGGATATAAATATGAACAAAAGGCAACCCTGAACTTTGGACTATCACGTTCCAGGGTGCTTTTACTGACAGCATCCTATACTGGATATCTGGAGGTTTCTTACATTAGCAAATAGTATGTTCCTTATCACACCTGAGTTCAACAAACTAAAAAGATAATAGAAAGTCAAACCAGATAAAACAAATTTATATATACATAAATAAAGAGACTCAAGACAGCAACAAAATGCAATACTAAAAAACACATTAAACAACAAAATGGAGTAAGTAGGTTTGGCTGAAGGCATTCGTTTTCCCCGTGTTTTATATTCTCCTTGAAATAAATTTTATTGATGGGTCCAGACTTTTCTCCAGGCCAGGCTCGTCTATCATCTCATTGTGTGACATCAAACAACTCAAACTGATTGTTCTCCATGAGCCCTGAGTGGCTAAAACTAGGTGTGGGGTCAATCATCTATGAAAACCTCCAGCTATATCACCGCAGAAGTCAAGCTCTTGGAGATTTTTTCCATGACATCTTTAATTTAGTACACAGTTTGCTATGTTTCAAATATTAATCTAGAGATGTGGGAGAAATACTTAAGTCTTCTCCATCTCTTTATATTTTCAGTATTTTTAATACACACACTAAGTACAGTCTTAGGTTGTTGTGAGAAAGCAAGAGACAGACAAGGAGAGACAGAGAAGGCTAAACTGAAACCATAATTAATTTTCAGTTTTAGACAGCTTTTCTTTTGGCAGAAGGATGGTCTCCAAGTACAACTATGTGTGCTGATACAGCATTGTCTTTCATCATACAAACAAAAATGCCCCTAAGAAGCATGGGATCACTCTGCATTTATTGGTTTGTAGGAGCTCTCTTTAGCTCCCACTAAAAAAATGGCCTTTTGAGAATATGCTATGAGTGTTTTCTAGAAGAGAATCTGAGTAAAGAACTGTTTGTCTAGACTACATATGTCTTGCTTTCTTAGAAAATTTTTCATAAATATTTAGGAGCTATGGTCTGGTGTGGTGTCTAGACTATTATGAAGGAAACTCCAATCTGTGATACTGTGGTTCCCAGAGTTTGGGCAGCCTACGAGTTGCTTTTTACTTATAATTTTGAATAATTGTGGTATTTAATTTCCCTTTTCCCAGCCATTGAATATCTCAAAGAGTTATTATTTCTTCTTTCCCTACTTTCAGGAAAGATTTATAGTAGCATTAAACACATTCAGTAATTGTGATAGTCACTTTTGTAGATAGAAAGCCTAATTCAATTGTTCCTGTATAGAAAAGATGTTCAGTCAGTTCTCTATTATTCCCACTAATGGATGGAAGCAATCGAGCAGATAATTTAACTCACCAAAAGGACCAAAATCCATTTTATATTTTACTCTGGAATATGCTTTCATATTTACATTTGAATGTGGGCATGACTGATGCTCAGCCATTCAATCTAAATGATGAAAGCAAACATTTGGAAGGTCTACCAGGAGGAGCAGGAATGATGCCTGGGTCAGACCTGCCTCGCTCTCCTCAGTATTCTAACCTTCACAATTCATTGCTGAAAATGGAATGCATCACTTAACATACTGATGAGAAACAGGAGACTGGAGCAGAATTTCCTTAATTCGCTAAGTTTCTGCCTCAGACCTTTCCTGGGATAGAGAGACAATTAAGCATTCTGGTTTAGACCATTTCTTTTCCAGTTTCTGCTGGAAGAGAAAAGTTTAATTACCTATGAAAGTGAAAGTGTCAGTCGCTCAGTCATGTCCGACTCTTTGTGGCTCCATGGACTGTGGCCTGTGAAGCTCCTCTGTCCATGAAATTCTCCAGGCAAGAATATGCAATGGGTAGCAATTTCCTTCTCCAGGGGATCTTCCTAACCCAGAGATGGAACCTGGGTCTCCTGCATTGCAGGCAGATTCTTCACCATCTGAGCACCAGGGACACTCATGGTAGATGATAAAACCAATAAGATTCTGTATCGGTATCACTTTGAAAGGCAACTGAAGAAGCCCCTAGGCCATGCTTTGTGTCCACTTGTTAAATATTTCTATAACTACACTGCACAATGCAGACGCTTGTCTTCTTTCTCAGCCTATTGTAACAGGGCAGCTAGCACTGTAAGAATTTCACAGACTCTACAGAGGATGCTGCCTGTGTGTTAAAGCTGTTCACACACAGGTACATGTATTACTTTGCTAATGAAAATTTCTGGTATTATTTTGCCAATAATAATCAAAATTGTGATCATAAAAACATTATATATTTAGATAAAATAAAACGTCTTTTATCATTTTGGGAAAAGTGAATTTCAGAAGTGCCCAGATGGCACCCCACTCCAGTACTCTTGCCTGGAAAATCCCTACGGAGGAGCCTGGTAGGCTTCAGTCCATGGGGTCACAAAGAGTCGGACACGACTGAGTGACTTCACTTTCACTTTTCACTTTCATGCACTGGAGAAGGAAATGGCAATCCACTCCAGTGTTCGTTCCTGGAGAATCCCAGGGATGGGGGAGCCTAGTGGGCTGCCATGTATGGGGTCGCACAGTCGGACATGACTGAAGCGATTTAGCAGCAGAAGCAGCAGCAGCAGCAGCAGATATCTTTGCAAGTGTATTAAAAAGTAAGACCAGAAACTATAAAACTCCTAGAGGAGAACATAGGCAAAACACTCTCTGACATAAATCACAGCAGGATCCTCTATGATCCACCTCCCAGAATACTGGAAATAAAAGCAAAAATAAACAAATGGGATCTAATTAAAATTAAAAGCTTCTGCACAACAAAGGAGACTATAAGTAAGGTGAAAAGACAGCCTTCTGAATGGGAGAAAACAATAGCAAATGAAGCAACCGACAAACAACTAATCTCAAAAATATACAAGCAACTTATGCAGTTCAACTCTAGAAAAATAAACGACCCAATCAAAAAATGGGCCAAAGAAATAAATAGGCATCTCTCCAAAGAAGACATATGGATGACTAACAAACACATGAAAAGATGCTCAACATCACTCATCATCAGAGAAATGCAAATCAGGACCACAATGAGGTACCATTTCACACCAGTCAGAATGGC
>SJYV01016857.1:878455-941358 GCA_006410875.1 Neotragus pygmaeus | reverse complement strand
TGGATTCATGTTGATGTATGGCAATGCCAATAGAGTATTGTAAAGTAAAATAAAGTAAAATAATAATAATAATAAACAAATAAATGTTTCCCAGAGTCTGTTAGAATAAATGAAAGATTCTGCTGTAATACAATACATGCAAAATAATAATGGTTTAAAATTTGAATTGAAAAAACTCACTCTATATGAATAGAGAGAATGACTAACAGAATAACTAATGGCATCTGAAAACAACAACATGAGGTTGATGATTACCTGCCATATTTTTGAGCATTTTAGTCTTAGCCTTGTTAAGATCAAGTTGTAAGATTATTCTTGAAATTTTGGTCTCAATTCTATGCAATTGTTAGACTGCAATAAATCTGATTCAGAAAAAAAATTAATCATGAGAATGTTAGATTCTAATTCACATGTTTAAAACATCTGAAATTTAGTTGTGGGATTTGTTTCATTATAAAATGTAATAGGAAAATTGTAAAGTTTTCCACAGACCTCTGTAAATGTATTTTAAAGATAATCCATTTAAATTGTAAAAGCAGAGCTAAGATAAATGTTAATAGTTACACTTTTATCTCTTCTGTGTTATTTATCTACATTCCCAACTTGACTCATTGTTGGCCTCTAACATCATATGTATTAATTAAATAATAATATTTCATCATATATGGCTGGAAACTAAACAGCAATGCAAGGCCTTCAGGAAACAAAAATTTTGGCCGGGGTGGTGCAGGCTTCTTGGTGGAAAAGGATATACTTGAGTTGGGCATTGAGAGATTAACTGTAATAACAAGGAAAAACAATAATGGTACTTAGGTTTTAAACTTTTTTGATTTTACTTCTAGAAAACTATTTAAATATACTTCTTCGGGAATATAAGCCCAAAATGCTGTTGAGACTTCCCTGGCAGTCTAGTGGTTAAGACTATATGCTTCCAAAGCAGGGAACATGGGTTTCATCCCTGGTCAGGGGGCTCCAATACTTTGACCAGCTGATGCAAACAGCCGACTCGGAAAAGACCCTGATGCTGGGAAAGAATGACGGCATAAGGAGAAGGGGATGACAGAGGATGAGATGGTCGGATGGCATCACCAATTCATGAACNNGGGTGGGAAGTGGGAGGGGGATTCAGGATTGGGAGCTCGTGTACACCTGTGGTGGATTCATGTTGATGTATGGCAATGCCAATAGAGTATTGTAAAGTAAAATAAAGTAAAATAATAATAATAATAAACAAATAAATGTTTCCCAGAGTCTGTTAGAATAAATGAAAGATTCTGCTGTAATACAATACATGCAAAATAATAATGGTTTAAAATTTGAATTGAAAAAACTCACTCTATATGAATAGAGAGAATGACTAACAGAATAACTAATGGCACCTGAAAACAACAACATGAGGTTGATGATTACCTGCCATATTTTTGAGCATTTTAGTCTCAGCCTTGTTAAGATCAAGTTGTAAGATTATTATTGAAATTTTGGTCTCAATTCTATGCAATTGTTAGACTGCAATAAATCTGATTCAGAAAAAAAATTAATCATGAGAATGTTAGATTCTAATTCACATGTTTAAAACATCTGAAATTTAGTTGTGGGATTTGTTTCATTACAAAATGTAATAGGAAAATTGTAAAGTTTTCCACAGACCTCTGTAAATGTATTTTAAAGATAATCCATTTAAATTGTAAAAGCAGAGCTAAGATAAATGTTAATAGTTACACTTTTATCTCTTCTGTGTTATTTATCTACATTCCCAACTTGACTCATTGTTGGCCTCTAACATCATATGTATTAATTAAATAATAATATTTCATCATATATGGCTGGAAACTAAACAGCAATGCAAGGCCTTCAGGAAACAAAAATTTTGGCCGGGGTGGTGCAGGCTTCTTGGTGGAAAAGGATATACTTGAGTTGGGCATTGAGAGATTAACTGTAATAACAAGGAAAAACAATAATGGTACTTAGGTTTTAAACTTTTTTGATTTTACTTCTAGAAAACTATTTAAATATACTTCTTCGGGAATATAAGCCCAAAACACTGTTGAGACTTCCCTGGCAGTCTAGTGGTTAAGACTATATGCTTCCAAAGCAGGGAACATGGGTTTCATCCCTGGTCAGGGGGCTCCAATACTTTGACCAGCTGATGCAAACAGCCAACTCGGAAAAGACCCTGATGCTGGGAAAGAATGACGGCATAAGGAGAAGGGGATGACAGAAGATGAGATGGTCGGATGGCATCACCAATTCATGAACATGGACAAATTCTGGGAAATGGTGAGGAACAGGGAGGCCTGGCGTGCTGCAGTCCATGGGGTTGCAGAGTTGGACAGGACGTGGTGATTGAACAATAGCAACAGGGAGCTGAGATCCCACGTGCTGCACAGTCAGCAAAAGACAGAAACAAAACCGAAAACAAACCAAAAGCCCCCAAATACTGTTTGCCACTATGTAAAGACACTCTCAGCAAATAAATAGTTTTAAAAAACAAGACAACAGGCTCCAAATGGAGTCACTCATAGGTCCCATCTCACTAAACCGAGCTTTCATTACACCATTTCAGTTTTTCCAGAATCTTACGCCAGTCAATAGGCATCACCTAACTGGCTAATTTGCCTGATAGACCCTACCATCCCCTCAAAGAAAGTGGCCTTGTCATAACCCATCCAATTGTTCTGTCTGGTATAACTTCCTTGTTCCTGCTCCCTGGTGCCTAATAAGTCTTTTCATTTTGTTCAGTTGCTTGGAGCTCTTTTCTGTTTGCTACAGCGGATGCTACCTGATTATGAATTATTGAGTAATACCAATAAGATCTTTAAAATTTCCTTGGTTGAGTTTTGTTTTTTAACGATAGGAATTGAATTCTAAAAAGGAAAAATATAGCAACAATTTTTGATCTATGGAGATAAGGACAGAACATATTTCTCACACATCCTCAGAGAAGAAGTAGAGACATAATACATTCCAACTAAATATAAGCTGATTCCTGTCCTGAATATTCATACTATGAGGCCAGTTCTTGCCTATCTGTCAATACCCTCAAAATTCAGAAGGGAAGAGAAAGAGGAGTTGATGTTTATATATCATCTCACCCATTATTTCATTTAACTCTAACAATTAATTGCATGATAATATTAATACCCTGATAATTATAAAGTATTTTGTACTCATTTAAAGGCTCAGAAACTTTAAGGGACATAAGTGGTGTATCAGGAACTCAAACCCAGAAATAGGAACCCAAAACCAAAGCCTTTCTGCTACAACACTCACTGTAGAGAGAAAGAACAGAGTTTAGTAATTATTGGGCAAGTTTTATTTATATTTTCAGAAAAACTAATTAAAATTATGCTTATCCTTAATAAATAGTTTCAAAGTAAGCTAAATTAACTATGAGGAATAAATTAGTTAAAATTCAGAAAAACAGACAAGACAATTTGTGGATATTAAAATTTAAGTAAAATTACATTTCTATTTTCAATTAATATATTTGTTCCCTATATGCCATACACTGCAGTAAGGATATACCATTATAAATGACATCATTTTTGCCCTTGAGAAGTTCATATTGCTTGGGATGTCCATATTTTCAGTTTGCTTAATGGGAAATTTGTTGCTATGGGGATCAGCAAGAGACAAATGTGAGCACATTTAAGAGCATAGTGTGATTTTGAAATAAGAAGACAGTTCCATAAGCCACCCAGGAATATTTATCTATTTATATTATAATCACACTGGGTGCCTAATGATTTATTTTAACTTGTTTCTGCTAAAAGGCTCTCAGAAACCCTTCCTGTTTTCACCTTGCTTTTCTTCCTCATTTTCTCATCACTCAAGCTCTACCCTTCACTCACTGGTTTAGACTCCTATTTGGATGTGTGAAACATTTTTCAGACCCCTCCCAAGGTCAGCTCCTCTGTTCTTTTCAAACATTAATGCATTCTTTGCAAAGCCTCACCAACATTAAGAATTCCTTACAAGTAGGCATTAAATTTTACCGCTAGTAATAAATATAAGACCAGCCAGGACTGGGTGCCTACATATGGACAGAAAAGGGCATCTATCATAAACATATTTTAATTAAGAAGTATTTTAACTTGATTGAAGAAATACTGTCCTTTTTTTTTTAATCTGCCAGTACAAGAAGTAGTGCCTGATTTTATAATATATCTTATTATGATTAAAATGAAATTCTGTCTATAACAGCTAATCTTTTTAATTACCAAATACAGAAATTAAAGGAAGCACAAAAGGGGACCCATTATCCTGTACGGGATGAGAACAATGCCTTTCTAGAAGAGATTTCTGTGCTGAGACATGTCTCATTACATTTGCATGTACTCCTCTAAGACTGCATCCAAAAAGGTGCCCATTTACTTCACAAAAGAGGGATTTCATTTACTTTCACTCACCAAGGTAATTCCGTCAGGCTTTGGGTAACTTGTTTCGAAAGTCTTCCTCCATTTTGAACATCGCCTTTAAATATATGTATATCGGATCAGTTAAGGCCAAGAGGTAAGAAACTGTAGTAGTCTGACATAAATCCATCTATATGACTAGAAAAATGCATGGTATGTATTTTCTATTGAATTTGGGCTTTTTTCATCTGTAATATACAGTTCTTTGGTATTATCACACAAGCATCTAATGTCAAACAGAAAGTATATTTCAAAAATCTGATAATATATTCTGCCTTTTAATATTTTCTCATGTACCAAGGGACTTTTAGTAATTAGAAGTTGTCACAAAATCCAGATACATAAAAGCAAACATGTTCCTTGTTTCCTCAGGTAGTTAAGCCCTTCTTGCTGTGCTGTGCTCAGTGGCTAAGCCACGTCTGACTCCTTGGGACCCCAGTGACAGTAGCCAGCCGGGGATGGGTTCCTTTTCCTCCTCCAGGGGATCTTCCTGATCCAGGGATTGAATCCAAATCCCCTGTGCCTCCTGCACTAGCAGGCATACTCTATTCAGCCACCAGGGAGGTCCTTAAGCCATTCTTGCTTGCATACTAAGTCACTTCAGTCATGTACAAGTCTTTGCAACTCTATAAACTGTAGCCCACCAGGCTTTTCTGTCCATGGGATTCTCCAGGCAAGGATACTAAAGTGGGCTGCAGTGCCCTCCTCCAAGGGATCTTCCCAACCCAGGGGTTGAACCCACGTCTCATATCTAACCTGCATTCAGGCAGGCTCTTTACCACTAGTGCCACCTGGGAAGTCTCTTATGCATTTATAAAATGGTTCCTCATTCCAGCCTAAGTTATACGAAATCTACCCACACAAAGATATAGACAGAGAATCATAGATGAATGTTACAGCCTCAGTCCTAATTTTCTTCTGGCTTTATATTTACTTGGGACAGGCTTTAGCCACTGCTATACAAAAGAATATTCAACTTTTTCCCACTCATGTTTATTAGAATAGATGGAACTGCAGATCCTTACCTATCCCCGTTTGCACTAAGTCAAGAAAAAAATCTGAATTAGGTGAAGAATGGAGATACCTTTGATAAGGAATAAAATTACCTTTGATGAAATCTAATGAAGAAGCCTATTTTCTCCTAAATATGACAAATCAAATACTTATAATAGAAATGTAAGGATAAATTAATAAAACATTAACATAATAAAAGATCAGTTATTAAAACCTAGAAAACTTTCATGGACCCCTATGAAACATAACCATTGCTTTAGGAAAACTATTGATAGTAACTTTGTTTTCCTGTAATTGGTCATTGTTAGTTTCTTTGTGGGCAAAATTTTCAAATCTACTCTTTTATCAAAACTTTTCAGGAAATACTTTTATGAAAATGTGAAGTAACTGAAAGTCACTTAGTTGTGCCCGACTCTTTGTGACCCCACACACTATAGCCCCACCAGGCTCCTCTGTCCATGGAATTCTCCAGGCAAGAATACTGGAGTGGGTTGTCATTTCCTTTTCCAGGGATCTTCCAACACGGATCAAACCCAGGTCTCCTGCATTGCCGGTGGACTCTTTACCAGCTGAGCCACCAGGGAAGCCTGGTGAAAATGTACAAACTGCCAAATTTAATATTAGAATTAAACACTCAAATTCTAGATACTGAGAAACTAATAACTTAGAGACTTTAAGGGAGCTGAAAAATAGAATCAACCTGCAAATGAATTTATTTTAAATCATTAGAATCGAAATATGATACTACTTCTAATCTAGATGACAACAGCTAAAAACTTTTGCTTTTATTTTCCATTTTACAAAGATTCCAAATTCTTATTTTCCAATACTAAACTTCACCATCATGTAAACTGACTCTTTCTGGGCCTTATGTCTTTTATTCTTTTAAGATAAATGGTAGCTGTGGGAAGCTATCTTATTACCTCTCAGGGGTTCTATTTTATACTCAAACATTGCTAAATAAGGGTATGAGATAGAAGGACCATATATAATGAACTAGTGGGTGAAGAACTATTGTTAACTAAGAAATGCCTAGTTTTGTGAGAAAAATATAAAAAACAAAGAGAAAAATTAAAATTTAAAAGTAGACATGGGATCTAGTTGACAGAACTGAAATCACATTATCAAGTAAGAAAATAACTAATCTTGAATAGACAAATTATGTAATTTTTTTCTTAAAAATAATGGAAATAAGAAAATGGGGATATTCTACTGAGAAATATTATCAGATAGAAAGTGAACAGAAGCTGTCATTTTCTAGGAGTGTGTATTACACACAAATCTCTTGATGTACTGATAAACTCAGATTATCTTAAACAATGAAGAGAAATCACCAGCTCAGAAGACTTGATCAACTGGTACAATGATGCTACCAGAGACAGATTTCTTCCATCTCTTCCCTCCCTGTCTTCTAAATATTATTTCCACCCAAAACTGGCTTTGGCTTTAATCTAAAGCTCTCCTCCTAGTTAGAAGATAAGAGTTTAGCTGCTAGCAAGAGAGACAAAATTGTATTCAGTAGAAAGACGGATTGCTTTTTCCAGTGTACTACTTAGAAAAAAATCCAAATTCTTTCCAAGAAGTCTGCAGAAAATGTCTCCATGATCTGCATACGCCCAAATTATGCTACGATTCTAGTGTGGTGACTTTGTGGAAGTCAGCTTTCACAAACTATTCATGGCCAAAACATACAAACTGGCATACAGTTAGTTAACAAGATGAAAAGTGAAGGGATCCAGAGCAATTCAATTTGGTCCATATCTACTAGGGGGAGGTTATCTGCTCTTGCAGTAGGCAATGAGATTCATCCTGGCTTTTGCTACTGTGATAAGGAAAATTGGAGCTCACTTATGACAGGGACATCTGTTACTGAGATCTTTCAGAGCATGCTGCCACCTTCAGTCGAGAGAAAATGGACTTATCTACTGATGATCGAAGTGCCCAATATATTTGAATCTGAGTTTGCTTTCCTCTCCGCTATTTTTTCTCTTCCTTCTTACTCAACTCTCACTCTCAGCAGACACACATCTACACATAATAGACAAACAAGCAAAGGTATAGGAATTACCTGATATGGTTTCTCTGAATTGATCCAATTGCTTTCATCTTTTTATTCTTTTCTTCCATGTCAGCTTTCTTTACTTTCTGATCATGTGTTTTATTCTTCTATATCATCTACTAGCTTGCAGCACTTTGAAAAATTGTGCCTCTTAAGATTCCTTCAAAGCAGTATCTAAACATGTTAGAGAAAACAGATAAATATATGCTTTAGTATAATTAAATTTAATGAGGAAAAGTCTTTTGAATTATATAAAATGGAATCTAAAAGAAAAATTTTATTCATTTGCTAAACATATTAATATGATTATCTGTTCTATGAGAGGCATTCTCATTAATATGAAAATTCTGCTGTATGTTAAACACACACATTATTTAAATTTTTATATAATTTTTAAAAAGAATTTGAGAAATATATAAAACATAGAATGGTAGATTGTAGCAAAATGCCTTTAAGCTTCTGTGTGTGTGTGTGTGTCTGTTAGCTGTTCAGCAGTGTCTGACTCTTTGTGACCCCAAGGACTGCAGCCTACCAGACTCCTTTGTCCATGGGATTCTCCAGGCAAGAATATTGGAGTTGGTTGCCATTTCCTTCTCCAGGAGATCTTCCCGACCCAGGGATCAAACCTGGGTCTCCTACATTGCAGGCAAATTCTTTACTATCATAATTATTTTATTACATATCAGATACATGTGTAAATTTACATAAATTAAAATAAACTATATATTTATAAATAGTAGATATATATATTGTTTTGCTCATAAAGACTATAAGCTGTCACAACTTCAATTGAAAATTTAGTGAAAATACTGACTTAGAAAGTAAAATTACATAGGAATATAATTGGGTATCTCCTTAATTCCAAATTAAGTTTTAATTAAACAACAGAATTCCTTATTAATAATTTTTATTTCTTTGGAGACAGATGTCCAACCTATTCAATGTTTCTAAAATGTTTGTTGTTTTTAAATGTTCACTGAAAAAGATATTCCTTTGTCACATTATCATACAACTTCAGTGGAATTTTAAGATATCACATCATGAACATATATATGTATCTATATCGTATTTGATTGTATACATTATAAAATGAGGATTTTCCTTCAACTTAGCATCCCATACATGCAGAAAATTGCATTGATTTTATTTTTTTTATTTAACTGTCTAGATTAATTTTATAATAAAATCAATTACTTGTTTAAAATAAAAACATTTGTACAATTCCTGATTGCTATATATTTAGAGTCAATATGTGGCCCCTAAAAATTTGACAATCAATCAAAAATAAAAAAAAGAAAAAGATTCATTAGACTGTTCCTTTCCTTTTAAAATTTAAGATTATAACAATTTCAATATCACAACAGTAAGTCATTCAATCTCATAAAGCAATATTCATGTATAATTTCAAATAATAGACCACAGTGTGTGGTTTAGTCTAATCAGTGTGGTAAATAATATATAACAATAACTGAATTCACAAGAATAGCTTCAAGTGATTAGAGAGATTGTCAAGCACCATAAAAATGGTAAAATAGAAGACATTTTGGAATTGCGACAGCTGCTAGTGGTGTAGAAGAACATAGGATCTAAATATCATATATGTATCAGGTTTTATATACTAAGTCAGAAGCATAATACATATTTCTGTATATATCCATGCTTTGTCAAACCAAAGATGAAAGATCATTTGATTAAACATAGTATCTAACCCATAAGTATTTAAGACTTCAACTAAAACCTGTATTTTTAAAAAAAGAGCAAGAAAGAAGAGTGAACACAATGGTCTATTCAACTCATTCTTTCTAACTTCACTGTAGGTAGTATTCATATTACTTTAACTATATTGCTCATTTTTAATATTGATTTTAACAAGTGTTTAGCAGTATGAATTGAGATTGATAATATTTTAATCACAGAAACTAATCATCTCTATATAGATTCTGTGAAAGTGATTTTAGCTACCTTAATCAGGCCAGTCATTAGACTTTTATAGTTATTATTTTCATATACTATTTCTTAGTTATCAATATAACATTAATATATTTACTTTTTAATGTATTTAATTGGTAATACAATTAACCAGTTTGTTCTTTCAGTATAATATTTGGTGAGTAATGTTTACTCAATGACTAAAACAGGTTTTAATACATTTTACTGTAGTAGCCTTGATTGCAGATTGAGAAGAATAAGAAGTATAAATGCCTATTAACATCAAAATCATGACAGACATTAAAAAACTTGCATACTGGTAGAAATTGTCAAATTAATTTCAAAAAGATTAAACACACCCTATAACTGCCTATAATTTGGGGAAACTGTTATGGACCACACACCCTATAAATGCATATAATTTGGGGGGACTGTTATGGACCTTGTCTGTCTGTCTTTGCCAACATTTCTAAACTGGCATGGTTTTGTCATGATCACTGAAGTGTTTAAATGTACACTGACATGAATAAACACATGAAATCCCTGCCAAGCCGAATCTTGGAGAAATGTTTCTAAAAATTTTATACATGAAAAGAGGAAATAGTAATAAAAGGTGGTATATGGGGGCTCCTAATGATCTCCATCCAACATCTTCCCCAATAACAATGTCCAGAGCAGTGTGGGCAGGAGACTCAAGGGCTCTGGAAAGTGTGCCATTGTGTCTGGGGTGGTCCATCTTTCTTTTATTGAGAAGGGTCATGTTCTATTAAAGTCTGAGTATACTGACTTTCTTATTAGGTTTGGGTTAGGCTATCTGGAGTAGGCAGTGTCCCAGTGCTATCAGTATATAGAGATCATCTGTGGATTTCAGCTCTTTCATTGCATCTCTCATGCCACTCTGATCAAAGTCATAAATCTACGGAAAAAGTCAATCTGTCTGAGTTGTCATTACGTCTTAGGCAATTAGGATGTTTATTACACTTTTCTATTTTCCGACATCATCTTCCTGCTGGAAAGCATCCAAATGGAGCCCACTGTCCGTATGACATTAGACTGAAGGATTTCTTTGCTCCCATTGTCTCAGAAATGCCCTCTGACTTGTGGATACTTTAAAAGAGGACTCACTTTGTGGGGAGACAAGGCAATCTTCCCTTGTCTCACAGAGCCTCTCCATCATCTCTGCAAATCCTACCTACAATGACCCATTAATCAAGAGGATGGTAGAAGACACCATGGAGACATCACCACAGTCCAGACTCCAAGGACACCAGACACTTGTGTTACACGAGAATTATGCAAGATAAATGCCAATACAAACAAGAAGGAAAACTGACCCTGAGGGGGAAACAAAAATAATAAATAAAATAAAAAATTTTCTTAAAAAAATAAGGAAATAACTTTAAACAATTCTAATCCCTTAAGGAATTTGAGAACATGTATAAGCAAACTATAAAATAAGAAGAGAAAAGAGCCTTCAGAGAATAAGAAATGGTTCTTAGAAATTAAGACCAAGGTTTTCAGGTAATTATTGTCTGAGCAAAAGATCATTATTAATTAGCTGGGGAAAAAGATTACAGGAAATTTCCCAGAATATACAATAAAAAGGCAAAGTGACAATGTAAGAGAAAAATCATGAGAAATAAAGGTATATCCATATGGTTCTATAAACATGTAATAGAAGATTTTGAAGGAGAAGTCTGTGGCTATTGGGAAAAATGTTTCTTTTCCAAGAGTTAAAAGTCGGAATTGCATCTTAGTGGACTAATCCAGTTGTAAGCCTGTCCTTGAAGCAATTACTATACCAGGGATATGGAGAGAAAGGAAAGGCCATATATCTATTTTCAGATCTTAAAACTAAATAAAGATTTAATATATGCACTAATCTGAATGTAAATATTATCAGTTTTGCCCATGTCAGGGTACAGCTGACAGAGGATGAAAAAAAGAATTAAGGATGAGATATGTAGGGGAAAATATATGTTTTAACAGGGTGGGGCATCAAGAGATGTCAAAAGTTGCTAAGAAAAGAAAAACTAAACATTTATATAGATTATTTAAAAGTATTTAATGAAATCAATAGAAAAACTAAAATAACAATTTCCCTTAAAAAGAGAGAGGGTGAGAGGAGGTAGTGGTAAATAAGCTGAAACCTCCCCTCTTATATGGAAGGGAATTAAAACATAACATCTAAAACTGATAAAATGTACAGAAGATTGTAATTTAGAAATATGGCAGTAACCACCAGCAGAATTGAAAGGAGAAATGTTTCAGTTTTTTCTAGCAACTAGGATTGTGTTCATTAAGAGGTAATATCTAAAATTTATAAAATGTAAAGAAGAATGTAGTTTAGGAATATGGTAGTAACCACCAGCAGAATTGAAGAAAGAAATGTTTCAGTTTTTTTCTAGCGACTAGGATTGCCTTCAGAAAAACACTGAAGGGAATCTTCTAGTTTAATTGGATACTCTCCACTTAAAAAAAAAAGAATTATCAATTATAATGATACAAATGTGTAGATAAATACATGAAGACACAATGCCTAATGAAAAATGAATTAAATTTAGAAAACTTAACTTGGGATTTTTTTAACAATAAAATCTGAATTTGAATTATATTACTATGTCTGTAAGTAAAACATGTATGTATGAGTCTGAAGAATATACAATTTTTGTATTGTAAGAACTCTTATGAATTGAATAACCTATCTTTATCTCAGTGGCAGACACCTTCTTCAAAGGATCAGACTGTAAATACTTTAGGAATTCTGAGCCAGCCAAGGAAAAAAAAAAAAATCAAGGCATCGTTTATGTACATATATAATAAGGGAGGAAATTTCCACAAATTTGTGTTGCTGAAATTCAGAATTTAATAAAAATCAAGTATATATATATATTTTTTTTAATAATATAAATCTACCAATGAGAAGAAGGGAATTTTGGGGGGAAGATAATAACATTTTGTTTAGTTGGCATTTAAGGTTAGTATTTCTGATTATCAAATCAGTTGTAAATATCCACATGTAAAAAGAGATTTGTTCGTGGGCTTCCCCCCAAAATCCTAGACCCCATGCATTAGACCTACAGTTTGTAGTTTGCTGACCCCCTGCTTTATCCAGTATGCAACTATTTCATTGGAATCTAACTTAGATTTCTCAACAATTTATGGTAAAGAATTGATTTTAGTTTTTGTTTTTTAATCCTGTTGTAGAATTGATACTGCGTTAAATAAAGTAAGTTGAACTACTAGAAAAATGAAATTTAAAAAAGAGACATATAAAACACAAACCCTTTTTTATTATTAGAATCAATAACCATAAAATTACTCTTTTAAATATCTATAAAATTTTCTAAACCCTTATTTTCAAGTTCTGTATTTATCTAGGGGCCAAACAGTACTAAAGAGTTGGCAGTCTTGTATTAAAGAGTTCATTCACTCTTCTGAATTTAAAAATACACGTATTCCAAATGGACTGTAATATAATTACTAACAGAGATAGCACTAACAAAATGTGGAACATGTTTTTCTGTGTCATCAGTTCAGTTCAGTCGCTCATTCGTGTCCGACTCTTTGCGACCCCATGAACTACAGCACGCCAGGCCTCCCTGTCCATCANACTCATTCATTCCTTTATCTCTGTCTGAGTTAATTCTACCCTGTTGGTCCCAAGTGAAAAGTTTGTGCAGTTTCTGGGGTAAAATATTGGAAGCCACCAAAATAATTTCTCACTGAACTTCTCCCAGTTTGCTAATTAATATTATTTTGGTCATCGCAGTCTGTTATGCAGTTGGAACAATTTCCCAGAGGCAGGAAGTCAGACATTCATCCACAGAACCAACTAAATTCCTTGCATGTGAGGGATAAGACTGATTCATCAGGAGTACTTTCCTGTGGTTTGATAACTTAGCTTTCCTCGTCGCTCAGATGGTAAAGAATCTGCCTGTAATGCAGGAGACTGGAGTTCAATCCCTGGGTTGGGAAGATCCCCGGGAGAAGGGAATGGCTACTTGCTCCAGTACTCTTGCCTGGAGAATACCATGGACAGAGGAGCCTGGCAGGCTACAGTCCATGGGGTTGCAAAGGGTCAGACATGACTGAGGTTGTGGACTTTGAAGAGGGCTTTCTGGCCTGATAAACAGGGGAGCTTAGATTCCTGACAGAAAAGTTATGTGATAAAGATACCTTCAGTCAGACACATGCTTAGAGCTGTTTGCATATCTTCAGTGAGGAGATGCTAGCTTTGTTTTGAAGCTGGAAAGAGAAATAGCCAGGGCTGTTTTCCATCAGGCTGCATACGGGCTTATCCAGAGGAGTGTCGCTTTCTGCTCATTGATGCCACAACTATCTCTTTGCGCACAGAGCCACAGGAGCTTACCTTTGAAACATTAGCTGTTCACCCTCATAATTGCTCCATCCTCTAATTTAATGAAAACCCATTAAACTGAAACAATAATTAAAATGAGACATCATCTCTGTAGGAGGTTTGCATATTAAAATCACAGTGCATTTCAACGCAGGCAGATTTTTATTCTTGAACAGCATTCGAGGAACATGTAAAAATGATTTATGATGAATAATCATAAATTAGAGAGCTTGCGGTCGAGCATGATGCCTCACTGTTTACTGTTGAGTTGGAGTAGATATGGCAAGGTCAAGGCCAGTGGAGCATTGAAAATGTCTCTCTTAAGCCTGAGAGTTGGGACTGCACAAAAGGGTACCAATCCTATTTGGGTCAGCCCCCTGCTCCAGACTTTTCAAGCAGGCTGGTGAGTGCACTCAGTTTATGGGACAGTTGAGAGTTTTGGAAGAAGAGTGCCCCTTAGATAGAGGAGAGCTGGCATTGGAGTGGAGTGGAGAAGTTTAAAGATTCTTTGGGGACTAGGGAATTCATACAGAAATACCCAGAAAGAGCTGAAAAGTTGTTGGGCAAATTATGTAACTTCTACAAGCCAGAGATTCCTTATCTTGAAAGTGAGGTTATTAATGCCTACCTAGTGGGTTTTGGGGCTTGCCAGGTGGCGCTGCTGGTAAAGAACCTGCCTGCCAATGCAGGAAATGTAAGATGAGGATTCGATCCCTGGGTTGGGAAGATCCCCTGGAGGAGGGCATGGCAAACCACTCCAGTATTCTTGCCTGGAGAATTCCATGGACAGAGGAGCCTGGGGGGCTACCGTCCATAGGGTTGCAAAGAGCTAGACACTGAAGCAACTTAGCACACACGCGCATGCTTGCACAATGGATTATTATGAATGTGAAATGTGATCCTGTGTGTGAACCCCCTGGTAAATGTTAAACTCAGACTTCCCATGTGTAGATTTCTAAGTTGTCTTTGCAAAGTGACTCAGAAATGATGTCCGAAGGAGAGGCCAGCGTGGAGGAAATACAAAGCACAAGCTATGTAGTGGACACAGTCCGTGACTCCTCTCTGAGCCCGGCCCTGTGGGTAGTATTACCGCTGTGTTACAGGTGGGGCAACTCAAGGATGAAGGAAGGAAGCTAAGTTACCTCAAGTCTCACAGCGGCTCCATGGTGGAGCTGGTATTCAGGCACCAGTTGGGCTGAGATGAGTGATCAGGGCTGAGAGGCAGTGGTGAGTCGTGGTTGACAGTAGACAGATCTGAGTTTGAGATCCAGTGGCAATACTTAAATACAGAGCTTCTTAACTCTTTATACCTCATTTATAAGATGGGAATAACAGTACTGACATTGCTGGGCTGCAGGTGAGGACTGAATTAGGAAGTATATTTAAGCCCATTGCTTAAATAGATGAAATATATTTAAGTGTATTTATTCTAGCACAGAGCAAAAATTCAAAGATGTTTGGATGTTGGTTGGTTGGCTAGACCTAGATTGGATTTACAGGAAGCTTCATAGGCTCTGCTAGCTTTTTAAGAGGAGAGGGTTACAACTGACCACTCACCACGCCTCCAGCCATGGCTGGCGACCCTTGCTCACTTGCCCGGTGTCCTCCTGCTGGGCCACAGCAATAGCCCGCCATGACTGCAGGGCCCTCCTGGCAGGGTGGAGACTGGCATAGCTTTGCACACCCCCATCCTCTAGGTCTCATGGCCTGCCCTAGCTGTTTTCCAAATAAACAGTGGGCCAGTGCTTCCCCTGTGGCAGACACTGTTTTGAGAGCTTAATGTGTATGAATCAATTTGATGTTCATACTGCTTTTATGGGATAGATGGACTTTTATTCCCATTTTACAGATGAGGAAGCTGAGGCACAGAGAGGTTAAGGGGTCCATGGTCACATGTCTGGTATGTGGGGAAGCTGGAATCTGAGCCAGTCAGGCTCCATAGTCTGAGCGCTTAGCCACTACCCTGCACTGCCCCTTGTTGGGAGGATCGGGTTTCTGAGGGGAAGCTCTCTGGTCCTGATTCAGGCTATTCTAGCCTTGTATTCCCTCCTAAGAATTCCCACTTTGCTTCTGCCTCTGAACTGAACAACTGAGCAGTTCCCATTCGTCTCTGTTTTTGTCTTTATTACGCGATGCTTAGCCCCTGGCAGATAAAAGATGTGTCTCAAGTTTTGTGTCCATAGTTCCTGGTTCAGAAGAGTGCTCAATAAAGGTTTTCAAGGTGAGGAATTAATGAGCGAATGATTGGAAGAATGGCTGAGTAGTCAGCAGAGGGCAGGGCCAGGACTGTCCTCATGTCTTCTGCAGGAACCCAGAGAGCATCGTGTGCTAGGAGAGTCGCCTGTATTTGACAGCCTCTGTGCATCAGGATGTGGTGGGCATCTCTCTGCACCCTCGGACTCTTGACCATGACTGTGGATTAAAATGACACTTGACTCAACTGCTAGTTATTACCGAAATAGACCTCAAATCCCATCAGCCTGAGCTGTTATGAACTGTGGGGAGGGGGTGGGTCTGTGTTGAAATGCCCCTGCAGGCCGTTCTGGGACCTGACTGGCCCCCTGCATTAAGGAGGGGAGTGGTATTCCATGGGAAGCCAGAGCTGGTTGAGCTTGGCTGGAGTTGGGGGTTAAGGGGGGTCTTATTGATTTAAAGAGACACAATTTCATGATTGAAAGCTGGAGAGTTGGTACTTATTTTCTTTTTGGATGCCCTTTTTGCTTCTCCTGTTTCTATAATGTGCTCTTATATTTTTAGCATAAGATTGATTGTTTTTTCCTTACAGTGATTCTCAGAGGAGATCTGGAAAATTGAGACATGGTGAAAGAAGAAAAGTATCACTCAGATTAGCTTCCAATGTTAACATTTTGATTGAAGGCCATTTGTATCTTTCTGCTATGCATCACTAAATACATTTTTATATACTTGATATGTCATTATGCATGCAGTTGTATCCCTGTTTGATATTATTGCCTAGGAATTTTCTGTTATTTTAATACTTTTGATGTTATATTATCCTGTGTAATTTTCCATTGGTTATATGCAGTCTAATTTATAAACATTCCCTAGGTAGCTTTTTTGCTATACAGTGAAGTATTCCCTCCTCTCACCCCGCTAGTTTTAATGAGATATAATTGGCATATAACATTGTATTAAAGTGTACAGCATAATGATTTGATGTATGTATACTGCAAAATGATTACCTCAATAAGCTTAGTTAACATTCATCACCTCGCATAATTACATTTTTTTTCTATGATAAGGACTTAAGATCTACTCTTAGCAACCTTCAAATATATAATACGGTATTAACTACAGTCACCATGCTTTTCACTACATCCCTAGAACTTACTTATCTTAGAACTGCAAATTTGTAGTTTATACAAGGCAGCCTTTATTAAAAAATCTTTACCAGACTTTTGTTTTCCTGTCCTGTGATTCAGATAGAGTTGGCATCCACGCTTTACCTCTCTGCTTTGAGGATTCCACTGAGATGGGAGTGAGGTATGAGGATTATGGAGGGAGACTTGATCACTCGTAGGTTATGGTGCTAATATAAGGAGACAGGGGGCTTCCTAGGTGGCGTTAGTAGTAAAGAATCTGCCTGCCAATGCAGGAGGCACAGAGAAGCAGGTTCAGTTCCTGGGTCTGGAAAGATCTCCTCGAGGAGGAAATGGCAACCCACTCCAGTATTCTTCACTGGAGAATCCCATGGACAGAGGAGCATGGTGGGCTATAGTTCATGAGGTTGTAAAGGGGTGGGCATGGCTGAACACACATAGGGAGACAGCCTGAACAGGACTGGTTTGCTAACTTCTTAGTGACCAGGGGATGCATTGATTTTCCTTGCTGGTATTTTTAAATGTTGAGAAGAGGAGTTCGGTTCCCCCACCATGCTCATCTAATTAGTAAAATCATGGGGACATCTGAATCTCTTGGGTCACATAGGAATTTTAAAAAATTAGCACCACGTGTCACAGGATTCTTTGGGTTTAGTCTCTGAATGAGCTAGGGATGCTTTGCTGGCTTTATTATTCCTTAGGCAGCTTATTATTTTAATGTAATTTTCTCTGAAGGTTGGGGTTATAATTGAGTGTCTTTGGTAAACCTCTTCTGTTGGGTCCCAGACTTTGGAATCAAGATATATTACTAGTGCAGCAAATAGCTTTTGAGGTTTCACCACATGCCAGGCACGAGGCTGAGTGCGAGTATCTACTGATAAACCATTTCCTATGGAATTTAGTGCAGTGGGCATGATAGTTGTTAATGAAGTAATGGCACAATATAATGATTATTCACATAAAACCTTGATATTTATAAGAAGTCCAGTGATGGCAGCATAGGGAATACAAGGTCTGGGTGGTCAGGGAAAGATGGCCCGAGGACTAACAATTGAGTCGGTATTCACAGAAGCAAGAAGGGAGGTCATTGCAGATGGAGCGTACCAGGGTGGGAAGGAACCCGGCTCTAGGAAGAAGAGACAGGAGCTTGTGTGGCTGGAGTGCAGGACGAGGTGGGTAGGAGACAGGAAAAGAGAATGAAACGAACATAAGCCGGGGTGCCAGGCGAATGCCGTGGAGTGTTCTGATCGACTCTGCTGAGGACTCAGTTTTTTCTCTAGTCACAAGCTGTGTGACTTTGGGCAAGCCATTCTCTGTGCTCAGAGTTGGACTCTCTGTGCCTCAGTTTCCTTACCTATAAAATGGGGGAATGTTATTTAGCTCAGGGGTTGTACAAATAGATTGTTCATAAATATTTCCCGAGTGAATAGTGTCAGGCACTGGGTATATGATGATTTGTCCCTTTCCCACGTGTACCAAGTGCTGAGTTGATACGTACTGGCAAACAGGGATGAGTGTAGCATATGGAACCAGCCTGCCAGGTTGGAATCTCAGAACCGTGGCCTCCTAGTCCAATATATTTTCAGAAAATCATTTAAATTCTGTAAAACTTAGTTTTCTCAAATGTAAAGTAGGAAAAATAGTAATGGCTATTCCTCAGATTATTGTAATTAGAGAATACGTGTGAAGTAGTTAACTCTGCCCTTGTACCATAATATGCCATACACATATTTGCTTTTTATTATTCTGGCTTCTGAAGCTAATGGACGTTTAATGGGATATTATTGTGAACATGTTAGTGGAGATAGGAATCCCTTACATATTAAGTGAGTGGCTCTTGGTGTTCCTACTACTTTCTGCTTGTGATTTTGGCTGCTTTGAAAGTACTTAATTAGTAGCTACTTAGATTAGTAGCATCTGAAGTTCTCAGAGAAGGGCCCCAGGACCTAACAGTGGACATGTACCTCTTTCCACACAGCAACACTTACCCTCTGGAGAGTTGGCAGTTCTGAGATGACAAGTTTCCTCTCCTTAGAAATGAAAAGCCAAATGTCATTTCAATTTAGCAAGTGTTGCTTTACCTTTCGGGGCAGTCTTAACCACAGGCTTATGTGGGACTCAGGCTAGAAGGATGTGCCATGTCTATAACAAGATTCTGCCATGAGTTGCAGTTCTTAGTGTACACATGCTGTGATTACCAAGCTGTCGCCGGAATTCATCAGTCAAGGCGGCCCTGGGGTGTTTCGTCCTATTTCTGCTGTTTTTGCTCTCTGGACTCACTGATCAGGGGAGAGTTCCCTCCAATATCAGGTCGAATAGTTGCTTTCCTGCTAAGAGTTTTAGGGAGAGAGGTTGCAAAGAGAGAAGAATGCTAGGATAATGCAAAATACGTGGGTTATGAAAGCTTCAAAGCGATCTGCAGGGGATGCCCTCTTCTCTCTGTTTCTCCTGTCTAGTAAATGCTGGTTCGTCTTTTTGACTCAGCCTCAAAGATGCATCTTATGTGATGTCAACCCCAGGCTCCTTTCCTTTTTTTGTGTCTTGGTTTTCACCAAGTAACTGTCTTGCTTTTGTAGTTATCCTTGACGGCAGAAATTGTGTTTTGACCTTTTTGCTGGTACCTGGCACAGGGTAAACACAGGTATGTTTGCTGACAATGAAAACCATCACCTTTCTTATGCTATATGTCAAGGAAAAGGGAAATGAAGTTGCTTCTAGATTAGGTAGAGAAGAGCTTGTGAATACCACTGGTTAATTTCTTTCCTGCTTCACTCTTCAGCTTCCTCCCTTCATCTAGCACGGTTTTACTGATGGTTGACCATCATGTTAGCATTTTTAGTCTTTCTTGAAAATCGACTAAGTAGAGACATTTCATCCTAGGAAGGAAAAAGCACTTAACCCTTGCTGCTGAGTTAGCACTTCTTAACTGAATCAGGCAAAACCTCTTGAGCATTTGGAATGACATTGTCTTTTCTCTCTGTTTTTCAAAGTGTAAAATGTTCACTATAAGTGGTGGTTATGTAGGAAATGACCTTGGTGCAATGGTAGCCTCCGAGTATACTCCCAGAAGTCACAAAATTGAAAGCCTCACAGGTAGGCCAAAGTCAGGTGCTTGAATCATGTGGTTTATCAAATCAATTAAAAATACGCAGAAGGAAGCAGGGAACTGAGAGTTGCTAGGGTTCAGGTAGGGTGAGGGGAGAAGGATGGGCTAACCCACCGGGTTCCTGGGTTATGCCTAGGTCCTTTAGTCTGTCTTTCTCTCAGTCTCCTCTCTAATGCTGTGGCTACAAGGACAGTATCTGAGCTTATTAAAAAGAGGTTCAGCAGATAGGAGGTGCCTGGCCCCAGTGTGCTTCCTCTTAATGGCGAGACTTGGGCAAATATGCCTGGCCACAGCATATTCACCAGTTAATTTGGTGAGCACCAGTGGGTTCTATTAATGTTTCTGAGAGAGAGAGAGAGTAGAGGTGGGACCAGAATGGGAATAGAATGGGTGTCAGAGATGGATGTCAGATTTGGGGACGACAGAGCGGCCATTCTGAAGGGGGCTATTGTACATTATGACTTGGTCCTCCCATCTCCTTCTATTTGTAAGTGATACTCTTATTCAGTCCTTTTTATCTATGTTCAACACACTTATGGTGCACTTATTGGGCATATGTTTAGCACATTTCAAAGATTTCTAAATTTTTATCTACATTTGACACATTTATGAGTTTATCCCAGATTGGCAAGCTCCTCTGGAGAAGGGCATGGCAACCCACTCCAGTATTCTTGCCTGGCAAATCCCATGGACAGATGAGTCTGCAGGGCTGCAGTCCATGGGGTCACAAGGAATTGGACACAACTGAGCGACTAACACACACACACATACACATGAGTTTTATAAATTCCACTTATTTTTCTTGTTCTCTCAAGAACTGAATATTCTCAAATAATGCAGCAAACCCACATTGTAGTGGTTCCATACATATAGAAGTATAATATTCATGATAGGTTCTCATTAACTTTTTTTCATCAGTTGCCCTTTTAACTCTAGGGAAAAAAAAGCAGGCTACTGAAAAATAGGTGACATACACTGTTTTTAGAAATTGATCACAGTGTTCATCATTGTCTTGGAAAATTGGTAGAAAAATTATAGAACCTATGTTTTTTAATAGATGGGAAATGCCCTCAGTACCATCTTGCTATTGACTTAGGAGCAGGGGAAACTGATTTACAGAACTGTTGAACTAGGAAACAACTTGGAGATCATGGAGTTCAATCGTTTAAATTTTAAGATGTGGTGTGTGAGGATCAGAGAGGTCAAGTGTCTTATCTAAGGTCACACAACTTAGTTATCTGCAGAACTTAGTCTTCAGTTCCCTGAAACCTGGTCCAATTATTATTGTAAAAGGAGTAGGACTTCTTATATTTTTTAGTTCCTGAAGTATGGTAAACATTTATTTGAAATAGCTTTTTAAAAAATATACAATGGAGTAAAGACAATCTCTTTAACAAGTGGTGCTGGGAAAACTGGTCAACCACTTGTAAAAGAATGAAACTAGATCACTTTCTAACACCACACACAAAAATAAACTCAAATGGATTAAAGATCTAAACATAAGACCAGAAACTATAAAACTCCTAGAGGAGAACATAGGCAAAACACTCTCCGACATAAATCACAGCAGGATCCTCTTTGATCCACCTCCCAGAATACTGGAAATAAAAACAAAAATAAACAAATGGGATCTAATTAAAATTAAAAGCTTCTGCACAACAAAGGAAACTATAAGTAAGGTGAAAAGACAGCCTTCTGAATGGGAGAAAACAATAGCAAATGAAGCAACTGACAAACAACTAATCTCAAAAATATACAAGCAACNCACTGTGCTCCTTAAAATCCTTCAACAACCGTTGATTTCCTTGCGGTTTGTTCGTGTGTTTCCAGCTTGGTTAGATACCAGTTTTGTATTTTTGTTTTTGTGACACTGTTTTCTGTGACAGTGGGTCTCTCTGACAGTCTTTCCCATGGCTATCTTTCTGTGGAATCTTGGTCTTTCATGCCTGTGTTTTCAGTCCCTAGCACAATGCACGGTGTGCCCCAGGCCTCCTACTAAGAGAAACCTTCACTCTAATAAATGTTCCTACCTAGCCCAACCTCTCCTTCACAGCTTGCTGTTTTCTGATCTTCATAGAGCCCAGCATCTTGGGAACTGTCTTTTATTAATGTTTAATTAAATGAGCTGGATTTGGTGAGGTGCAATTATGAAATAGTATTCATTTAATCCCTCCAAAATCCTAAACTCTGTAGGCTCTTCCTGCCCTGTCTCAGAAGATTCCTCAGACAAATCTCATAGATTTTCCCATCTCACTTAGGTATTAGAACTGTCTCCTATTTTGTTGTCAAAAAGTCCACTCGAATCTTAAATTTTGATTTCTTGTCCAATTAAAAAAAATTCTCTCCATTTCCTCAGATCAGACCTGCACTTGGCTCGGAAACGTGCTCTTTGAAGGGGTAGGGTTAGGGTGAGGATGAGAGTCTGCTCTTTTCCTTTGCTCTTTAGACTTCTGTTCCCTTCTCAGTACATGGCGCTGGATCTGTTAGGGCTGAAGCTGGGACCACTGTTGTTCCCTGTTGCCCGTCTTGGTAGATGTCCTAAACTGGCTCTTTCCTGAGGTATTTGTTCTAGGCTAGTTCCCAGAGTTATCCCACAGAACGAAGCATCAGCTGCCTGTGGTTGTAGGTGGCTGACTCACACTTCGGTGACTGTCTTCTCTTCCCTGTCATCTTCCCTGACTACCCTGTCAATATTTTCTGTACTTTGCAAATAGACTACTTATTAAAATATTTGTCTTAAGATCTTCCTCTAGGGCAAAGAGGAACCTTTAACCTTTTCTGTAAAACACAAAATAGTAAATATTTCAGATTTTGTGTATCATGTCAACTCTGTCTCAACCACTCAACTCTGCCCCTATAGGCCCCAGAGCCACAGACAATCTGCAAATGAGGAAGTGGGCCTGTGTTAAAAATTGTCAGAAAAGTGATACAACGACTACAACGACTCACTGTAATGGTAAATTTGCCCTTCTCTCTCCAAATGTCTGTCCATTTTTGCTTTATATAGTCTATTTGGGCCAGTAGACACCTGGAGGTGTAATAACTCCCCGTTGAACTGGATCTCTCTCCATAATGTAGTGTCCCCATCAATTTCTAATGATGCTTTCACAGAAATATGAGCTATATTAACTCATATTTAAATAGAGATCACAGCTTTATTGTGTCTAGTATCAGCCTGATATATATATATATATATATATATATATATANTAACAAGTGTTTAGCAGTATGAATTGAGATTGATAATATTTTAATCACAGAAACTAATCATCTCTATATAGATTCTGTGAAAGTGATTTTAGCTACCTTAATCAGGCCAGTCATTAGACTTTTATAGTTATTATTTTCATATACTATTTCTTAGTTATCAATATAACATTAATATATTTACTTTTTAATGTATTTAATTGGTAATACAATTAACCAGTTTGTTCTTTCAGTATAATATTTGGTGAGTAATGTTTACTCAATGACTAAAACAGGTTTTAATACATTTTACTGTAGTAGCCTTGATTGCAGATTGAGAAGAATAAGAAGTATAAATGCCTATTAACATCAAAATCATGACAGACATTAAAAAACTTGCATACTGGTAGAAATTGTCAAATTAATTTCAAAAAGATTAAACACACCCTATAACTGCCTATAATTTGGGGAAACTGTTATGGACCACACACCCTATAAATGCATATAATTTGGGGGGACTGTTATGGACCTTGTCTGTCTGTCTTTGCCAACATTTCTAAACTGGCATGGTTTTGTCATGATCACTGAAGTGTTTAAATGTACACTGACATGAATAAACACATGAAATCCCTGCCAAGCCGAATCTTGGAGAAATGTTTCTAAAAATTTTATACATGAAAAGAGGAAATAGTAATAAAAGGTGGTATATGGGGGCTCCTAATGATCTCCATCCAACATCTTCCCCAATAACAATGTCCAGAGCAGTGTGGGCAGGAGACTCAAGGGCTCTGGAAAGTGTGCCATTGTGTCTGGGGTGGTCCATCTTTCTTTTATTGAGAAGGGTCATGTTCTATTAAAGTCTGAGTATACTGACTTTCTTATTAGGTTTGGGTTAGGCTATCTGGAGTAGGCAGTGTCCCAGTGCTATCAGTATATAGAGATCATCTGTGGATTTCAGCTCTTTCATTGCATCTCTCATGCCACTCTGATCAAAGTCATAAATCTACGGAAAAAGTCAATCTGTCTGAGTTGTCATTACGTCTTAGGCAATTAGGATGTTTATTACACTTTTCTATTTTCCGACATCATCTTCCTGCTGGAAAGCATCCAAATGGAGCCCACTGTCCGTATGACATTAGACTGAAGGATTTCTTTGCTCCCATTGTCTCAGAAATGCCCTCTGACTTGTGGATACTTTAAAAGAGGACTCACTTTGTGGGGAGACAAGGCAATCTTCCCTTGTCTCACAGAGCCTCTCCATCATCTCTGCAAATCCTACCTACAATGACCCATTAATCAAGAGGATGGTAGAAGACACCATGGAGACATCACCACAGTCCAGACTCCAAGGACACCAGACACTTGTGTTACACGAGAATTATGCAAGATAAATGCCAATACAAACAAGAAGGAAAACTGACCCTGAGGGGGAAACAAAAATAATAAATAAAATAAAAAATTTTCTTAAAAAAATAAGGAAATAACTTTAAACAATTCTAATCCCTTAAGGAATTTGAGAACATGTATAAGCAAACTATAAAATAAGAAGAGAAAAGAGCCTTCAGAGAATAAGAAATGGTTCTTAGAAATTAAGACCAAGGTTTTCAGGTAATTATTGTCTGAGCAAAAGATCATTATTAATTAGCTGGGGAAAAAGATTACAGGAAATTTCCCAGAATATACAATAAAAAGGCAAAGTGACAATGTAAGAGAAAAATCATGAGAAATAAAGGTATATCCATATGGTTCTATAAACATGTAATAGAAGATTTTGAAGGAGAAGTCTGTGGCTATTGGGAAAAATGTTTCTTTTCCAAGAGTTAAAAGTCGGAATTGCATCTTAGTGGACTAATCCAGTTGTAAGCCTGTCCTTGAAGCAATTACTATACCAGGGATACGGAGAGAAAGGAAAGGCCATATATCTATTTTCAGATCTTAAAACTAAATAAAGATTTAATATATGCACTAATCTGAATGTAAATATTATCAGTTTTGCCCATGTCAGGGTACAGCTGACAGAGGATGAAAAAAAGAATTAAGGATGAGATATGTAGGGGAAAATATATGTTTTAACAGGGTGGGGCATCAAGAGATGTCAAAAGTTGCTAAGAAAAGAAAAACTAAACATTTATATAGATTATTTAAAAGTATTTAATGAAATCAATAGAAAAACTAAAATAACAATTTCCCTTAAAAAGAGAGAGGGTGAGAGGAGGTAGTGGTAAATAAGCTGAAACCTCCCCTCTTATATGGAAGGGAATTAAAACATAACATCTAAAACTGATAAAATGTACAGAAGATTGTAATTTAGAAATATGGCAGTAACCACCAGCAGAATTGAAAGGAGAAATGTTTCAGTTTTTTCTAGCAACTAGGATTGTGTTCATTAAGAGGTAATATCTAAAATTTATAAAATGTAAAGAAGAATGTAGTTTAGGAATATGGTAGTAACCACCAGCAGAATTGAAGAAAGAAATGTTTCAGTTTTTTTCTAGCGACTAGGATTGCCTTCAGAAAAACACTGAAGGGAATCTTCTAGTTTAATTGGATACTCTCCACTTAAAAAAAAAAGAATTATCAATTATAATGATACAAATGTGTAGATAAATACATGAAGACACAATGCCTAATGAAAAATGAATTAAATTTAGAAAACTTAACTTGGGATTTTTTTAACAATAAAATCTGAATTTGAATTATATTACTATGTCTGTAAGTAAAACATGTATGTATGAGTCTGAAGAATATACAATTTTTGTATTGTAAGAACTCTTATGAATTGAATAACCTATCTTTATCTCAGTGGCAGACACCTTCTTCAAAGGATCAGACTGTAAATACTTTAGGAATTCTGAGCCAGCCAAGGAAAAAAAAAAAAATCAAGGCATCGTTTATGTACATATATAATAAGGGAGGAAATTTCCACAAATTTGTGTTGCTGAAATTCAGAATTTAATAAAAATCAAGTATATATATATATTTTTTTAATAATATAAATCTACCAATGAGAAGAAGGGAATTTTGGGGGGAAGATAATAACATTTTGTTTAGTTGGCATTTAAGGTTAGTATTTCTGATTATCAAATCAGTTGTAAATATCCACATGTAAAAAGAGATTTGTTCGTGGGCTTCCCCCCAAAATCCTAGACCCCATGCATTAGACCTACAGTTTGTAGTTTGCTGACCCCCTGCTTTATCCAGTATGCAACTATTTCATTGGAATCTAACTTAGATTTCTCAACAATTTATGGTAAAGAATTGATTTTAGTTTTTGTTTTTTAATCCTGTTGTAGAATTGATACTGCGTTAAATAAAGTAAGTTGAACTACTAGAAAAATGAAATTTAAAAAAGAGACATATAAAACACAAACCCTTTTTTATTATTAGAATCAATAACCATAAAATTACTCTTTTAAATATCTATAAAATTTTCTAAACCCTTATTTTCAAGTTCTGTATTTATCTAGGGGCCAAACAGTACTAAAGAGTTGGCAGTCTTGTATTAAAGAGTTCATTCACTCTTCTGAATTTAAAAATACACGTATTCCAAATGGACTGTAATATAATTACTAACAGAGATAGCACTAACAAAATGTGGAACATGTTTTTCTGTGTCATCAGTTCAGTTCAGTCGCTCATTCGTGTCTGACTCTTTGCGACCCCATGAACTGCAGCACGCCAGGCCTCCCTGTCCATCACCAACTCCTGGAGTTCACTCAGACTTATGTCCGTTGAGTCGGTGATGCCATCCAACTATTTCATCCTCAGCTGTTCCCTTCTCCTCCTGCCTTCAATCCTTCCCAGCATCAGGGTCTTTTCAAATGCCATCAGTGTTTTCTCACTCCTCCAGTTGGACCACACCTTTATTTGTTTGCTTTGTAGGCCTAATTGGTAAGACTTTACAGATAACCTAGAGGGAGTGAGGAAAATAATAGATAAATCAATGGGTTACTCTGTCCAGGCCCCTTTGTTGTGTTTTCTTTGTGAAGCAGATACCCTTAGAATAAGCACTAAGAATCAGATTGAGCCTATCAACTCCTTTCAGAGAAACAAACCACAACTTCCTGAATGCACTACCTAATATTTTAATAGTATTTGTCTTGTAGTATTTTGTTGTTGCAAAATGCATTTATTAATGTTGCCATATATCTACTAATTGTACTCTATTCCATCTTTATCACAATTTCCACTTCATATTCCACCAACTCAGAGTCCAATAGAATAGAAATATTATACTTCACACTCTATCTAAATGACTCAATTACTACATTCAGACGTTTCCACAAAGGCAGCAGGTACCAACAGAATATTTATTTAAATTCACATTTAAATGCACGCTTATCTGGCTCTGTGGATTTAAAATGTCATAGTTAAAATTTTCATTTTGCAGTGATCCTATTCCCAAACGTATTATGTTAATTTCTTTGAAGAAGCATCTATTACATTTTTAAACACTTTCCATCATCTTCTTTCTTTGTAAGAATAAGAATACTTTAAAGATACAGCAGACTCTTAATTAACTCTAGGAGAAAAAAATCTTGCTTCCTTGCTCTGTCCCTGTCAGGACACAGGAGGACTGCATTCTTGAGTTAAAAATCAAAGATTTACAGCAGATTCAAGACTACAGTTTTTAATGAGATGCACATTCCTTTTCTGATGTAAGTGTCGCCTCAGGCGCTCAGGAGCAAAAAGAGAAACAGTCTCTCCATATCTGTTCCAGGCCTCACCTGATTCATTCTTATGGAGCATTTTCTAGCTTAAGAATTTTTTATCTCCTTTTACTGTTTCCATCATTAAATATATCTCACATGGGTTATTTCTTTAGTCCCATACATATAAGATGAAGTAACTAAGGCCTGTAATGTTTACCTATTTTCTCCAAATTACTTGTAAACTTTTTTTTTTTTTGGTTGTGCTGGGTTTTTTGTGTACAGGCTTCTCTAGTTGTGGCACACAGGCTTAGTTGGTCTGCAGTGTATAGGATCTTACTTCCTCATCCAGGGATCGAACCTATGTCCCCTGAATTAGAAGGAAGATTCCTAACCACTGGACCATCAAGGAAGCCCCTGTAAACTTTTATTTGTTAAATACTAAATTACAAGTTAATTATAAAATAGTATTCTGAGTCATAACTTCTGAGATCCCAAAATCTCTCATACTTACTGCTACTAATAACCTGAAATAAAATATACTTAATGTGCTACTATCTGCTGCAGTCACATTTGATCTAGCCTCAGTTAAAAGTCATCTCTGAATCTAGAATTGGAGTTCAATTGGAATTGTGTGTTTTCATGAGTTGGATGTGTCAAAGAGTTGGACATAACTTGGCAACTGAACAGCAGTTTCCATGTTACTGTCGGAAAAACGGAAAGATACTTTTAAAACTAAAGAGAAGTACAAACCCAGGGTAAACACTCAGGATTTGAAAATATATTTCTAGAAATGTAAATTTTGATCTTAAAAAATCAATGAAGGAAAGAATTTGTCTACTAGATTCTGCCACAAACAAGTTAAGTATGTTTTATGTGTATAAATGAGTACTTTTATGTGCAAAGCTGAATATAATCATATGAGCCCTAGTGAATGGACACTAGGTGTCAAAAATACATCGTCTCATTTTGGTTAACTGTCTCATAATGCTGTTCAATCTTCCTCTCAGGGAGAAATTTATCTGATGTCAGAGAAGCTGATGTTTCTATAACTAACGTAATTTCAAACTATGTAACCTAACTGAGCAAACTTGAGGTTTGAAGATATTTTTCTTAAAGAATATGAGGACTCACAAATACATTTCTAAACTTACTTTATAGTACCCTGAGTCCTTATCAACAGACACTGTGTTATCCCAGGTACCAATATTATAAATAACCAGATAATAATCATCTCACAGTCTCTGCAGTAAAGGATCCTATGCAATTGATGCTTCATAGGATTTTCAAAAATACAAATTTTTGGCTCTACAGCCTTCATTTCAAGCACCATCCAAACGTGTGCCATTTCTACAACCAGGGTGCTCAGCAACCTAAGGCTCCTGATAGAAGTGTTCAGTGGGGAATTCAATCACCAGGGAGGGGTGGGGACCTCACTGATTCCAGTGAGGTCCACATTGAATGGAGAGTATTGAGTAATCAAAATTTCAAAGCAGTCGTCATTGGCACTGAAAACCGATAAACATTCTACAACATCAATGCTGTAGTAATGTCATCTAAAATGTCTTTTTAATATTTTAATAATAATGATAGCTAATCAAGAATTCATGCTTACCATGGGTCAGTCACTATTCAAAACATATTGACATACAGAAATTCACTTGATTCTCAACAGTGATTTTATAATACAAATATCCTATTACTTCATTTTAAGATGGTAATGCAAGCATAGAGATATTAGTAGCTTGTTGAAGATCACACAGTAGTTAAATTGTGTAACTAGGATTCATTCAGTTCTGGCAGGTTACTGTAGAGCTGAGACTCTTATGAGGTGTTATGATAAACATACTGTGAAGGAATTTGTCCGTGTTTAAAGCTAGGGAAATTAATCTTCACATCATCATCACTATTATCATTTAAATATAGAGCAAACTTGGATTCAAATCACAGTTCTGCGACTTACAAGCTCTGTCATCATCTTGACCTCACAAATTTCTTGACCTCACAATCTCTAAATCTGTAAAAGGATACATATCTATTTGGCACAGTTATTGTGAGGAGGCAATAATATATATTTATAACATATAAACTACCAACATAGCTTTCTGGGACAAACATAACAAGTACTCGACACAAGTTGTCTTTATTACAAATATGACAATGAGAACAATAAATGCATGCTAACATGCATTATATTAAAAGTTAACCAAGTGATTAAGCAGATACAAGTCTGGGCACAAACAAATGATATAAATCCCAAAGAAGCAAAGAGGTGAAGAAAATATTTCAAGCAGCATATTAGGTCATTAAAAAAGAGCGTCTCATAGTGTTTTGCTGTTGCAGAGCCCACAAGTTCAGGGAATAGTGACTGGTATCCTAGGATGTCTGTAGCCAGACTTCCACCCGTAGTTTGAAAACAGGGAGTTCAAGAAAGATGTTCTGTAAGTGCTTTGTGCTAACATTTATGATGAGTTTCAGGGGTCATTCTCCTACACTGAACAGTGTGACTGAAAATATCTATAAGCAAATAGCAGTTGTGTGCAGCACCTCAAAATTACATTTATATTGAGTGCATAGTGTAAGATTGGGGACTTTGAAGTTAATATTTCAAACGAAGCCACTTTACCATAAGGCAGTGGTTCCCAATCTTCCAGTCCATAAAATCCTTCAAGATGTCCACCCTTCTACAATGTACCAAGCACAGTTTTCAAACTAATCTCAAGCTGCCATTCTGATTGCTGTTGTTGTTCAGTTATTAAGTCATGTCTGACTCTTTTGCAACCCCATGGACTGTGGCCCACCAGGCTCCTGTGTCCATGGGATGTCCCAGGGAAGAATACTGGAGTGGGTTGCCGTTTCCTTCTCCAAGGGATCTTTGCGATCCAGGGATAAAACTGTGTCTCTGGCATTGGCTGGCGGATTCTTTACCACTGAGCCACCTGGGAAGGCAACTATTCTGATTAATAGCCTCCAAATAACTTAGATGGATTGCCAAGGTCAGAGCAGCCTCTGTGTGTCTGCATGTGTCTGGTATACACAGGTTTCTCTGGAATAAAGGCCCAAGAATGTGATTACTTGATCATACGCTAAGTGTATTTTTTAATGGTTTAATTTTTAACAGACTTTTTTTGGAGTTATTTTAGACTCACCACAGAGAGTTCCCATGTATCTTCTGCATCCACACATACAGATTCCCCTTCTATGAACATCCTGGACCAGAGTTGTAATAGATGGGTTGATACCTCATTATCACCGAAAGTCCACAATTTCCATTAGAATTCAATCTTGGGTGTTTTGCACTGTCTGATTTTGGATAAATGTGTAATGACGTGTATCCACCATTTGTAGTATCATACAGAATAGTTTTACTGCCCTAAAAATTCTCTGTGCGCCATCTATTCAACCCTATCTCCCCCTGAATATCTGGCAACCATTGATCTTTTTACTGTTTCCATTATGCTGTATTTCCCAGAAAGTCATATAGTTGGAAACATACAGTGTGTAGCCTTTTCATGTAGATTTCTTTCACTTAGTAATGTGCATTTAAATTTTATGGCTTAACAGTTCTTTTTATTGCTGAATAATATTCCACTGTCTGGATACACCACAGTTTATTTATCCATTCACTTACTGATGGACATCTTGATTTTGGGAATTGTGAATAAAGCTACTGTAAGCATGAATGTGCTGGTTTGGGGGTAAATGTTTTCATCTCACTCGTGTGTATACCAAGGAGCACAATTACTAGATCATATTGTAAGAATCTGTTTAGCTTTGCAAGAAACTTTAATTTTGTAACTACTTCCAAAGTGGCTATACCATTTTGCATTCTCACTAGCAAACAGATTTGAGTTCCTGTTGCTCCACACCCTCACCAACATTTGATGTCATCGTGTTCTACATTTTAGCCATTCTTATAGACATGTAGCTGCATCTCTTTGTTTAATCATAGTAGCTTTTATTGCCATATATTTTCTCAATACTTACATGGAAAAAATGTACAATAATTTAATCATGAGGAAAAACTCAAAATTTTGATGTGAAAGAGAGACTTTCACATTCACACATGTTGGGCACCACTATGTAAGATCATCCTGATAAGCATATTGTCCATTTCAAAGTATGTGTGTAAAAATGTCCCATTTTACCTTGGACCACAACCTGTTCTTTATCTGAAACTCAAAGAGAACCTACCAAGTCAGAGGGCAATTAAAGTACATGAGAATGAAGAAAAATTAGCTGGGATTATGGAATTTTAGAGCTGAAAAGGGCTTTTAAAGAGCATTTAGTTCAATCCTATAGAAATATGTTATTTAACCAAGGTCACTGAGTTGAGTCAGTTGACCATTCTTTCCCTTTTAAAATGTCATTTAGACAAATAATTGAGAAAATAAAGAAAATCTGAAAGTATAAGGAAACTTATCTCTGAAGAAAGTCAACTAGTAAATTTCCGAGAAAAATTCTGATCTTTAAGATGCGCACAAATTGAATCTCTGATCTTTTCAAAGGTTTTTTTTTTTTTTTTAAACTCTTAATTAGAAGAACGTTTTGTTTGAAATATTGGCATTACTTTAGAAATCGTGACCCAAGTGTGTGTCGTAATCTGAATCATGAATCTGAGTCTTTGACCAGCAAATTGCAGCATAAGTAAACATTTTCTAATTTCAAGGTTCCTATTCTTTTAGTCATTTAGAATTCAGACTTCAAGCCAGTCTATACGAATGCCAGGTTTCTGTTCATTACAAACAATTTATCTTAATTAGCCAGAAAAACCGTTCTAACAAGAGATAAATTATTGAGTAGAGAAAGCAAGTTTTGTGAAATGTTGAATGTTCACTTAAAATCCCTTTCAAAGTAAATGACAGTTGAGAACGTGAAAGGTTAGAAACAGAATGTTGGTTGCTGGATTGATTTCACATCTTCCTCTGGCTGCGTGCAGGTGTTTACTTAAAAATTTATTGTAACATATAACATCGTTATAATCATGATGGTAATCAATGTTCATTAGGGATACAACAAAAATCCTATGATTAAAGGCTATTTGTTTTATCACAATAGGATCATTTATTTATTAGTGGCTAAACTGTTACAAATTGTTCTTCTTTGGAGCAGGAGGAGTACAAAACAGGAACTTGGAAATCCAAGCCAAATAGTCCTTTACTGGGTGAAATTCTAGCAATTCAAGAAGGTTCAGTGTGGCACATGTAAGAAACGGTGGTTATTTTTACACGCCACATAGTCTTACCGTATGGTGTGATGGTACCAGTTCTGAGCGTTACTTCAACTAAACTGACTCAGTTCTTCCCTTTTCTTAAACATGTCAGGGTGTCTCTGGGCTCTATTCAAACTGTTCAAGCAGCATGGAAACTGTGCTGATGTCTTTCTGTAACTGCACAGCAACTGTGCTGTATCACAGGAAGATAGTGGGGGAGATTATAATAGCTTCCTCTGCTTGTTTGTTTTTGTTTCTAAACCAAAACCAAAGTGTCAAATTTATTCAAAAGGAGAGTGGGAGAGTCACGCAGAGATTGAAAGTGTGGCCATTTCCAATGAAAAGAACTTCTTTCCCAGAATCGATGAGACTCCCTTTTTTTACCATCTAATTCAAATAAACACCGTCACACTTCACAGACACCCGGTGGATCCTCCTACTCCACATTCAAATTCCAGTCAGCACAAACAAATATTTTTCTGAGACAAACTCGACTGCTCTAGTGTAAAACTGTTTTGGGCTCATCTCCAGGCCAAACACATTGCCTCAGGAAAACCTCTTTGCTGTCAGACAAAGGCTGTTACTGTAATTCTCATTCAGAGTTGTTCTAAGAGGATTTTGACTCAGCTGATCAGATGGGGTGAGTCAGACCATCTTAGAGAAAGAGAAAGGAAATACTGCCCACCCACTCCTTGCAAGTTCCATTTGAAAAGTCACATTTGATCAGCTCTCTGAAATCAGGGTTGCAGCTATAGTAATACTTTGTCTTTTACAACTCACTGAGCAGGAAATATTACTCCTGGTTCCTTGTGGACAGATTGCACGTTTCCAAAAACTCTTCTATTTGGAAGAAGGAAAGTTGTTCAGGAATACAAATAGGGTCAGATACTCTTGTCTCCAAGAAACACAATCTGGTGACCCCTTAGGCCAGAGAAGCATGGGATCCTGGTTTAGCATTGACTGGTAAAACTTAAGAGGAAACATGCCAAGAACTTTCGCCTGCTCTGACCTCCAATCCCCCCGCGTCCGATTTCATGTTGTCTAATGTCCCAACTACAAGTGAAAAACTCAGACATAGGAAACTTCTGTTTATGCAAAACCAAAATCCAGAAGATACTTTTTACCTTTACACAGTTAATCTGAAAGGTCTCAAGTTTATCACTTAATCCCCAGTTCTAGTTTTAAGGTTGGACAAGAACATTGGTTAAGAGGTTATACCCTGGTGGGAATTGACCAGGATTAGCATTTCAGTCAATGCTGTACTTAACTCCTTATTGAACATTACTTAATATAATGAACTCTCCAAGCTATTATTTCCCACTCAAAATGAAGGTAAGAATATTATTCATACTGTGAAACATGAAAGTTAAATAACATGATATATGGAAACTTTGTATACACACCTCCCTAAAGATGTATAGGGATACATCTTATCCCTCTTTGTATGTATACCTAAGTATACACTTATCGCTAAAGAAGAGAAGCCTAAAGATTTATTTTTACTAAAAGTTTAAGGATTAATTTCATTCTTATTTTTTTTGTTTTCCTTGATAACCGCATAACCACACACAGAAACTGGAAAACAGAAGACAGACAGGGTCCTTCATCACAGGAGCCTAATTCTGTTAGTATTACTGTACAATTTCCCAGGCTTTTTTTCCTCCATGCATTAAAAATAAATAAATTTATTTAAATGCATGTAAGACTTTGTATCCACTTTATGTACAACTTTATCATGAGCATTTTCCTATGCTCTCACGCTCATGCTCAGTTGTGTCCGACTCTGCGACCCGGGGGTCTACAGCCCACCAGGCTCCTCTGTCCGTTGGATTCTCCAGGCAAGCATACTGGAGTGGGCTGCCATTTCCTTCTCCAGGTCCTGTGTTCTACGTAACTGTACTCAGCAGCATTATGCTTTTTATTATAATATTTTTCCTTTTTTAAACTGAAGTGTAGTCAATTTACAATGTATTAATTTCTGCTGTGAAGCAAAGTGATTCAGTTACATAAAGATACACATTATTTTATATTCTCTTCCATTATTGTTTATCACAGGATATTGTAACCACCAGCATTATAATGGCTATCTTATATGCAACTAAGTGAGTCATCTGATATATGCATAATCACCCCCTGTGCTCTGCTGTGCTTAGTTACTCGGTCGTGTGCTATTCTACATGGCCCCATGGGCTGTAGCCCTCCAGGCTCCTCTGTTCGTGGACATTCCCCAGGCAAGAATACTGGAGTTGGGTTGCCATGCCCTCCTTCAGGGGATCTTCCCAACCCAAGGATCAAACTCAGATCTCCCTGCACTGCAGGACTGTTGTCTAATAAGTTGCCAAAAAATGGAAAGAAGAGACTATGATTAATATTTTTCTGCAGAACACTTTTCTGCTAGTGTTTCCGTGTTTCTTACATTTATCTTCATGTTCTCAGAATAAATCTCAAGCAGAGGGATTACCTAATCAACAAGCACAAGCATTTTTAAGGTTTTTGATGGTTGTTGCCAAGTTGTTTCCCGAGCAAATGCTGAAGCAGGGTATGAAAGTATCAGTCATGCATTGTCTTTCTACCACTGGATTTATGCGAGCTTTAATTAAGAAACATGTCCATGTCATAATCAATCAACATCTCTGCCTTAATTATTTACCTGCCTTTGTTTGTCTGTCTTCATTCAAGGTCAGTTAGAGAAAGAAAGAGAGAAAATCATTAACTATTTATTAAGTTAAAGCTCCTTTAACTGTTTATATATTTTTATATTTGAGGGGCTTCTCTGGTAGCCTGTAAAGAATCCACCTGCAGTGCAGGAGACCTGGGTTCAATCCCTGGGTTGGGAGGATCCCCTGGAGAAGGAAAAGGTTACCCACTCCAGTACTCTGGCCTGGAGAATTCCAAGGACTGTACAGTCCATGGAGTTGCAAAGAGTCAGACACGGCTAAGCAACTTTCACTTTTCTGGTGGCTTAGTGGTAAAGAATCCACCTGTCAACGTAGGAGATATGGGCTCGATCCCTGGTCTGGGAAGATCCCACATGCCACAAGCCCCTGTCCCACAACTATAGAGTCTGTGCTCTACAGCCTGGGGACCATAACTACCGAGCTCACATGTCACGTCTGCTAAAGCCCGCAGGCCCTACAGCCCAGGCTCCACAACAAGAGAAGACACCACAATGAGAAGCCCGAGAACTCTGATGATTAGCCCGTGCTCAACTGCCTGCACAGCAACAAAGACCCAGCTCAGCCAAAAACAAACAGATAGATAAAACTGTCTTTAAAAAATTTGAAAAGCTATTAGGATCTAAAACTAAACTCTTAATTGGCATGAAAAAATGATGATTTTATCTAGATACTATTTTGTTTCATTTAATACAGCACACACATGGGTGATGTACCTTTTTCTCCCTCTTAAAATGTTTGCTATATCCTAAGTTCCATATCACTGGACCATCTTTTTTTAGTATGTTTTTTAAATTTTTTTTTTGAAGGATAATTGCTTTACAGAATTTTGTTTTCTGTCAAATCTCAACATGAGTCAGCCACAGGTATACATATATCCCCTCCCTTTTGAACCTCCCTCCGGTCTCCCTCCCCATCCCACCCCTCTAGGTTGACATAGAGCCCCTCTCTGAGTTTCCTGAGACAAATGGCAAATTCCTGTTGGCTATCTATTTTATATATGGTAATGTAAGTTTCCATGTTACTCTTTCCATATATCTCACCCTCTTCTCCCCTCTCCCCATGTCCATAAGTCTATTCTCTACGTCTGTTTCTCACTGGACCATCTTTAACTTAGACTTTTTTGTTAGGCCAAGTACATTTGACTACATTCAATAAAAGTGCCCCTACAGATTTAATTTGGCCTTGAGAGGAAATTCATAATGGTAAATTCAAAGTACCAGAGTGAGCTTCCCTTGCTAGTATGGATTTAGAGTTTCAGCAATCACGCTCTATCCGTTCTGTGGTATGGTGCTTCTATTGGTTATATACTCAGTGTGATTTGACTCTACCATCTCTGAGAATATCTCTGAAAGTACTTATTTATTTGTTGCCACATTCGATCAACCAAAATACACATCATGCCCCTATTCCTATCTAGTCATCAGGGATATAACAAGAAACAGGACTTGGCCATGCTCTGGAAGAATCCATCAGCCTAGTCTCAGGATGGTCATGAGCTAAGCTGAGTTACAATCAGCTTGGGACAGTACCCATCATGGTACTTAATCAGGCACCACTCTGATTCCTCATCTTTAAAATGCACTACATTTCTAGCATAAATGGGTCATCCAATAAAGAAATATGCTTCTTTGCTCATCTTCTGCAATTAAACCAGATATTATTTTAGAGTTGTTCATAAATTATTATGACTTCTAATATCAACAAATTTTGAAACTTTCTTGTTCTCACTTAGACCATGGTGGTCCTTCCCCTTGAGGAATTAGGCATACTTGTTAAACACTAGGCTACTAATGTTCGAGCAACTTAAATGACAAATAGAGTGAAAGCCAAGATTTACATGGGAATTTACACGTGGAGCCTCCTACCACGTGAAATTTTTGTGAAAACTGAATAGAAAAAATTATATATATATATACACTGACATAACCCTAGCCCAAAGATATGTCACATAGAATCAGTGACCAGTAGATATTGTCTTCATCATCAACATCCAGATAAAAGAACCATGGCAGCCACTTTGAAAAACAATTTGGCAATTTGCCAAAATGTTAAAACATAAAACTACCCTGTCATCTAGGATTCCATTCCCAGGTACCTAATCAAAGGAAACAACACATATACCCACACAAAGACTTGCACATAAATGTTCATAGTAGCATTATTCATAATAGTGAAAATCCAGAACAATGTAAACATCCATCAGCTGGTGAAAGAATAAGCAAAACATAGTATATTCATATGATGGAATACTAGTTGAGACTGCTAACATGCCACATCATGCGTGAACCTCAAAAACATCATGCTAAATGAAAGAAGTCAACATCTTCAAGGGACCATAGACAGTATAATTCCATATATATGAAATATCCAGAAAAAGCAAGTAGGTTAGTGGTTGCCTGGGGCTGAAGGCGAAGAAAGGGATTAAATATGCAGAAGGGATCAATGTAAATGTGCAGAAGGGATCTTAGCTGGGGCACAATAACATCCTGAAACTGAGTTATTGGTGATGTTCGCACTACTTGTCAAAGTGACCAAAAATCATTGACTTTTACACTTGAAATGGGTGAACTCTATGGCATGTAAAGCACATCACGATAAAACTCATAACCAACCAAAATGTAATACAACCAAGACCAAAGTATACTAATGTTCTGGTTGCCTCCTTTATATACTTAGATAACCTATGTCTGCTATAATTGTATTTACTCAGTTAAAGGTAAGACTAAAAAAACTCATACTATTTAATTGATTGCCTCAATATAAACATTACTGGTAATTCAGAGCTTAAGGTGATTTTTAGATTCTGAAATGATATAGTCATTTGTTGTTTTCGAGATCAAATAAAGCTTATTCCACACATAAATATAGCAATAATCGTGTAAACTGTAGCACAAACAATTCAGTTCTTCAGATACACACACAAACACACACACATACCACTAACAAAACAGCCACCAGTACCAGCAAAATTGGGCATAACCTTCTGCTCAATAGCATCTCCCCTATGTGATCCTCTTGCAGAATACAGGCAACAGCCCAAACCAGCCACCTCAAACTCCATGTTTTACAAACTTTGCTCAGTGTTTCTCTGGCATCAGTCTTCACTTGTTCCCAAACTGCTCATTCTGACCCTCCCACCTCTGAACTCCCAGCTCTGTGACTCTGATCTTGATTCCTGACTCTGTATTTCCAACTTAGAATTGATTTCTCTCACTTTGGATTGCTTGTCTCCTGCGTGTCTCTGGTAGAAACCCTCAGCTAAGGTCACATCACACCCAGTTCTGACCCAGTCTTCTGACTTTGCCCCCTTTCCTCTTTCACCATCTCTCAGTCCCTTCAAAAAGACGACCTCATGCACTCTTCCACAAAGCATTGTATCTGTGCATCTACTATTGAATTTGGCTTCAGTCCCTTGGCTGAGAAGATCCCCTGGAGAAGGGAAAGGCTACCCACTCCAGTATCCTGGCCTGGAGAATTCCATGGACTCTATACTCCATGGGGTCACAAAGAGTCAGACACTACTGAGTAACTTTCACTTTCACTGTTAAACTCAATACATCCTACTGTATATTAAATATAGTTATTTTTATAGCTGTCCTAACCCCAACTGTTTTATCTTTGCTAAATGTCCCCACAATATCCGACACAGAGCTTTGCTCATTAAAAAAAATATAGTTTCTGACGTGTACTGATTGATCAAAATATCTATTAAGATTATATGAATGAGTTGGCCCTACAACCCTTCATTTCAGTCATCAGTATAGTATGTACCGATGCCTGGCTTATGGCCTGAAAATATTAACTTTCTAGTCTTCTTAAAATATTTCAGAAGGTGTGATAAAAGGCTGACTTTGTCCTGAGTTTTAAACAAACCAGAGAAACATTAAAACACNAAATGAAAGAAGTCAACATCTTCAAGGGACCATAGACAGTATAATTCCATATATATGAAATATCCAGAAAAAGCAAGTAGGTTAGTGGTTGCCTGGGGCTGAAGGCGAAGAAAGGGATTAAATATGCAGAAGGGATCAATGTAAATGTGCAGAAGGGATCTTAGCTGGGGCACAATAACATCCTGAAACTGAGTTATTGGTGATGTTCGCACTACTTGTCAAAGTGACCAAAAATCATTGACTTTTACACTTGAAATGGGTGAACTCTATGGCATGTAAAGCACATCACGATAAAACTCATAACCAACCAAAATGTAATACAACCAAGACCAAAGTATACTAATGTTCTGGTTGCCTCCTTTATATACTTAGATAACCTATGTCTGCTATAATTGTATTTACTCAGTTAAAGGTAAGACTAAAAAAACTCATACTATTTAATTGATTGCCTCAATATAAACATTACTGGTAATTCAGAGCTTAAGGTGATTTTTAGATTCTGAAATGATATAGTCATTTGTTGTTTTCAAGATCAAATAAAGCTTATTCCACACATAAATATAGCAATAATCGTGTAACCTGTAGCACAAACAATTCAGTTCTTCAGATACACACACAAACACACACACATACCACTAACAAAACAGCACCAGTACCAGCAAAATTGGGCATAACCTTCTGCTCAATAGCATCTCCCCTATGTGATCCTCTTGCAGAATACAGGCAACAGCCCAAACCAGCCACCTCAAACTCCATGTTTTACAAACTTTGCTCAGTGTTTCTCTGGCATCAGTCTTCACTTGTTCCCAAACTGCTCATTCTGACCCTCCCACCTCTGAACTCCCAGCTCTGTGACTCTGATCTTGATTCCTGACTCTGTATTTCCAACTTAGAATTGATTTCTCTCACTTTGGATTGCTTGTCTCCTGCGTGTCTCTGGTAGAAACCCTCAGCTAAGGTCACATCACACCCAGTTCTGACCCAGTCTTCTGACTTTGCCCCCTTTCCTCTTTCACCATCTCTCAGTCCCTTCAAAAAGACGACCTCATGCACTCTTCCACAAAGCATTGTATCTGTGCATCTACTATTGAATTTGGCTTCAGTCCCTTGGCTGAGAAGATCCCCTGGAGAAGGGAAAGGCTACCCACTCCAGTATCCTGGCCTGGAGAATTCCATGGACTCTATACTCCATGGGGTCACAAAGAGTCAGACACTACTGAGTAACTTTCACTTTCACTGTTAAACTCAATACATCCTACTGTATATTAAATATAGTTATTTTTATAGCTGTCCTAACCCCAACTGTTTTATCTTTGCTAAATGTCCCCACAATATCCGACACAGAGCTTTGCTCATTAAAAAAAATATAGTTTCTGACGTGTACTGATTGATCAAAATATCTATTAAGATTATATGAATGAGTTGGCCCTACAACCCTTCATTTCAGTCATCAGTATAGTATGTACCGATGCCTGGCTTATGGCCTGAAAATATTAACTTTCTAGTCTTCTTAAAATATTTCAGAAGGTGTGATAAAAGGCTGACTTTGTCCTGAGTTTTAAACAAACCAGAGAAACATTAAAACACTTGAATGGCTTATCAATGTGAACCTGTTTATATGTACATATTTTTTAGATCATGAGTAAACAGATTTGGCTGGGGGGGGGGCGGGGGGGGTTGCGAAAAGACTGCCTGGTAATTTTAAAATAGGATTGAGAAGTCAGGCTCATGTGGTGGTTTGTAAAGATACAGAATTCCACAAGTAGAACGAAAAAATTTCCACATCCCCCTCTATCTTCATTGTGTTCTTTCTGAATGCTGAACTTGGCACGACAAAGAAGTCTGATGTTTCAGAGGTGAGCTGCCAAGTGGCCAAAACTGCTCTTTGGTGCACTATAGCTTGACATAATATTTGCTGCCAGCTTTTTGTTTAAAAAATGCCATCAGTTTAACATTAACTGAAAAAGTAATTATTCTCCAGTTTCACTGAGCTATTAAGCAAAAAAAAAAAAAAAAGTTCATTGAAACTCCAGGAGATGAAATATTCTGCTCTCAGGTTTTGTTGGAAGCCTTTCAACATTCAGAGCAGAAAAACATAAATTAATTAAGAAGAGGATTTAGGAACTTTACTGAATGAAAAGCAAGAAAATTATGCTTCAGGAGAGAGAGTCTGGATCAACAGAATTCAGCCAACTCTGCTTAGATTAGACACTTTTCACATATTCCAGAAACAAGGCCTTTTACTTCTATAGAATCCTCGAGACATGACCACACACACTTTAGCCCTGTGTACTAAACCAGAAAAACATCCAATTAGTTTGAACTATGAAATGCTGTTAGTTACACTAATGACCAAATGTTTCTTTATATTCAGTCACCAAATGGTATGGAGCGTGGGTGAGTATGAAGAGATGAAGGGCGTATGATGGGAAGATGAGACAGCTTTTACAGAAACATCCAGCACAGGAGATCTCTCCCTGTAATAACATTCTCAATTCAGTTGTGAAGACAGAAGATAACATTCAGACGACAATTGAGGAAAACCTTCCTGGTGCATGTAGAATAAACTGAGTTTATATAAATTGAAGAAAACATAAGGAGTGGATAAGGAAGGTAGGATCAGGAGTGGAGAGGTTTTACAAGGTTATGCAGATGGCAGAATGTCTGTAGAGATACAAAGTTTAGAGATCACAAGATGTGGATATGGGCTGTGCATCTTCTTTGCTAATTAACTTTGAACAAGCACCTCCTTGAACCATAGATATACAGGGCTGGAAGTGCTTTGCAAACTGAAAGATTGCTCAAATACTGGTTCTTATTCAGAAATGACCTCCTGAAGCTTTAGGCAGAAAAGACTACTTTTTGAGCAAATTACAATTATATATCTTTAATGTCAACATTTTCATATCTTTATGAAAATTTTTAGTTTACATGTTTTACTACTATGTGTTATTCAGTAATTTTAAGATGTATGGTCAAAAAAGAAAAGGACCTAACTGGAGGAATGTTGCTAAATGTTATAAACTCATTTTTATCACTGAAAAAAATAAGACCTTAAGTCTCATTTCTGGATTCTTGAAAACTAATCAAATATACAACTGTTTAGCTATCACAGAAGATAATATTATAATCTATTGAAACATATTACAGTAGAGAGTGTTTAAGTTAAAAGTCTAGAAAGCAGCAGTCAGCACCAAAAGTTATTTTATTTGTTGTTTTATTTTTAGATTTCATTTGTTGCAAAAAAAATGAAAAAAATAGTAAAAAAAAGAGAATATCTTACATTGTTTTATGGTCACAATTAGAGCAAAGTTAGAGAATCAGACTATGCCAATGGTTTTGCAGTTAAGATTTTTTTTTTTAACAACTGCTGTTTATTCTGGGACATCTGAACATCACATGGGCAAATGAGCAGTTTTAAACTGCATGTGTTACAAGATAAATATGGGAAAAATTTTCCCAAAGCTTGACTTTTCTTTGACATAGTAAAATAGGAGGGAAAAGGATGGGATGGCCATAAAAGGCCATAAAACTTGTTCTTTAAAAGGATTATTTTTATACTCTGTATCTGCCTCAAAATTGTTAGAAAGACTCAATAAAACATTACAGTAATGAAGCTAGTATAACCACTGAACACAAGATGTATGGATCAGTGATGTGGTGGCAAGATGCAATGTATTGATAGCCTCTCTAAATAAATACCATGTGTACCAGTCCACTTACATGGCATGCTGATATTTCTGAAGACAGCACAAAAATAATAGACAACAAGCAAAGACATGCTCAGTTCTGAAGGCCTTGAATGTTGGGATCAAGTTATAGAGGTCTGAAAAGTAGATCCTTTCGATATCAATGGGCTATTCATGGTTGGCACATTCTTAAATGGGTCTTACAGTATCAGAGACAAGATAGATTCTATTAATTACTTCAACTATTCACCCTTCCCGGTTTCCACCTCTTTGCCCTGTGACTTGGCAATCCCTTTCACAACAGATGATTCTGGCATCAGCAATTTGATGTGCTCTAGCCACTAGAATGAGATGGGATTGACAGTGTGTCTGGCCTTTGAGGCCCTGCATGTCTTTACTTCCTCCTTTGTGCTTCCACTGCAGACAATCCTTGGATGCCAGGAGGAGTATAACCGACAATGGAAATGAGCCCACTCAGAGACTCAATGCAGCACAGCCAATCCTCAGTTGTCTATATGTATGTTAGCTGGACTAGAACGCCCCTTCCTTGTCTTATCTAGTTTCACCAACGGTGAAAACTTGCAAGAAATATTGAGTGACTTGTTAGAAGCTGCGGAGCTTGAGTGCTTGGTACACAGCACTATATTTCTGTAAAAATAATTAACTGATAAGACTTCCCCAAAGGCCCAGTGGTAACGAATCCACCGCCAATGCAGGGGACATGGGTTTGATTGCTGGCCCAAGAAGACCTCACACACCTCGGGGCAACTAAGCCCTCGTGTCACAGCGACTGAAGCTGAGCTCTAGAGCCTGCAAGCCACAGTTACTGAAGTCTGCATGCCTAGAGCCCTTGTGTGCAGCAAGAGAAGCCATCGCAATGAGAAGACTGTTCACCGCAACTAGAGAAAGCCCAAGTGTAGCAACCGACTGTAGCAACCAGCACAGCCAAAAATAAATAAAAATTAAAAAAAATAACTGATAAAGTACCTAATCTCACAATTGTGATCTTTTTCTATTTACTGCACTTCTTTTAGGAAAAAAACATTGCTTTAGCGTATATATAATTACACGCTGGGCTTTGCCTTCAAGAAATATATATGTGAATCACGCTCAATCTCAAGATGTAGGTCAAATGTAGCTGAATGAATTGATTAGTGAAATTCAGAATAGGAAAACTTTAAATTCTCTGTTTCACACTAATGAACATACAAGAAGCTCTTCAATTTCTATATTCACTAAACAATATAATTTCTGTTCATATCACTTTGCACACAATATGTTTATATGCTTGTTCTGCTCATTAGATTATTTCCTTTAAGAAAATATATTTGGAATCAAGTAAATTTCTCTATTCGATATCTTCCATACATTTTCATGCATATAAACAAGCACACAATTTTTATTTCATGTCTGAAATATCAACCACAGCCATCTGAAAATTATCAAGAGCTTTAAAACTAACCAACAATTATTTTTTCTCTTTATAATATATATTTATCTTTTGTTTGATGGATGGAATAAAAGAATGAGCAAGTTCTGTGAAAATAAGTCAGATGGAAGTCAAAACTATATCTTGTATTGTACATTAAACACTGAAATTTGAAATTAATCAGACAAATACATAAAATGGAATCTACCCAACCAAAGAATATCTAAATATTCTACCTACACAGTCATGGATTCATCAGAGACCTTCAATAAAGCTAACAGATGTGGTGTCAACAGTTGAGTATCATGTAAGAAATAAGGGAATCCCAAGGTTATAACATAATTGAAGAAACACATTCATGAACAGAGCTGAAATAGTCAAGTGACCAATATTCTTTGAGGAAGTGGAAGTAAATGACCTAAGGGTATTGGAGTTGCTTCAGTTTTAACCTGTTATTTTCTCCAGTTTTTCTTCTTGGTTGGAATTAAAAACATGTATACTCTTTATAGGGCTTCCCTGATAGCTCAGTTGGTAAAGAATCCACCTGCAAAGCAGAAGACTCCAGTTTGATTCCTGGGTCAGGAAGGTCTGCTGGAGAGGGGATAGGCTACCCACTCCAGTATTCTTGGGCTTCACTGGTGGCTCAGCTGGTAAAGAACCTACTCGCAATGCAGGAGACCTAGGTTCGATCCCTGTGTTGGGAAGACTCCCTGGAGAAAGGAAACGTTACCCAGTCCAGTATTCTGGCCTGGAGAATTCCATGGACTATACAGCCCATGGATGAGTTTATGTTTGAATTATGGAAGATTCAAGAATTAATAAAATGTTTAAATAAAACCTAAATAGGTGTACTTTTAGCTAGTAAAATAGATTTGTTGCTGAGATAGTGTTCATAGAATCATAAAGGTTTTAAAATTGCTGTTTATTAGCTATAACACTTTGTTTTACTTTTTTAGTGTTTCATAATATGCATCTTTAGCTTATCAAAGTCCAACTTCAATTATACTGAACACCCCAACCTTATACTTGCAACCACCCCTGCACACTCAGTCCATCATTTGTTTTTGTACCTTTCATTTCACTTTACTTTCTATAAAACCTAAAATAACTTATTTTGCTTTTAAAACCCATTCTTATAAAAACAATTTAAAAACACAAGATTATTTTATATTTGCATATACATATATATGTAATTTGTTGTTCATCATTACTTTCTAAAGATTCAAGTTTTCATATGGTATAATTTTCCTTTGCCCTGAAGAACTTTTTTTAACTTTTCTTGTAGGGCTAATTATCTGGTGGCTGATTCTCTCAGCTCTTTCTTGAAAATGTATTCATTTTTGCTTCAATTTGGAAGGATATTTTTGCCAGATGTAGAAGTCTAGGTAGAAAGGGAACTTTTACTTTTGTTTCTGTCACTTTAAATACTCCGTATTATCTTGCAACCATTATTTCTGGTAAAAAGTCAGCGTACGTCTTATCTTTGGCTTTCTTTCATCTCTGCTTTCAAGAATTTCTCTTTTTAACTGATTTTCAATAATTTAATTAAATGGCATGCTGATGTATTTTTCTTAGTTGTTCATCTTGCTTGGGGGATTGTAGATTCCTTGGATTGATGTGTTGTATTTTTCATTAAAAGGGGGGAGCNCTTGCAACCATTATTTCTGGTAAAAAGTCAGCGTACGTCTTATCTTTGGCTTTCTTTCATCTCTGCTTTCAAGAATTTCTCTTTTTAACTGATTTTCAATAATTTAATTAAACGGCATGCTGATGTATTTTTCTTAGTTGTTCATCTTGCTTGGGGGATTGTAGATTCCTTGGATTGATGTGCTGTATTTTTCATTAAAAGGGGGGAGCATGATGCACTGGGATACTAGCAATGATGGGAAGCGATTACGACTCCCTGGATGTAGAGACATGAAGGCAGCAGCACTTCCAGAAGTAAAATAATGGCAGGGTTGCCTTGGAAGAGCAGAACTCACTAAAGGAAGACATGCTTTGACTTTTCCATACCTTCTACTCTCTCTAACCTTCTGCCAATACCTCCCATAGGCTGTACTTACCAAGAAATCAGAAGCCAAGAGACCCTCAGGAAATGCTAGTCCCTACCACGAACTGCAGAGCATAGAAGGTTAGAATTGCTGAGAGCAAGTCAGCAGCAACCTTCACAGCAGGACTGCGTTCCTTCTCTGTCCCTGTGGAATCTGTATCACATAGAAGGCACATATTTGATGAATGCATGAATGAATGAGTAAAAGAATGAATGAATAAAAGATCATTTCTAAACTCATGGCTTATTACTGAGGAAACTGAAGCTCCTATAGGCTTCACAATTTACTCAAGTAGTTAGCGGAAGAACTAAGACTTAAATTTACCTTCTCTGATTCATACTTCCATAAGCAACTGCCTCTCATTTCTGTAAATCAAATCATGTTTTAAATGCCTACCAGAACTCTCTTTCTGGAGGCTCTCTATATTGAATCTTTTTGTAAAAATAAAAATCCTTTAATTAGGTGGACTTTTTCTGAACCTTTGCTTGGTAGTTTTTTCAAGTTTCAATTCCTCTCCAAGCTCTGGACTATTTCTAATGCTAGGATTTTTTATATAACATCTCTATTTTAAAAAGTACAGAGCATTCCAAAAGGGTAGCTTTTTTTTTTTCCTTCTTTCATTCTGGTGGAAGAGTCAGTACAATGGAAAAGAAAGAACTTGGCTTTTGATTTCAGATAAAATTAAATTCTGATCCAGGAGTTGCAACATAATCGCCGTTTGAAACTTAGACAAAACATTTAACTTTTCTGGTCCCTGGTTCCTTCTACTGTAAATTGGGCGTAACAACATCTCTCATCACTTCACTGAACTAAGAGAGCAAAATTAGATGATACGAATATGTAAATATACATGTTGTTATTGCTTAGCTCTGAACTACCTTTTCTCCAGATCTCTGTTTGTTGCTAGGATAAAGTCTGATTCCACGATATGACAAGTAGCAGTGGTTGCAGAACACAAGTGGTTGAAACATAAGAGGCCCAAACAACAAAAACTTTACTGTCCAATGAGAGTGAGCCAAACAATAAAGGCACAGCAAAATGTTGATAAGATCAGTAAGAAAATATCTGAGGTAAACACTTCCTATCTTGTACTTTCCACCCTAATGAGCATTTTAATTAGTGAGGAGGAACAAGAAATCTTTACCCAGAGACTGACGGCCCAGTAAAAGAGAACCATTGTGACACTTTCAATGTTTGTCCTGGGTCCCATTAAAGCCATAAAATGTTTTTGAACAGTTTTACTGAGATATAATGAATATGCTACATAGTTCACCCACTAAGCACGAAATTTATTGGTTGACCTTAAGTAACTACAGAGTTGCACATCCATCTATCATCTATAACCAATTTTAGAATATTTTCATTATTCCCCAAAGAAACCCTGGATCCTGTAACCAACACTCCCTAGTACTCTGGTCCCTATTTCCAGCCCTGAGAACTCACTGATCTACTTCTTGTCTCTATGGATTTTCCTGTTCTGGACATTTCACAGGAATGAAACTGCACAGCAATGGAATATTTTGTGTCTGGCTTCTTCCGTTAGCATAGAGCATTTGAGGTTCCTCACGTTGTAGCATGTATCAGTACTTCATTTCTTTTTACAGCTGACGTTGTTATGGTTTTTTAAAGCATTTCACTTCATTGCTATTTGAACTTCCAATGATTTACTTGTCCTAGCAGCTGAATATTAAAAATGAAAAGAATTCTTAGAGATCATTAATTCGTGCAAGCTAAAGCTGCTTCAGTCATGTCCAACTCTGTGTGACCCCATGGACTGTAGACTGCCAGGCTCCTCTGTCCATGGGATTCCCCAGGCAAGAATATGGGAGTGGGTTGCCATGCCCTCCTCCTGGGAATCTTCCATACCCTGGGATAGAACCCGCATCTCTTACATCTCCTGGATTGGCAGTTAAGTTCTTTATCACTAGTGCCACCCAGGTAGCCCACCTCTTAATTTAATTCAACTACCTTTTAATTTTGAAGAAAGGGAAGTCTAGATTGTTTTGAGTATCCAGTGTTACACTTTTACCTGTGTGCTAGAGAACACGGGTCTAGTTTCTGCCCTCTTATTGTACAAGCCTTAACTTCTTTAGTATCTACTCTAAAATGACAGTAATTCACTCTCAGATAGAATCTAGTTTATAAAATGCTTTCATATACATGGGTCATCATCTGCATACAAAACTTATTTTGACAAATAGGCAAGAGAGAGGTAATACTAGAATTTCAAAGTATAATTACTGATCAAATTATCAGATAAAAAATAGACATATCCCCAAAGGACTTCCCAAATAGCCTTTAGAAATGACAAATCCATATACACACTATTGATACTATGCATAAAATAGATAACTAAATGAGAACCTACTCTATAGCACAGATAACTCTACTCAATGCTCCATAGTGACCTAAATGGGAAGGAAATCCAAAAAAGAGAAATATATTTCAAAAAGGGGGATATATGTAAATATACAAGTTGATTCACTCTGCTGTACAATAGAAAGTGATACATTAAAAAGCAATTATACTATATAAAAAATTTTTATAAAGAAATGACAAATGTAAACAACTGTCCAATCTCACTGACTACTTCTTAAACTCCAAATATTATGACTTTCAGTTCTTACAATCCATAAAAATACAGATATAAAAAACTATGACAGTCTTGATGTCCACAAAGAAGCATTTCTGTGTTGGGGAAAAAAAAATGGTTCTGATTTAGATCTGTCAGAATATGGATGTTCTAAACCCAAACGTGACTGCTCCTTTCCTCTCCATAATATGTCATAAATTTTTTGAAATCTTTTATACCAAAGTGACTCAGAGCATGTATTTATATGCCATTTCGGAAGTTTGAAATGCAGTAATTCAATACAGCACTGATGGAGGAAGCTGCAGAATCAAATGCTATTGGTCCTGCTACTTAGTCAAAGATGAGTAACACTAGTATGAGTGACGGTGAAGTCCTTTCAAAGGATTTAACCCACAGGTTAAAATCTTATTTCCCTTCTTAAACACCTTTTCATCTTTTCTCCAGTGCAGTATTTGTATGACTTATTATGCCATCACAGAACTGCTCTCTGACCTCATTAACATTCTTATCTCCCTGAAAAAAATTGCTGCAAGAAACTGGTTATTATATCTACCACCTAGGACTTAAAGTTTGGCTGTCTTCTTCAAACACATGTACGCTGGAATATATCTAAGGCCACTTTCCCAAACGTGCTGGACTCTACCGTTAGAGATCCACTCAGTCTGTTTCCTATTTCACACTTCATGATTCCTCATGCAGGAAATGACCCAAAGCAGTAACTGCGTTTGGAAAACAACAACAACTAAGCAATGAAACTCTAGGGCTGTTACACTCAGTAGGATATAGACCAGAATAGAGAGATCCTATAGAAAAGAGATCCGAGTTTATTCCATTGTTTTGGTATGTATGAAATTGACTTTTGCAAAAAAGAAAATGGAGAGATTACTATTATAATTGTGCAATGTATAATATACTAATTACAGGTTTGAAAATTAACCCACTGCATTTTCAAATAAGAGTAGTATGGAAACTGTGAAATGATTTTTTAAAAAGGCATATATATCAAATTTTGATATCAAGAAACAATGTTCTCAATAGTGACTGAAATAATATTACTTATAATTACATGTTTTCTGAACACTTCCTATTTGTAGTAATACCCCAGTAGCTCTGTTCTCCCTCCCAAGTTCCTCCATTTCTACTTTCATTTAAAGGAAATAATGTGATACCTTAAATCAAAGAGAATTTAAAACACAATTTGGTTTGAGGATTTATCTTTTCTCATGGGGTACTTATAACTTAGTCTAAATGGTTTGTTCCTTTTTTAGCCTCCTATAGAAGATTGATTTAAGTCAACATATAGGTAGGGTATACAGTAGTTTACCCATAAATTACTGCCCCAAACACACATACCTACATATATATGCCTGTGTATATCAGTAACATGTGTCTGTGTTCATATCTTTATCAACTTCTCTACCATTGGGTCAAGAAAACAAAGAAAGCATTCAANCACAATCTGTAATAAATATACACCACAGTACTACGCAATCTGTAATTGGTTGTATTTGTAGATGCAGAGTTGTGGCTGTGGAGGGATGACTAAAGTTATGCATGGATTTTTGACTGGGGAGGTAGTGCATCAATGCCTCTAAACCCTCACATTGTTTAAAAGTCAACTGTGTATGTACGTCTGTATATAGAATATTAATATGTGCTGCTTCTCTCCCTCAACCATTCATCTATTGACTTATGCTTAATTTGTTTGTGTATTTTGGTAATTATGAATAGTGCTGCACTGAACATGGGGTTGCAGATAATTGTTTCATACCCTGTTCTCATTTTCTTTGAGTATATATCCATAAGTAAAATTTCTGGATCATATGGTAGTTCTAATTTTAATTTTTGAGAAACCTCCATGATGTTTTCCACTGTGACTGAACCAATTTGCATTTTCCTCAAAGGTACACAAGGGTTCCCTTTTCTCTACACCCTTGCTCAACAGGTTCCTTATCTTTTGTCTTTGTGATGATAGCCATTCTAACAGGTGTGAAGTGATGTCTCATTGTGGTTCTGATTTGCATTTCTTTGATAAATAGTGATGTTGAGCACATTTTTTATGTACCTCATGGACCTTTGGATATTGTCTTTGGGAATATGTCTGTTTCCTTTGCCAATTTTAAAGTCAGATTATTTTTGCTAAGGTTGTATAAATTATTTATATATTTTGGATCTTAACCTCTGCTGTGATATGATTTGCAAATATTTTCTTCCATTTTGTGCATTGCTTTTTCATTTTCTGGTGGTTTGTCCTACTGTGCAGAAGTTTTTTAGTTTGATATATACACTTACTAATTTATGCTTGTGTTGCTTTTGTTTTCATGTTATATCTTAAAGATCACTGCCAAGACCAATGTCAAGGAGCTTCTTTCCTATGTTTTTTTCCACATGTTTTACAGTATCAGGTCTTTGTGTCTTTAATCCATTTTGAGTTAATTTTGTGAGTTGAGGGTCAGATTTCATTCTTCTGCATGTGCTTATCTAGTTTTTTCAACAGTTATTGAAGAGACTATCCTTTCCCCATTCTTAGCTTCCTCGTCAAATATTCCATTCACTTCAGTCACTCAGTCGTGTCCGACTCTTTGCGACCTCATGAATCACAGCGCACCAGGCCTCCCTGTCCATCACCAACTCCCGGAGTTCACCCAGACTCACGTCCATTGAGTCGGTGATGCCATCAGCCATCTCATCCTCTGTCGTCCCCTTCTCCTCCTGTCCCCAATCCCTCCCAGCATCAGAGTCTTTTCCAATGAGTCAACTCTTTGCATGAGGTGGNAAATGTTAGGTTTGCCATAATTTATTGTTTTTTTTATTAATTTCTTTTTTATTGAAGGATAATTGCTTTACAGAATTTTAATGTTTTCTGTCAAACCTCAACATGAATCTACTCACAGGGCAACAATAGAGAAGCAGACATAGTTTACTCTTGATGCTTCCCAGGCAATAAAGAACCCACCTACCAATGCAGGAGAGGTAAAAGATGAGGTTCAATCCATGGGTCGGGACGATGCCCTGGAGGAGGAAACGGCACCCCACTCCAGTATTCTTGCCTGGAAAATCCCATGGATGGAGGAGCCTGGTGGGCTGCAGGTCATGGGGTTGCTAAGAGTCAGACACGACTGAGCGACTTCACTTTCACTTTTCACTTTCATGCATTGGAGAAGGAAGTGGCAACCCACTTCAGTGTTCTTGCCTGGAGAATCCCAGGGATGGGGGAGCCTGGTGGGCTGCTGTCTATGGGGTCGCACAGAGTCAGACACGACTGAAGCGTCTTAGCAGCAGCAGCAGCAGCAATGCGCACACACACATTCTTGATTCTAACCTGTTCTCTATTTCCTTCTTCCATCCTTCCTTTTTCGCTCTCTTCCTTTCTTCTTCTGCCTATTATACCATTTTATTTTCATTTTTTCACATTCTTTTATGTCTTTGTTCTTTAGGAATACATGCTCTTGTATTTTAAAATTCTTACTCCCCAGTCACAACAGGTATTAGATATTCCAGAGCAGATCATCTCAGAGCAACCAAGAGACTCCACCTACTCCATTATAATCACTCCATGAATGGATCTCAATGTCTGCTTCTCAAAGCTGCTCCATCAAGGCCATCTCGTTTCTACCAGTGGCCACCTTCTCAAGTCAGTGGTCTAACACAAACAGCAACCCTGTTCTTGCCATGCTCCCAGTCCTGGATCTGAATTCATTTGTGTCTCCCTTGGTCGTTGCTAAATTCTTTCCTATCTCTACTGTGACAGATTCTTCGTTTGGTTTCGTTGTAGGGTTGACTCCCGCCATTCAGCACTATGTAAGTTGCATAAGAAAATGTCTAACTTCTTTGATTTATATTTGTTTCATATATGTTTTCCATCCTCTTATTTTCAGTCTTTCTGAGTATGTTTGCTTCCAGTTTGTCTCTCCTGCAGACAACATATTTCTTCATCCAATTAGGGAGTCTTGGTCTTTTAATTAGTTTACTCTGAGCACTAATTGGTGTAATTACTATGAAATTAGATCTTATTTCTGGCATCTTAATTCACAATTTCAATTTAAATGTAAATTATAATTGTTGTTAAATTAAGACCTATTTCTGCCATCTAATATTTTTATTTATTCTTCTCTTTTTATACTTTTCTTGCTCCTTCCCTACTTTCAGTAAATAGATTTTTCTCCTTCTGCTTTAACAGTTACATACTCTATCATTTTAAATGTTGTCTTTATCAAAAGACTCATACTCTTTTGTCCTTATTGATGTCCTAAATGTGTAAATATATCTTCTTTCTAACATTAAAAACTTGATTAGTTCTAATACTTCCTTTGTCTTGTCTCTTACTATTATGCTATAATATTATTAAGTAGAATTTTAGTTTTGAATTACTGTCAATATACTTTTTTGTAATCTAATTTTTATTTCTATAAGTAACCATTAGTTAATAGTTAACTATTTTAACAAGTTTAGTATTTGTTTATCCCTACTTTCTGTTTCTCTTTCAGCATTTCCTAGTTCTATTCTTCAAAAGATGTTTTAAATGAGGGCCATTTCATAGTAAATGTTTTTGGAGGCCTTTTATGTGTAAGAATAACTTTATTAAATGGTTATCTTTGTATACCAACTTCTTTAGCTATACTATTTTAGATTCACTGTTCTTATGCTTGAATACTTTTAAAATAACATTACATTGTCTTATTCTCACTTTGCTATTGAGAAGTCTAGTGCTATCCTCATTTCTTCTCTCTCTCCCAGTTAGCTCTAAGTCCTATCTATTTGAAGTCTTTCAACTTTCTTTGATTTTGAAAAGTATCTATTAATTCTTCACATTTTCTTTTTGCATCTTTCTCTCCTTCTGGACCCTTTCAAAATTTATTTATTCTATTTTTATGTCTTTTAGCTTTTCTTTTATATTTTCTATCTTCATTCTTCACTGTTCTCCTTTATGCATTAATTGATCTTTAAGCTCACTTATTTGTTCTACAGTTGTGCCCATTAAGATTCCTAGAATCCTTTTGATTTTAATATTCAGTGAAATATTTTTGAATAAGACCACTAGAGCTAGTTTCATAGTAATGTCAGGAATCCAAATCATGGAACTTGTTTGGTGTCCAGTATTTATTTTGGTAAGTGGTAATGTTTCTTATTAAATGGATCTTTTTAAATGGATCTTATTAAATGGATTTCTTGTTGAAAGCAACTGTAGAAATTACAGCACGTAGATGCATGAGATAAATTCTGGATCACACTAATTTTTAAAGAAGAACCAAGCATATGTTCTCTTTGTCCAGAAATCCTAATTTAAAATTAAATAAACCACAAGATAAATAATCCATAAATAATTTTTGGTTTAGAACCTTCCCTGGTCCTAATTTTATCTTCTGTCTTGCCTTTTAACTAGCTGTGCCCTCTAACTATATCCTCCATCCATACTCTCCAATTGTTGCTATGGTTTATTCACTAAGTTGTGTCAGACTCTTTGCAAAGATATAAACTGTAGCCCACCAGGTTCCTCTGTCCATGGGATTTCCCCAGCAAGAATGCTGAAGTGGGTTGCCATTTCTTCTCCAGGGGATATTCCTGACCCAGGGATGAAACCCTGCACTGCACTCCATGGCTCCTGCACTGGCGGGTGGATTCTTTAACAGTGAGCTATTAGGGAAGCCCTGAAAGGGATATGCAATGCACTGGCTGGGAGTTGAACCCAGGCCTCCCAGGTAGTAGGTGAACTACCTAATCTACTATGGAACTGCCTAATCTCCAGTGAGGTTCCCAAATTAGCCAATATTTGTATTCATTACCAAGTCTTTGTCTATTCTTCCTCAGTATGGGATACTCCATTCCTCTCAATGTTAGTTCCTTTTTTGCCAATCCTCTGCTTATGCTGAAGTGACTTTCTGGTGCTTTTTATGTGACCTCCTCCAAGAAGCCTGCTGTCACTCATCTTTCCCAGCTAGGGTTCAGAGTCAGGTCTCCTTGTATGTTACCATCACACTCTCTGCTTAGATTTCTTAAAATAAATTCTACTTGACTTTTCTTTCACTATAATACAGGGTCTGTGTACTTAGGGACTCTACATTTTGTACACTTTTACACCCAAACTTAGGCCCAAATAATTATTGGGCAGTTACTGAGAAAAGTAAGCATTCTTTAGGTTTTACTAGAAGTATGCTCTGAAATGTACTTGAATTTAATGACCAAGAGCTTGGGTTCCAGGGTCCAATCTTAGTTCAAACTGTCCCTCCATTGATTACTACTTGCATAACTCTATACTTAGATCATTTAACCTTAGTCACCTTGCCAAGTCTGTGTTTTCTCAAGAGCAAAGTGAGGCTAACAGTGGTTGGGCTGTGTGTGCTTGGTCGCTGAGTCATGTCTGACTCTTTGCAAGTCCATGGACAGAAGCCCACTAGACTACTCTGTCCATGGGGATTCTTTTCAGGCAAGAATACTGGAGTGGGTTTCCATGCCCTCCTCCAGGGATCGAACCCAAGTCTCCCACATTGCTGGCAGATTCTTTACTGACTGAGCCCCAGGGAAGCCCTGGTGGGTTCCCTGGTTACGTTAACAGTAGTTAACATAAGCAAATTATAAGGATTACAAAGATAATTCATGTAAAGGGTTTAGCATTTCTAGTTAATACATAGTAAGCTATCAATAAAGATTTTAACTTATCATTTGATCAATTCAGATTCCTTTCACGAATACAAGGCTAAATGAATTACGTTATCCATTGGTATTCTCAAAGTCCCTTCCCATCTTTTCAGTAACAACTTTGTGTTTTCATGTGACACTAGACCCTTTCCCCAGAGAAGAAATCTGATGAAGAGATTTACATAAAGACGTAACTAAGAATGATACAATGAATTATCTTAGTTTGGTCAATGCTAATCCAAAGGGGGAAAAATGTGTAATGCTGAAATTTCAGGCACCAATATCAAAAATGCACTGGAAATAATTTGGGGCAAGGTGGCTTTTTGGGACAAATAATAGAAATCTTACTATGTAAGGAATCTGCTTATTTATTCACTCAGTTGAAAATATATAATGAATTCTTACTATGTGAAATATCCTACCTAGGGGTGTAGTAATATAAAGATTTATCTTACTCAATTTTTTCTTCAAGTATGCTTTTAACCTAATGAAGCAGTTAATAACATCTTATATTGATAATGCTTTAACATACATTATCTCACTTAGCTATAACAACTATCCTGTGATAAAGGCTTGGATGCTTATCGCAATGTCCCTGTTTGGATAAGTTACTGGGTTTCTTAAGGTCACACAGTTAGAAAGAGGTAACATTTGGATTCAGACACAGTTCTCCTGAATATAAAATTGTTTTCTTTATATCATAAAGCTTATACAAACAGAATTTAAATAAACTTAAATAAATTTAAATAAAAGCGATATAAGTATCACAAAGTATTCAAGCCATTTAGATGAGGGCAACATTAAAATTTTCAGTTCACTGCAATTTCGTAATGAGGGGTATTACTCCGTATATAGAAACCTGAAGAATGGATTGGATTCTGATAGTAGAGATGGTGGAAGAGGACATTCCAGATGGAAGAAAAGGCAGGGACTAGACAGCAGACGTGAGGGAGAGCAGATCATATGATAGAAACATAAAAAATCCTGCCTGACTGAAATTTGGGATACATGAAGGAAGTGATTTGACAATATTTAAAAGACAGATTGGGATCCAGTTACAGAGAACTGGAAGTTTGCACTCTTCTCCATAAGCCAGTAGTTTTCAGCCGTGGATGAATATCATAATCAATTTTCTGAAACGCCCATGCCCTGGCACACACCCAGAGATCCTATTACTACCTCTTAGGGGTATGGCCATCTGCATACTTTAAATATCCTCTATTGATTCTGCTCTGTAGGCACAGTGGAAAATCAGTGTCATGGTGACTGAAGTGTGGTCTACTCCACATGTCATCTGTAGACTGTGCCAATCTATAAACTGTTACCATCCTTGATGACAAATTGAGTATGTGCATAACAATTGTATAGCAATTTAATGATGTAATTTTATATCTGTTAAAACATAGGAAGTGGCACTGTTTTTTGTATGTCATTTTTTTAAATCTATATGATTCATTTTACTGTATTTTACAAAGGTATTCTTTCTTGTTAAATGGAAATCAAAAGCAAAAACAAAACTGGGCTTTCAATACAGATAATTAAGAAGTAGTCTCTAAGCCACAGTGGCTTCTGTGAATATTAAGCAATGTTATAATTATGGTACGGTTCTAACATTGATAAGGCTCTGGCATATCAACTAGATGAGAAGAGAATCCAGGTAGAAGCCCACATGCTGGGACATGCTTGGATGCAAGTACATCAATGGTAAAGGAAAGAAAAGGTTAAATGAATCAGAAAAATACACAAGAAAGAAAAAGTAAAAATTGTCCATACATCGAATTTAGAATAAAAAAAGGACAAAATCTAAAATTAAGTGCTATTATTAGCAAATGAAGCAACTGACAAACAACTAATCTCAAAAGTATACAAGCAACTCCTGCAGCTCAATTCCAGAAAAATAAATGACTCAGTCAAAAAATGGGCCAAAGAATTCAATAGACATTTCTCCAAAGAAGACATACAGATGGCTAACAAACACATGAAAAGATGCTCAACATCATTCATTATCAGAGAAACACAAATCAAAACCATAATGAAGTACCATTTCACATCAGTCAGAACAGCTGCGATCCAAAAGTCTACAAGCAATAAATCCTGGAGAGGGTGTGGAGAAAAGGGACCCCCTCTTACACTGTTGATGGGAATGCAAACTAGTACAGCCACTATGGAGAACAGTGTGGAGATTCCTTAAAAAACTGGAAATAGAACTGCCCTATGACCCAGCAATCCCCCTGCTGGGCATACACACTGAGGAAACCAGAACTGAAAGAGACACACGTACCTCAGTGTTCATTGCAGCACTGTTTATAATAGCCAGGACATGTAAGTAACCTAGATGTCCATCAGCAGATGAGTGGATAAGAAAGCTGTGGTACATATGCACAATGGAGTATTACTCTGCCATTAAAAAGAATACATTTGAATCCATTCTAATGAGGTGGATGAAACTGGAGCCTATTGTACAGAGTGAAGTAAGCCAGAAAGAAAAACACCAATACAGTATACTAATGCATATATATGGAATTTAGAAAGATGGTAACGATAAACCTGTATGTGAGACAGCAAAAGAGACACAGATGTATAGAACAGTCTTTTGGACTCTGTGGGACAGGGAGAGGGTGGGATGATTTGGGAGAATGGCACTGAAACATGTATAATATCATATAAGAAACGAATCACCAGTCTAGGTTTGATGCAGGATACAGGATGCTTGGGGCTGGTGCACTGGGATGACCCAGAGGGATGGTATGGGGAGGGAGAAGGGAGGGGGTTCAGGATTGGGAACACGTGTACACCCATGGTGGATCCATGGTTGATATATGGCAAAACCAATACAATACCATAAAGTAATTAGCCTTCAATTAAAATAAATGAATTTAAATTAAATAAAATTAAGTGCTATTATTAAGAGATGTGAACATCAGTAAGAAAATGTGGAGAGAGAAGTGGGAAGTGAGTGGGGGTGGAGATAAAGATTTTTAGCTTTACGTAAATTGAGTTTAAGATGTTGGACATAAATCAAATGGAAATCTCCCAAGGCCATTGAAAATATGGGATGGGGACTTGTTAGAGAGGCGACAGTTCAGTTCAGTTCAGTCACTCAGTCGTGTCCAACTCTGCAACACCGTGGACTGCAGCACGCCAGGCTTCCCTGTCCATCACCAGCTCCCAGAGCTTGCTCAAATTCATGTCCATCAAGTCGATGATGCCATCCAACCATCTTACCCTCTGAGAGATGACACCTGGGAATAATAATCATGGGTGATATTCAAAATATATGACCACCAATGGAGCAGCACACTAACGAGCCGGATGCACCGCGGCCATGAGCACACAGCACTGCCTGGCTGGTGCCCACCAGCGGGCTGCGGGCTCTAGCTGCAGCGAGACAGCTCTGGGTGAGGGGTGGATGGGCAATAGGATCTCTGAGTGAGAAATGGCTAAAAGAAAAAAAAGAATTTGATGAAAAACTCTTCCAGATCATCCATACTTTGTAGGTTTTAAGTGAAGGAGAGATAGAGCGTATTAAAAAGACAGGACTGTGTTATGAAATTAATTTTCTCTTGAAGTCGGGAAGAGGAGAAATTTCAAGAGGAAAGAAAAAGACCGTAAATAGTGATGAATTTCATAGACAAATCGAGTAGAATGAGAAGGTAAAGCATATGGATTTAGTAAACGGGAATAAATAGGAAAACTTGAAGAAATCAGGTTTGATAGTATAGGGAAAATTTAAGATACACAGCAAAAAATAACGATATTTGGTAATAATGATGCAGAGCCAGAAAATATAAATTCTTCTTTAATAAATGGTACCAGAAGACTCAAGGGAAATGACAAGGTTATAGTTTAAGAAGGTGAGAAGAAACAAAGGCCATCAATATTTGAAGAGTGAATGGATGAGAATTTTCCAGATTTGATGAAATACCTCAATTTGTAGACACTAAATCCCAAGAAATCTTAAACAAGTAATCTCAATATATTTTAACAAAATTTTCCCACATCAAATACATGGAAATCTTAAAACTGTTGGGCCTCAAATACATGGAAATCTTAAAAGCTGGCAAAGATAAAAGACCACAAGAAAAAAGTGCTGCATAAACCAAAAACATTTCTTGGTAGAAACAATGGAAGCTGGAAAATAGTGGAATCATAATTTCAAAGTGCTAAAAGAAGACGCAGAGATCCATACCCAGCAAAAATCCTTCAATAGAAATGGAGGCAAGCTAAAGACATTTTCAGATAAACAAATGAAACAGCATGCCTCTGAAGAAAATTTTCCTGACTGAAGGAAAATGATTTGAGCTGGAAAGCTATAGATACAGCAAGGAACCAAAAACAGCAAGACGAGTAAATACACAGAAATTTTAAGTAAACATCAACTATACAAAATTTTAATTATGCTTCATGAAGTGCAAAATATAAAGAAACAAATTAAAGTAAATGATAGCAGCGTGCAAATCATGAAGGGGAAATGGTGTATTTTACAGAACTTGAAAAAAGGAGAATGTGGAAGAGGCTAGACCCTCTTGATGTTCTAGAAAGCCCGTTATTACCACAGGATGAGGGGCAGCTAAAGCCTCAAAGAAGAAGAAAGTATCAGTGTCATTTTGAAAGTGAAGAGATGAGCTGTAACTGTTATTGAAAGAAGTGTGATGAAGAAGATAAATATGCTCACACTCAAGAATGGTCAAGGGGGATGGGTTTACATATATATTATATTTATACATATTTATATATATACATATTTATATATTGTCTTAACCTATGTGATTTAATTCTGGCTCCTGTTAAGCCTTTATTCTTACCTCTACTTTATCAGTGAGGAAAACTGTCTAGGCGGAGCCACCCTGAGTCAGAGTGAGAGGCAAAGTAGGAACTGGTGAGTCCAGGCATCATCACCTCCCCAGAAAGAAAGGTGTACTGGGCCTGGGGAGTGGCTGTGTTTGCCACCCTATGGGTGTCAGGAGGCTCAGAGTTCAGGTGTGGCTGCCCCTGTTTCTGCCAGGTTGCAGGGAAAGTAATGCCACATGTATGAGGACAGGACTCAATGTTTCAGTAAGTTATGAGAAAGTCTCATTTTCTGTAATCCACTAATCGTCTGGATGAATCATCTTCCTCCAGGATGGACTCACTTCCGCCAACGGCTCTTCTATAGACTGCATTGCTAAGTCTTCCCTGTCACCTGACTTCACAAGTGTCCATAATCTTGCTCGCTCCTCTCCACTGCCATTTTCTCCTACAATGTTAAAGTGCTTTGGTTTTCTTATGTCATGCTCACTTGCTTCATGTTCATCCCCTTTTTGCCCCTCTTCTCTTTTTTCTTTTCCCAAGCAGATAAACCTTTGCTGCTTTTTGTAAGAACTGATAACTAATGATAAGTCTAGGGTGCCACTTTACAATATCTATAAGTTTCAAGGAATTTACTAGAAATTCGGTTTCTTGCTGTTCAGCTGCTAAGTCATGTCCAACTCTTAGTGACCCCATGGACTGCAGCACGCCAGGCTCCTCTGTCCTCCACCACCTCCAGGAATTTGCTCAAATTCATGTCCACTGAGTCAGTGATGCTATTTAACTATCTCATCCTCTGCCAACAGTTAAATCACACTTCACTGCCTGGCACAAGAAGGGGCTCCTGGTGCTCGAGCTCAGCCTGAGAGACAGAGGCAGGATTTTAAACGACCACTACCAGCCTCTCTCTCTGATGGACACAGCTTCCTCAATATACCAAAAACATCACCGCATCATCATCCAAATTATAAACCATTTCTTATAACAGCTGACTATTTTTTCCACGCTTTTTTCTTAAGAAAGGAAAAAAATCATATATTCATACAACAGGTGAGACATGGAAATATAGCCACAAAAACATTTCCCGAGTATAAGGTTCAGAAAATATGGTTAATCAGCCAGTGTTTTAATTACCCTGAGGTTGGACCTTCAAACCAAAAACTCATAATCTAATTAAAGAAGTCCATCATATAGACAGAACATAAAGCAACATGCAATTAACATTTCCTAAAAATTAAACTGATCCAAGAACATTTTGATTTATTCTAATTACAGTGTTAATTCTGTACCTAATGCAGCAATGGTTTTGCATTAAGAAAAAAGTCCTTGAAAGGTCTTTCTTCAAACTGTAATAAGCTTATATTTCTCCCACTGTAGCTGCCTGTAATGTACATAAAAGAATTATAAAGAATTCTCAATCTGTGGATATTATAAAATATAGATGACAGAAACCTGGCCCTGAATGCTCCCATAAGAACAGTTTGCTACAATCATACTACAAAGAGTCTTAAGGAAAGCACTTTGATCAATCTGCTTCATTCATCTCCATTTACTTGAAAGAACGTCTTAGAAAGGGCTAAAAGCCAATATATCTGAATTCTTAAACACAGACTTGCACTTGGTACACTGTATTGCTCCCACTGAGCATGGAAGAATTGATGCTTTTGAACTGTGGTGTTGGAGAAGACTCTTTAGAGTTCCTTGGACTGCAAGGAGATCCAACCAGTTCATCCTAAAGGAGTCAGTCCTGGGTGTTCATTGGAAGGACTGATGCTAAAGCTGAAACTCCAATACTTTGGCCACCTCACGTGAAGAGTTGACTCATTGGAAAAGACCCTGATGCTGGGAGGGATTGGGGGCAGGAGGAGAAGGGGG
>SJYV01016857.1:838043-874009 GCA_006410875.1 Neotragus pygmaeus | reverse complement strand
AAACTCCAATACTTTGGCCACCTCACGTGAAGAGTTGACTCATTGGAAAAGACCCTGATGCTGGGAGGGATTGGGGGCAGGAGGAGAAGGGGGTGACAGAGGATGAGATGGCTGGATGGCATCACTGACTGAGTGGACATGAATTTGAGTAATCTCCGGGAGCTGGTGATGGACAGGGAGGCCTGGCGTGCTGCGATTCATGGGGTTGCAAAGAGTCAGACACGACTGACCAACTGAACTGAACAGTACCATGAACCCACTAAACCTTCAGAAAGCATTGCTTCCAGCATGGTGGTGGGTACTTTCTCTAATAGAACATGCTATGGTATACAATCGATGACTGGGAAAGCTGATGAATTGCATGTGACTCCTGGTATTTAAAGGTTTCAAAAGCGAAGATACTATATTCCAAGGTGTGATATTAAACATGAAGTAGAAGGGAACTTGAGGAATCGTCCTAGTCCCATTATTTTACAGATCAGGCATCTAACACCCAGAGAGGTACACCTTGCCTATTTGTACACCAAGTCCTGTGAAAGTTCAGTTCGGTTCAGTCACTCAGTCACGTCCAACTCTTTGCGACCCTGTGGACTGCAGCACAGCAGGCCTCCCTGTCCATGACCAACTCCCGGAGTTTACTCAAATTCATGTCCATTGAATCAGTGATGCCGTCCAACCATCTCATCCTCTGTCGTCCCCTTCCCCTGTCTTCAATCTTTTCCAACATTAGGGTCTTTTCAAATGAGTCATCAGGTGGCCAAAGTATTGGAGTTTCAGCTTCAACATCAGTCTTTCCAATGAATATTCAGGACTGATTTCCTTTAGGATGGACTGGTTGGATCTCCTTGTTGTCCAAAGAACTCTCAAGAGTATTCTCCAACACCACAGTTCAAAGCATCAATTCTCTGGCACTCAGCTTTATTTATAGTCCAACTCTCACATCCATACATGACCACTGGAAAAACCATAGCTTTGACTAGATGGACCTTTGTTGGCAAAGTAAGGTCTCTGCTTTTTAATATGCTGTCCAAGTTGGTCATAACTTTTCTTTCAAGGAGTAAGCGTCTTTTAATTTCATGGTTGCAGCCACCATCTGCAGTGATTTTAGAGCCCCCAAAATAAAGTCTGACACTGTTTCCACTGTTTCCCCATCTATTTTCCATGAAGTGATGGGACCAGATGCCATGATCTTGGTTTTCTGAATGTTGAGTTTTAAGCCAACTTTTTCACTCTCCTCTTTCACTTTCATCAAGAGGCTCTTTAGTTCTTCACTTTCAGCCATAAGGGTGGTGTCATCTGCATATCTGAGGTTATTGATATTTCTCCTGGCAATCTTGATTCCAGATTGTACTTCATCCAGTCCAGCATTTCTCATGATGTATTCTGCATATAAGTTAAATAAGCAGGGTGACAATATACACCCTTGACATACTCCTTCCCCAATTTGGATCCAGTCTGTTATTCCATGTCCACTTCTAACTGTGGCTTCTTGACCTGCTACAGGTTTCTCAGAAGTCCTATGCAAAGTGCGAGCCAAATCAGCTCTACTGACCCCTAGGTCTTTGGAGTCAGAAAGATCTGGTTTTAGATTCGACTTTTTGCACATAAACATATGAAAATGCAAGTTACTTCCCTAACTCTTGCTTTCCTCATCTTCAGAACAGAAACAGTAATGCAGACCCAGCAGGATGTGAAGAGTAAATGAAATAATGATAAAATACCTTTGATCTGGCTGCAGAACCCAAGGTGATGGCTTTCCTTCTGAGGATATGTGAGGATTACTTTAAATACCCTCTAGAGATTGTCAAAAAAGAGAAAGACTTCCATATGCATCAGAGGTTAGCAAAATTATCAGCACCAACTATTAAAGATTCTTCACCAATATCAAGAGAATTATAAATGAGACCTTTGGAAGTAAGAGGGTAAGAGGTTCTTCAAAGAAGCCATGTAAACCTTCTATGATGGATGAGTCCAAAGAGTATCTATGCCTTCAAATCAGTCCATTACAACACTTTGTATTCCTTTTTTTTTAATCACTCCTAATATTTATTGTGCCAAATCTATCTTGCTGTAGCCACACAAGCCATATGTTCTGTCCTTTCTTAATTAAAAGGTGGTGTGTGAAGGATGAGGAGGAAAGCTAGATGTGTAAAGGAGGAAAAGAGAAGAAATCTTTTTTTTAATTTTTTGTTGTCTTTTTTTTTTTTACTGGAGTATAATTGCTTTACAAAGCCCAGGTGGCACAGTGGTAAAGAATCTGCAGGTTTGACCCCTGGGTTGGGAAGATCCCTTGGAGTAGGAAATGGTAACCCACTTCAGTATGCTAGCCTGGAAATTCCATGGACAGCAGAGCTTGGTGGGTCCATTGAGTCGCAAAAAGTTGGACACAACTGAACACTATCCATACAATTGCTTTACAATGTTGTATTGGTTATATATCACTGTACAATATAAACTATGGTTTTGCATGCTGTTAAAATTCTGTAAGTACTATAATTTTGAATTAAAAAAAAAGAGAGAGAGGAATCTAACAGGGCTCTTTTCTCATCTCAGAATGGAAATTAGGGAAAAAAGGAAATAATAACTTTGAATAAGTATAAGTTGTAATTACTCTAATAAATTAATTTCTAAATTGAAATTTACAGACTATTTTTATGTTTTGTAAAGTATCCATGGCACTTTTTATTTATCCAAGAATGACTAGAGAAGCACAGAATTTGAGCTAACTACCATCCAAGAAGACAGGAAGAATTAGTCCTGAAGAACTGCTCTAACAAGAAGTGAACAGACAGTGACCAATGAAGGTGTGCTACATATATACAATAGAGTATTACTTAGTCATAAAAAGAGCAAAATAATGCCAGTTGCAGCAATGGGGATGGACCTAGAGATTATTCACACTAAGTGAAGTGAGCAAGATAGATACAGACATATATGATATCACTTACATGTGGAATCAAAAAAAAAAAAAAAGACAGAAATAAACTTATTTACAAAACAGAAACAGACTCACTGACTTAGAAAACAAATGTATGGTTACTAAAGATAAAAGGTGGGGGAGGCATATTAGGAGCTTGGGGTTAACATATACACACCACTATACATAAAATAGATAATGAACAAGGACCAATTAATTGTACAGCACGAGAACTCTACTCAACACTCTGCAATAACCTAAACAGTAAAAGAATCTGAAAAAGAAACATATGTAAAAAAAAAAATCTTGAGAGAATATTGAATTAAATTAGAAACATAAATTTTAATAAAGACGTGACCAGACGTTAAAGTTGATATCTGACTATATCCCATGAGTCTTGCCTTTCCAATATAGCAGTTAGACCACAATAAAGATTATTTTACAATTAGATATTTTTAGTACATTTCCTGTGAATAAATTCTCACAAATAAGATTGTGGAGGATTTCGTGTAGGTGCCATAATTTACTTCACCAAATCTCACTTGTTAAATCATTTTTAAAATCATGATTGACAATACTTAAATGAATGTAACTTTATACAATAAGTTTTTCATCCTTTTGAATTATTTACTTAAAATAAATACCCATAAATGAGGCTTATGAACTCGTGGGTATGCATTATTTTTGCTCTTCACATATGTTACCAAATTGCTCTCTAAACAGACTTCATCACCTTTACTGCTAACCAGCAGTATAGGAACATTTCTATTTTTACTAGAATTAGATATTATTAGTTTGAATGCAAAATTAATATCTATAAAATAGATAGCTTTTAAACCTGAATCTTTTTACTACAAAACATTCTCCCATACATTTACCATCTATATTTTTATTCTGAGGAATGGTTTACATTTATGCAAATTCATCCCAATGGTATGTTCTGATTAAAGGATACTTGGTATCACATCAGGCTGTCTGGTTGAATGTATAGCAGCAGGAAGGAAAGGAACATCATAGAGGGTAAAACAGTCATAAATATTTGTAGCAATGCCACTCTCCAGGTTCCCTATTCCCCAGGCATGAGCACTTAGTGATGAGTCAATAGACAATGGAATTCTTAGGGAGATCTTCTTGGGAAAGGAACTAAGTTCCTTGTTTTGTAAAATATGTACTATTAAGGATTTGATTGAGATCAAAGATGGAAAAAATCAAGGGAATTTTATTTCTTGTATAGTGCTTCTAATAAATTTTAGCAATGTGGGGATAATCAGCTTCTTTTCACATTAAGTCTAAAATAGGACACTGAATACCTTCTTACCCAAAATAAAGCAAAATTTTACTGTTAAGCAACACTAAAACAGAATAAGAAACCTCTTCTGTAGTAATTAGAAATTCTAGTTTCTTAAAGATTGTTTTGGGTTTGATTAAAACATAACTTTACATTTTTTTAAAAAGTAAAGATACATAGTACTTTTAAACAAGAGGAATTTAGAGAAACATTCGTGTATTGAAACACTGCAAATATCAAAAAACATGAGTTTCACAGAAAATGCAAAAGTGGCAGAGATGATGGATAATGATGGTCACAAGGAAATGGTTGGAAAGATATTTCACAACAACATCCAAACAGCAAAGGTATTTAGTTGCAGAAATCATACAGCAAAAAATATATTTTCAAAATCAGTGATATTTACCAAACATTTGAATTTTAGATAATAATATATTTCTACCCAAATGAACCCTGCTATTATATCTATATGACAGCTGCCAAATTGTTCTGGAAGGAAATCTAGCTCATGTGCTTTACAGCAGTTCATCCATTTAGTTTCAACAGCTGGCAAGGTTCAGAAATACCAGAATTAGGACATATTAATATGCAAAGAGCAGTGCAGAGTGATGGATATTTTCTTCTGCTCAGACTTGCTCACAGTTCTGTAACTTTAAACAAAGATACAATCATAGAAGCTTTGACTAACTGGCATGAAGTTTGGGTTGTAAGATGACAGTTCCTTTTAGGACAGTTTCCATCATTTTTCTCAGGAACATGAGAGAAAGGACAGAAAGCAGAGAAAACACAATTTCCTCTCCTTGGTTTCCTTTGGATCCTAAGAACTTTCCCTTTTTCTCTAGTATTCCTGAGGCTGGTTCTACATTTCTATCTAATCTCTTCAAATCTCACTTCATACTCTGACCTGCCATAGTTATTATGAGTTTCAGAGATGAGTGATTCTACAGAATGATTTGATAAAATCCACCCTCTTAAACACCTGTGCACTGTTGGTGAGGATAAACCGGTACAGCCACTACAGAAAACAATATAGAGCTTCCTTCAAAAATTAAACACTGAACCACCATATGACCCAGAAACTCCACTTCTGGGTATACATCCAAAGGAAATGAAGCCGCTGCCTCGAAGAGATCCCTGCACTCTCGTGTGCACTGCGGCATTATCCACAGTAGTGAAGACGTGGAAACAGTGTTCAGCAATAGAAGGGGCAAAGAAAACGGAATGTTACTCAACTGTGAGAAAGAACTCCTGCCCCTGCAGCAATGTGGATAAAACTTGAAGGCACTGTGCTAAGTGAATGAGTCAGGCACAGAAAGGCAACTACTTTATGATGTCACTTACATGTGAAATTAAACAACACAAGATATTACAGGTATGGAAAACAAATCAGTGGTTACCATAGGTAGGGGGTGCTGGGTGGGAAAACTGGGTGAAGGTGGTCAAAAGGTGCAAACTTCCAGCTATAAGATGAATAAGCTTTGAGGATATCATGTACATCATGGTGACTAGAGTTAGCAAAACTGCATTGCTTATTTGGAAGCTGCAAAAGGAGACCAGTCCTGGTTGTTCATTGGAAGGACTGATGCTGAGGCTGAAACTATATATACATATGAGTTCTACATAAAGAAAACCATACAATTATATTTAAGAACATAAAGGAAGGTATAAAGAAATGAACCCACACCTCATGCCGGGTTAAGAGAGTTCAATGTAATGGAGATGTCTATTATCCATATTTTAATCAATTCAGTTAAAATTTAGCATGTTTTCCAAGAAACTATCAAACAGATTAAGCTTCATTTGGAAAAATAAGTTTAGAAGACACAGATGAAAGAATAAACATATCTATACACTGGATGGTAGACAAGTTTAAAATTTTTTAAAGAAAGGATTGGAAGGTAAAGGTAAAAAATTAGCCATTAAACATATTTAAAAAAAACAAATTAAAAGCTTGTGGTGGTGATTAACATTTACTTATGGATCTAAGCAAAGATTTGTTACAAGAAAGGGAAAAACAATCAGTGCCACAGAATAGAAAATGCAGAAACAGATCTATGTGTGCAAATTCAAAGGATGATAAGGATAACCTTATAAATTACTAGGGAAAGGATGGATGGGAAAACTCAGTAAATAGGGCTTACAAACTGGTTATTAACTTGTGGGGTAAAAATAAACTTACAGATTATATATCATATATTCTAAATGTAATGAAACAATAATATTATTAGGTGAATTATTATTTATATTAATAATATTAATAAAATAATAATATTAGGAAAAATATACAATGGATCTTTAGACTACAGAAGAACTTAAAGCAATACAGTGGCGAGAGCAACAAAGGTAAAGACTAAAAAACTTGGGGATGTAAAATACAGGCTTCTGTATAATAAAGTACCAAGGAAAGTACTTTTGATACTAAAACTCTCCATCTGTTTAAACTCTTCTGTTAAGAAACAGAAGACAGAGAGAAAAAATTCTACTACATGAAACATAATAATATCAGATGTCTCATCTAATATTATATGTTGGTTAATAAAATCAACTTCAGGTTTGTTTGATAGTATCTGAGTTTGTACCCAACTCTGCCAGCTACTGTGACCGTGGGCAGGGTTTCTCCGCTTTCTGGTCTCAGCTCCCTCATTTGTAAAGTGGAGACAATCCTGCCGGGTTTGTTGTGCAGAAAGAAGTTAATTAGGTAATCCACACAAAGTGCTTAGAATGGGGTGTGGGCTTACTGGCCACAAGAGTCATTATTACTGTATACAATAAAAAATATTGAGAATATTTAAATATGTAAAGAATTTTTTAAATTAAATTTTTAAAGTACAAAGAATGTAATTTACAAGTGAATAAAATGTTCAGTTCAGTTCAGTTGTCCGACTCTTTGCAACCCCATGAAATGCAGCATGCCAGGCCTCCCTGTCCATCACCAACTCCCGGCCTTTATCCAAACTCACGTCCCTTGAGTCAGTGATGCCATCTAACCATCTCATCTTCTGCTATCCCCTTCTCCTCCTGCTTTCAATATTTCCCAACATCAGGGTCTTTTCAAATGAGTTAGCTTTTTGCATCAGGTGGCCAAAATGTTGGAGTTTAAGCTTCAACAGCAGTCATTCCAATGAACACCCAGGACTGATTTCCGTTAGGATGGACTGGTTGGATCTCCTTGCAGTCTGAATAAAATGTAGGGACAGATAATTCATAGAAGAAGAAATATAAATGACCAATAAACATTAAAAAAAAATCCTCAATTTGCAAGAAATGCAAATTCAAACTCCAACAAGATAACAATTTGTATCCATCAGATTAAAAAGACTAATCAACAGAATGATTATAGTGCCAGTGAGGTTATAGAGAAACAGCTCCTTAAATTCAAGGTTGGTGAGTATAAATTTATGCCTACTTTTGAAGAAGAAATTTAGGAGAACGTTATAAAATAAAATATATATATATTATCACCTAACAAGTCCATTTCCTAGAATCTGCCTTGGATAAATATTCTAGTACTGCAAAAATACATTGTTTATAATTAGGGATACGAGAAAATCCCTAAATGTCCATCAGTGTAGCTAGGTAAACAATGATTCATGGTTTAATGCAAATGTTTAAAATAATAAGCTCTATCTACATATACTGCCAAAGAATTTTCAAAGCCATACTGTTAAATTGAAAAACAAATTGAAGAAAAATACATAATAATTGATCCCATTTACTTTTTAAAGTCCACAAAACAGTATAATATATAATTCATACATACACATGTGTACGATACAAAGCATATTTGTAGAAAAAAATATATGCTTTACTTGTATATGTATATATGTAAACCACATAAAGACAATGGTCAACTGGGGACCAGGCAAAGGAGGGGGTGGGGCCTGCAGGAAAATAATTTTATCAAGGTTGAATTTTATTTTATGTGTATTGACTGAATCCTTTACAATGAAGTGCATACCCTTATTTACTGTGAAATTTTAAAATTCAACAAAAGCAATGAGACCTAGCACACAGAAACACTCAAATAATTGCAGTTACTGTAGACATGAATATAATGATTAACCCTGAAATTACGTGCTAGCCTCTTACTCTCCAGGCACTAATAGACTAGTTTTCTGAGAACCAGGATGAATACCACTCTCAGCTCTAAATGCATTACAATTTTTCAAACAGATTTCTAAAACCAATGTAAAGTGAAAGCTTGCATAGCTTTCAAGCGATCAGGAATCCCTGCTGGATTGATTCAAAATTACAGAGAATCCTCAGTCCTCCTTTTCAGTAGATGTGGCCTAACTAACACAGAGCTTGGTTTTGCAAAGGCCAGCATTCTTTCAGATTCAAAGAGCAAGAAGAAAATTCACACTCTGAGGGTGTTTTTCTTTTTGCTTTATTCTCATTTTCATTTTTTTTAATTACTCACATTAATATCCTATGTCTGTGCAGCTGACAGAAATACAATTTATTTGAGAAACAGAAACATGAATTGCCCCAGGTTTTAAATTTTGATTGTTAAAAATATGATACAGTGAATGCTGATTTGAAACCTCTAAAAACAAACTCTGCAAAATTCAAATCATTTTTAGATAAAATGTTAAATTTTCTACAGCAAGTTTGTATCAGGGAAGCATCAATTATTTTAGGTCTGCCCTTCAGTTCATACCATAGAAATCTCAGTCTTTTCTTGGTCTGTCCTTCAATTATAGATGTAAGGTCAACAGTTTGGTATATTATACTGAATGTAATGGTTGTATCCAATTTATCCCCTTCTTATCCAATAATAATTTTTATTAATGTAAGTTATGTGGAATAGATGGAGTCAGGCCAATCATAAAGTCCCCTGACTGCAGTTATGAAATTCGTTCAACTTCATAATGATGGAGAGTCATATCTGGAAATTCCGAGGGTACCTTCAACNTGGAAGGACTGATACTGAAGCTGAAACTCCAATACTTTGGCCACCTGATGCAAAGAACTGACTCATTTGAAAAGACCCTGATGCTGGGAAAGATTGAAGGCAGGAGGAGAAGGGGACGACAGAGGATGAGATGGTTGGATGAAATCACTGACTCAATGGACATGAGTTTTGAGTAAACTCCAGTAGTTGGTGATAGACAGGGAGGCCTCACATGCTGCAGTCCATGGGGGTGCAGAGAGTCAGACACGACTGAGTAACTGAACTGAACTGAAAGGGAAGCAAAATGAAAATAATAATATTTGTAGGATTATCTCTTGGCAAACAAATTTGTTTCACATTTAATTCTTTTTATCCTGTCTTATTTTTGTAAACAGATGTTTAACTAAAAACAATAGTTATTCTTCACAGCCATCATTTTTATAATCAGGAAAAGAGAGAAGTGGAAAGAAGAGATAAGCAAACATCCTAGTTGCACTCATGTTTCTCCAGGTTTATTCATCTTGTGTATTCAATGTCAAGCATATTGGCAGGTAAAGAGCAGATATTCAATAAGTTTAAATAAATGAATGTTTAAATAAATGAATAATGGAAGAATGAATAAGTAATTATGGAGTGAATGACTGGAGAGGTCCCAGACACTAGAAGTGTTCCAGTCAAGGTTGGATGACTATTTATCAGGAACCTCTTGAAAGGATTTCTAAAAGAAGACAATGAGACTAGGGGACTTGAAGATGCCTTTTAAATGTCAAATTATTTAAGAGATCAATTATTTCCTATAGTTTTGATCACTACTATCATTTAAGCATTAGAACTTGTTCAAAGATATGAGTTTATTATTAAAGGGAGAAAGAGTGATACATAAATGTAATGTTTAAGATTCTGGTACGGAAAAGGTTGCATTTTTCCATATGTAAGCATTTTTTCATATGTAAGTAAATTATGTCAATTTAAGTGTAATGCCCTTCAGAAAGGAAATAAAATATATAATTTGAATGGGAATGTACAATTTCTCTTTTGTTTGAACTACTAAATCCTTTCTGCAGTTTTGACAAAAACATAGCAATTAAATTACATTCTAAAACAATATCTGTGTATTTCATTTGGGATCCTAACTTACCTATGTAGCTTTAACCCATTTTACACTGCAAGTAAGTATTGTTTCCATAGATTAGTGACTCCTGTGAATAAGTAGCTACTTATGTTTCATGCTTAAGTTTTTTATTATAAATATTTTATAATACAACTCCAATGTTATGTTCTATTAGGCTTATTTTTTTAAAGAGAAATGTTTGTTAAAGTATTTAAAATAAAATGTATTGCAGACAGTATTAGAAAAAGGACGGTGTACATAAACAAAGGCATTAACCATATCCCATAGGATATTGAAATGATCTACTCTTTTAAAAATTATTGAAATGTTGCAAGGTTTTAGATATACAAAGAATAATAATTTTAAACTAATAATGAAACAGTAAGTAATCTGAAGAGTTTTAGAAGAATATAATTATGTAAAAAACCTGTAATGAAACACACAAATTTTAATGGTGTTTGTCTTTTGCTAGTGGGACTGTGGGTGATTTTCCCCCCCATTCTTTCTACATTTTTATAATCAGCATAAACCATTTTCAAAAAAGTTTTCATAAAATAAGAGTAAAATAACACGATATATATTTCAAAAGCAAAATATTTATGCTAATTTAAAAATTATTATTTAACTTGAATGTCTTTAGGTCACNGTGATTTTCCCCCCCATTCTTTCTACATTTTTATAATCAGCATAAACCATTTTCAAAAAAGTTTTCATAAAATAAGAGTAAAATAACACGATATATATTTCAAAAGCAAAATATTTATGCTAATTTAAAAATTATTATTTAACTTGAATGTCTTTAGGTCACACAAATGAAAAGCTCTCCTATAACACATCTTAAGGGTACCTGGGGCAAAGCCCCTTGCTACAGCACTAGGAAAGGAATTATTTCACTGAACTGAATACTCTTGTTAGGCAGTTAGAGTAGGGAAAGGAGGCACCCAAAATGTTGGTCAGAAGAAGTGGCAGCTAAACCAAGGACCTGAGTGAAGACTCCTGGCAGGAAAATGAGTCTGGCACACCCCCTTCCCTGACTGGTCTTGGCTCATGCCTTATCTGCATAGGGTACCAACAATCAGGCCCCAGGAGTGCCCAGAGGAGGGAACAAAGGATGTAAACAGGAAGTCAAAGCAGGGCAGGACCACTCCTGCAGGAGTTGGTCTGCTCACACATTTCCAGAGAGCAATAGCTGAATAGCTTGCCTGCTTGGGCCATTCTTTGCTATGATGAGACAAGAACCAAGGAAGAGAAGAACGAACCTTATAGTCCAAATAAGCAAAGTCACTTTTTTAAGTAGTAAAATCATTGGAAAATTAGACCAACTCATAAAGTTTATTTTTTTCCTGAATCATTTTAAGGTCCTTTCTTGCTTTCATGATGTGATCAATATTTTTTAACCTTCTCTAAATGGTTCAGCAATATTTTGTGGCTGTCAGGGATTTAACATGGAGCACTCAGTGCCTGCCAAGGTGCGGAAGGGCACTGGTAACAATAAAAGTTTTAGCTTTTGAGTTATAGCGTTTATTCCTCACACAATTTCTGGGCTAGATATTAATACTTATTAGACATTAATACTTCTTATACATTACTATTGTTATTATGTCTTTCTTTACCTTTTATTCTTCTTCCCTTGACTTCCCCTAGTTTATGGCTTCAAATAGCACATGGTATAAAAATAAATTAATATTGCTTATGGTTATGTTTAATAAAAAATCTCTTAAATTTATTCATCAACAAATATGTTTCATGGCCGGGCATAAATCAAGGCAATTGAAGAGCTGGGAGCTGGGAGCAGGGTGCACTTGAGGGGGTCCAAGTGGCCAAAACAAAGTGAAGACAGACTGGTAGTGTTGTAGAACATGATCAGAGATGAAGTAAAAACCCAAGTTATGCACTGTACTATAGGCAACATACAGATTTTGGTTTTAACTCTGGGTGGGGAGCTGCTGAGTGGTGTTAGAACCCGAAGTCAATATGTTTGACTTTAAATTTTTAAATATTCAGTCCACTACAAAATTATGGTGGTTCTAACATTCAAAATATACTTTAAATCTATTCACTTTCCATCTCTAATCCCACCACCCTTATGTGAACCATACTCTCTTTGGCAGGAACTATTTTAGTTGCTATTTAATGTAAAGCATTCTTTCTTTACAATCTTGGCCCCAATCATGAAGTGTTAGAGAAAAAGACAAAATAAAGATGACTCTAAGGTTTCAGCCTGAGAACTGCAAGAATGGTATGGCCACTGAGATACAGAGCTCTGAAGAAGGCTAATTTGGTGAAGCCACAGGTCAACATAATTTTGAAAAATAAAAACATGGTTTGATCAGTTCAGTCGCTCAGTCATGTCCGACTCTTTNTTAGTACTGAAAGAAGTATAGAAATAAAGATTAATAAAATACTCTTGAAAGCCCAGAAATAAACTCTTATATCTAAGATCAATTAACTGTGACAAAGCCACCAATTCAGAGAGGAAAATGTTAGATAGTTAACAAAAAGATGATCTTTGCAATGAAAAGGTTTGGAACAACTGGATAACACCAGATGAAAACAGGAATTTAGACACTTTACTCACATAATACTCAAACACTAACTGAAAATGGAGCACAGACCTAAATGTAAAAGCTAAGATTATAACATTTCTAGAAGAAAACACATAAGAAATTTCTTATGAACTTGGGTTTGGCAAATAGTTCTTATATGTAACTCTAAAAGTAGAATTCATAAAAGGAAAAAAAAAGATAAATTGATCTTTGTCAAAATTAAAAAAATTTATGCTTTCAAAATTCACCTTCAGGAAATGAAGACAAGCTACACACAGGAAGAAAAAGTCTGCAAATCACACGTATCTGATAAAGGACTGGTTTCCAGGATATATAAAAGCCTTTTATAAATCTATAAAAAGAAGACAAATAACTTAGTTAAAACTGAGTAAACAATTACAAGACATTCACTAAATAAAGCATGCGAATGATTGATAAACATATAAAAAGATGCTTCCCTACAATGTCATTAGTCAATCAGGAAGTTCAAATTAAAGCCACAATGAGAAACTACTTCACATCTATTGGAATGACAATGATCAAAAAGCAAGAAATAACAATATAATCTATACCATATGAACCAGGTATTCTACTCCTAGGAATTTACCCTGAGAAATTATGCAGATAGCCACACAAAAACTTGTATGGAAATAGTCATACCAGCAAGAAAAGGCAAACAGAGAGACAGAAGGCAGATTAGGTTAGTGGTTCTCTAGGGCTGGAGTAAGGGTGAGCATTAACTGAAAATGGGCACAGAACAGCCTTTTAAAATGAAAGAAAAGTTCTAAAACTGATTATAGTAACTGTTGCATAAGCCTATAAATTTATAAAATTTGTTAAATTGTACACTTCAGAGGAGTTTATGAGATGAAATTATAGTTTAATAATATTGTTTAACTCGTTTGCAAATACAATAAATTGATTACTGATAAAAGAACAAAAGCAATTCAATAGAGGAAAAATAGTCTTTCAACAAATGGTGCTGGAATAATTGAGAAACCACGTGCAATAAACAAATCTAGACACTCATCTTACACTTTTCACAAAAGGTAACTCAAAATGGACATTCAACTCAAACATAAACCAAACGCTATTAAACTTCTAGAAGAAAATGTAGGAGAGCAATGTACGTGACTGAAGAGCATAAAAAAATAAACAAGCAGAAAAATAAATACCAAGAGAAAGTATTTACCAAAAACATATATAATAAAGGACTATAATCCAAAATATACAAAGAATTCTCAAAATTTAACAATAAGAAAACAGAAGACTGGATTAAAAACAAGGTCAAAGATCTTAGCAGACATGTCACCAAAATATAGAGGCAGCAAATAAGTATATAAAAAGAGGCTCCACATCGTATGTCATCAGGGAAATGCNTACAAAGAATTCTCAAAATTTAACAATAAGAAAACAGAAGACTGGATTAAAAACAAGGTCAAAGATCTTAGCAGACATGTCACCAAAATATACAGGCAGCAAATAAGTATATAAAAAGAGGCTCCACATCGTATGTCATCAGGGAAATGCAAACTGAAACAACAAACAGACTTCACTATACACCTATGAGAATGGCCAAAACTCAGAAGGCGGAGCAAAGGTTGGCAGGGATGCAGAGCAACAGGAACTCACTTACACTGGTGAGAATACAAATGGTACAACCACTTTGGAAGACAGTCTGGTGGCTTCTTAGGGAGCTAAGCATATTCTTAGCATAAAAGCCAAGGATCATGCTCCTTGGGATTTACCCAAAAGAACTGAAAACTTAAGTCTACACTAAAACCTGTGGCCAGATGTTTACAGCAGCTTTAGTCATAATTGTCAGAAAATGGGAACAGCCAAGAAGTCCTTCAGTCGTTAAACTATGTGTGTGCACGCACCTGCTGAGTGGTGTTTCACTCTGAGTCCCCATTCACTGCAGCCCGCCTGCCTCCTCTGATTTCCCGAGCAAGATTACTGAAGCGGCTTGCCATTTGTAGGCAAATGGATAAATAAACTGCAGTATAGTCAAACTATATTCAGTGGTAAAAGGGAATGAGCTATTGAGCCAGGAAAAGATATGAATAACCTTAAATGCATATTCCTAAGTAAAAAAGCCAACTGAGTCAGCTGTAGTGAGGTAGATGAACCCAGAGTGTCATACTGAGTGAAGCAGGTCAGAAAGAGAAAAGCAAATGTCATATATTAATGCATATATTGCATATACGTGGAATGTAAAAAAAAAAAAAAAATGGGACTGATGAGCCTATTTGCAGGGCAGGAATAGGGTCGCAGCTGTGGAGAAAGGACTTGTGGACACAGCAGCGGGGGCAGATGGTGGGACAAACTGGGAGAGGCGCACTGACATGTACGCGCTACAGATAGCCAGTGGGAGGCTGCCGGGTAACACCGGGAGCTTAGCTCGAGGCTTGGCGACAACCTAGAAGGGTAAGAGGCTCAAGAGGGACAAGGGACATGTAAACATACAGCTGACTCATCTTGATATTCAGCAGAAACCAACACACCATTGTAAAGCAATTATCTTGCAATCAAAAAATTTAAGAAGCGCATCTGAAAGGTTATATACTGTATGATTCTAACTGTATGACATCCTGCAAAAGCAAAACTATGGAGACAGTAAAAAGATCTGTGGTTGCCAGGGCTTAAAGGAGATGGAGAGATGAATAGGTAGAGCACAGACGATTTTTAGGGCAGTAAAACGGCTGTGTATGATACTATAACGTGGAATACATGTCACTACACATTTGTCCACCTCCAGAGAATGTACAAAACTAAGAGTGAATTCTAATGTAAATAAATTATGAGCTTCGGATGATAAGGATGTGTCAGTGTAGGTTTCTCAGTTGTAACAAATGGCCCACTCAGGTAGGTGGGGGTACTGATAATGGGGGAGTCTATGTGTGTGGGGGGGCAGGGAGTGTATGGGACATCTCTATATCTTGCTGTGAACCTAAAATTACTCTAGAAAATAAGTTCATTTTTGTTTTAAACTTACGTTACCTTGACCTTAGCAAGGTAATTTCAGATATGACACTGATAGCATAATCAACTGGAAAAAAAAATTGTTAAGCTGAATCTTATTAAAAGTTACAAATTCTGCTCTGCAAAAGACACTGTCAGGAGAGTGAAAAGACAAGACAGAGATCAGAAGTAAATGCATGCCAAACGGATATCAGATAAAGGACATGAATCCAAACTCTGCAAAGAATTCTTACAACTTAACAATAAGAAAAAAACAATTTTGAAAATAGACAAAATGTCTGAAGAGTCTTCAAAAAGATGGCAAATAACCAATACAATATTGTAAAGTAATTAACCTCCAATTAAAATAAATAAATTTATATATAAAAAAGATGGCAAATAAAGATACAAAAAGATGCTCAATATCTCGTCATTAGGAAATCAAAATTTAAAACAACAATATGACACCATTACACATCTATTAGGATGGCTAAAATCTAAAAACAGCTCACATTACCAAATGATCATGAGGATTACACAGCAATAGGAATATTCATTCGTTTGGGGGTCAAATGAACAAAAATGTATAGAAGACAATTTGTCAAGTTCTTATAAAGCTAAGCATAATCTTACAACACCATCCACTAATTGTGCCCCTGGATTAGGTATACATCGACTCTATCTGAAAACATATAACCACGTGAAAACCTAAGTATGAATAACTATAACTGCTTTATTCATAAGTGCCAAAAACTGGAAGCAAACAAAAAGTCCTTCTCTAGGTGAATGGATAAACAAAGTGTGTTATCCATGCAACAGAATAACATTCAGTGATAAAAGGAAATGAGTTATCAAGACACAAAAAGCCATAGAGAAAAGTTAAATGCATATTGCTAAGTAGAAGAAGCCAGTCTGAAAGGCTATAGACTGTATAATTTCAATTATGTGACATTTGTAAAAGGCAAAACTACAGTGATAGTAAAAAGATCAATGGTTGCCAGGAGGGAAGAAGAGAGGTGAATTAGCAAGCACCATGGATTTTTAGGACAGTGAAACTATTCTGTATGATATTGTGGTAGACGGACGGATAACATGGTAATGGTAGATGGATAACATCATACATTTGTTAAAATGATAAAATTTTATAGCGTGAAGAATAAACATTAATGTATGCACATTTTTAGAAAATAGGAAACTGGAGACCCCAGAAATAAATGCAGAATATGAGAAGAGAATCCAACTGTATTATAAATACATGAAATGACTTCACTGGAGTGGTAACGTGGGGGTGGAGGAAGAAAGCTGCTGACCTAAGTAACTCTGGAATTAGGTACAATCCCTCAGCTTAATGGAGAAGGATATGGTGAGCCACTCCAGTATTCTCGCCTAGGAAATCCCACGGACAGAGGTGCCTGGTAACTACTGCCCGTGGGGTCAGATGAGAGGTGAATGCAAGCGAGCAACCGAGCTTAAAGGGGAAACATTTTTGCACACAGGCATTCTACTCTAGTTGATAATATTACTTCCCATCAGGGTACAGTTTAACAACTCTTATGCTGTTATACATGTACATCGGAATCGAACGCCTCTGTAAATGGGTGGAGGCAGTCAGGATTCTTAGGTGGAGAATTTACCAATGAGCAAGCAGACAATGTTAGAATGATGCATAAACTAATAGATCAGAGATGATGACATCACTGTAACCTCATGTTCAGCTGAAAATACATAGAAGTGATCACCTGTATAAATATTGATAGGTGTGTATTCACATGCATTAGAATTTGTTGTTTGCTGTTGTTTAGTGGCTAAGTCGTGTCCCATTCTTTGCGACCCCATGAACTGCAGTATACCAGGCTTGTTTGTCCTTCACTATCTCCTGGAGTTGGCTCAAACTCATATCCATTGAGTCGGTGATGCCATCCAGCCATCATATCCTCTGTTGTCCCCTTCTCCCATTCATTAGAATAAACACATATATTTCTTTCCACTGTCAGCTGAGAAGACCTAAAATAAATGGCAAACCAGAAGCAACGAACACACCAGGTGCCCAGATCTTGCTTTCGAGTACTTTCTCCCATAAAAGGAACCAGGGCCCTTTAGAGAAATGGCTGGTGCTTGCACTGGAGCAGGAAATCCACAGGATAAGCCTCGAGTGTCTTGTGATGACACAGAGTAAGGCAGTGCTGTCTCTCCCCAAAGTAAAACCCCACATGGTGAGGGCATGTCAAAGGGGCTCAGGAGGCAGTGCTGCTGATGGCCAACATCAGACCAGTTTGAGAAACAACTGGGCTACAACCCAAAGAATAAAATAAATATCCACAAGACCTTACGGATATAAATGAATGAATGACTAAATAAACTAGTCGAGAACAGAAACAAATGTCTTAAGCAGAAAAATTTATGCAGCCACTCTGCTCTTAAGAAGGTGGAACATAACTCCCACCCCTCAAGTGTGAATTGCACAGAGGGACATTCTGCATCTTTTCCATTATAGAAAGAGGGAGCATGGCAAGATAACTCTGCAGTGGAAAAAACGGCCGAAACTGCCTCAGTGAAGTACAGTCAAAGTCACCAATAATGTTGAGTATACACCCATGACATGATGTGATGAAAATGGCCCTTCGCTTTTGTAATCTCCTTCCCTCAAACCATAACTCCAGCCTAACCATGAGAGAGACATCATAAAAGTTACAGTAGACAGCAGCCTATAAAACACCTGAGTAGTCCTCTTCAAAACCGATAAGGTCATCAAAGATAAGGAGGGTTTGAGAAACCATACATCCAAGAAGAATCTAAGGAAACAAGACCAAGTAACATGGCTCCCTGGGTAGGATTCTGGAACACGAAATGGACTGTGCAAGAACTAAAGATGTCTGAACAAAGTAATGAAGTTTAGGTAATAAATAACTATATTAATTCATTAAGTAGTCTAAATTCATGTGAGACGTTAATTCAATAGTTTGGTTCATAGGAAAGCTATCTGGAATGTCTTTACAATTTTACAAATAACTCTATAACTAAATATATAAATGTGAGTCCTATTTATTCTACAGTCTCATCTTTGTATTATTCTTCCTCTTAGGACTTGGAACAATTGTCCCTCTGCGTGGAATATTTTTTCCCTGGTATTCATCTAACTCACCCCTAATCATTCTTTGAATCTCACTTAAAATTACGTATTTTGTATTACTTGTTATTTATTCGTTAAAACTTATCATTTCCATAGACTACAAGCTCCATAAAAGCAAGTCATATATGTTCTCAGTACTGCGCCTGAGAATAATATTCAATATTACACAGTTTTAATTAATAGATGACAGAATAAGTTTATCTTGACCTCTCAAAGGTTATTTACAGACCTTTGCTTCTTCCTTGGCTGCATACAGGATTATTTATATTCTAAATGATTGATAATTGACTTCTATATAACCAACAAGGAGATATAAAAGACATTTTAACTAATCATGTATGACTTAACACTCATATCAGAGATATATAGGCATAAATGTCTAGCAGTTTAAACTCCATAAAAGAGCAATATTTTGCTCCATAATTTATACTGCTGTTGAGTAGGAACTTTATTGAAACAGAGTAAAATCTCTCAATTTTGAAAAAAAAAATATAAAGCAACCAAAAGCTTTAAAAACAAAAGGCTACCCAAGCAGCAAGCTGCTGCTGCTGCTAAGCCGTTTCAGTCATGTCTGACTCTGTGCGACCCCATAGACGGCAGCCCACCAGGCTCCCCCGTCCCTGGGATTCTCCAGACAAGAACACTGGAGTGGGTTGCCATTTCCTTCTCCAATGCATGAAAGTGAAAAGTGAGAGTGAAGTCACTCAGTCATGTCCGACTCTTAGTGACCCCATGGACTACAGCCTACTAGGCTCCTCCATCCATGGGATTTTCCAGGCAAGAGTACTGGAGTGGGGTGCCATTGCCTTCTCTGTCCAAGCAGTATAGTGATCTGCTATTTGAAAAGCACAAAATAAAAAATTCCAACCAAGAGTGGACTACTGACAATCTCATGAGGCATCGACATAGAAGATAAAATACACAAATAAGAACTTTAGTCAACACTACAGCTAGATAGTAACAAGAAAACTTTATTTTGCAATCAGTAGTTTATAGCAGACAGCAGTGTTCTTGCCTGGAGAATCCAGGGACGGCAGAGCCTGGTGGGCTGTTGTCTATGGGGCTGCACAGAGTCAAACACGACTGAAGTGACAGCAGCAGCAGCAGCAGCTCTTAAAGGTGGGTAACAATATTGAATTGTGTTAAGAGTATCCTCTATCAAGAAAATATCATGAAATTACTGTTGTCTGTGTAAAGAAAGAATAGAGGTATCCTCTTTCGAAAAAAAAAAAAAAGATAGTTTAAACTTTACATTTCTCTTAGTTTAAATCCAGCTAGTTTAAATAAATAGACCATGACATAAAACTATCAACTACTCCAGCATTAGTTCTAATTCTCAAACTAGGATTTCCAAAACTGTATAACACCACAAGCTGCTTTTAATGCCTTAAACACTATCCTACCATTATGAAAACAAGATATGGAGTGAAAGGAGGAGAAAATTGTTGAAATTAATAAAAATGCAATATGGAAAATAATGATCATCTAAAGAAGGTTGTAAATGTTGTAAAATACAAGGAAGATTTGCATATACTAGCTACTGAAAGAAATGCAAAATTATTTGAGTATTTGCTATAATCATTTGACAGAACTTAAATCTGAAGGCAAACGATTGTTATGATTTGGCAAATATCAGGGCATGAATCAAGGTTAAAGACAGTTCAGTCAAACTATAATCATGTCTAGTTTTTTCTTTATCAACCTGATGAGTCTTCACTTAAAGTCAGTCATGACCAGAAAGAGCCAAAATATAAATCACCCCTCTTGACCAGTTTGCTTGGCAAGTGACCCAGTGCTTAAGGTTTTCTTGTGAGAACAGAGAGGAGGAAATAATGTCACACCACAAGAATTTATAATGATTAATGTTAGTCTAATAAGCACCAAAGGAAGTGATCACAGTTTGCTACTCGTAAAAGCGTTGCCCAGTTTTCCAGTGAGAACCCATCACTATCTGCTTCTGCAGAGCAAGGATTTCGGACAGAAGAGAGAGGATGCTGTTGCTCTTTTCCTGAGCAGGTTCTGCATCTGTGCTGAACGCATCACAGGACTAAGCCAATGCTTGTGCGAGGTTCCCCCACCTCCCCCCCCACCCATTTCGCCTCTTGACCTTTCTTTCTGGACTTGTTAGGAACTTGACTGTCTGCCAATTTTGAGACTGTATTCATGGAGAGTCCTGCTCCTACCTGCTACCCTTTGGGCTAAATAACTTCTCTGCTCTTCTGTCACAGACAGTTCCTTCCACAAAATTACCACCTTGCTGTCCTTGGTGCGTTTGCCAGCAAACCATGCCTCAGGCTTCTGGTGTGCTTGTAGCTAAACCTTAGAAAATACTCACGGATGAAAAGGGAGACTTCGGATCTCTTGCCACTAAACTCAGCACTGAACAGCTTTACCAAAACAATTTGAAACTTGCCTGCTCTTCAACTGCCTGCTCTCTGATGCTATACGATTTTAATGAGTGAGGATTCCAAGGTTAAAAAAGAACTTACTTTTCCAAGAAAATTCTGGTGAAAAGGAGTATTAGCTGTTCCTTGACTCTTCTTGCCAGTTAAGTCATATTTGAATTGTTCTTGCCTCATGTGATGTGGATGTCTAAAAATGCCAATGAGGCATCCATTTATTTCGAGAATTTGCAAAAACCACGAACTTGACTGCCGTAAGGTGGGATCCCACAGGAATTCACGTAATTCTGTGGTATACCATTAACTTTAAGTGGCTCCAAATGCATTCTTAAAATGTCCTGATGTGGTCTATATTTGTGGTGACCTTCACCATAAAGTACAGTGAGACAAATAAACACATGCTCAGTAATAACTTGCTAGCCTGAAGATGAGTGCTTTGCCCATGTGCCGTTGGATCTCTCAAGGAGCTCTCTTGCTTGAGCAAAAACCAAACTTGAAAAGTGAATGCATTTCTTTCAGGTAGCGAGATAATGTCAGCTTTTCGCATCATAAGTTTCAGGTTTGAGACCTAAAATAAATCACATCACATTCAGGGTTTTGTAGTTCATTAGTTAGGCAAGAGAGAAGGTTTTGACTGTAGGATCAAAGTGTGTCTAAAGGGCGTGAGTAAAGGAGTTCCCCCAGGAAACGATTTGAATAGCCATTATTAATGGCACTACACATGCGATTCATAAAGTACGAAAAAAGTTTATATCAACTTCTTGTTCTGTATTATACAATTTCTCCAGTTTGGAATCCCATAGCTTGTAGTTTTTAGATTTCCTGTAATATGACATCTGAAAACTTCCCCACAGAGTTCATTTTTAATGTATATCATTTCATGACCTCCTTCTTGTCAAACCACTAAGTGTACAATGTCAGTTTTTGGTTAAAGACTAGCATGTTGGTTTCAAGAGAAAAAAAGAAAAGTGCTATTACCAAGAAAGAAAGCTTGACTCTTTTTCAGAGAAGGAGGAATAACTATTATAATAAACATAATGATTCTTTTTAGTTAAAAAATAAATCTCACTTTTTCAAGATTAGTTTTATCTAATATATTACCTCTTTATTCTCAAAATTTTATTTGCTATTTTGAAAACTATTTTATTTATTTTAATAGCAATGACTGGGCAAATGTCTTGAATGCCTGTGCTTTCTTGTTTGTTCTTTTTTACCCTGCTCCTCAAGACAGATGACTGTAAGCTGNTCAAGATTAGTTTTATCTAATATATTACCTCTTTATTCTCAAAATTTTATTTGCTATTTTGAAAACTATTTTATTTATTTTAATAGCAATGACTGGGCAAATGTCTTGAATGCCTGTGCTTTCTTGTTTGTTCTTTTTTACCCTGCTCCTCAAGACAGATGACTGTAAGCTGTTCTTCGGTTGTCTATTTTACCCGCGCGCGTGCGTGCGTGCGTGTGTGTGTGTGTGTGTGTGTGTGTGTGTTGTGCTCACTTACCTCAGTCATGTCCAACTCTTTGTGACTACACAAACTATAGTCCACCTGGCTCCTCTGTCCATAAGATTTTCCGTACAAGAATACCAGAGTGAGTTGCTATGCCCTCCTCCAAGGGATCTTCCCAATCCAGGGATCAAACCCATATCTCCAGCATCTCCTGCACTGCACCATGCTGGATTCTTTACTGCTGAGACATCAGGGAAGTGTGTGTGTGTATACACACACACACACACACATACACATTCTGGCCCTTTATTAATACAAAGACAACAAAAACTGCAACTATCTATTTGGGATCATTTTAATAATGCAGAACCCTCTCTTTTCTCTGCACATCAGCAGTAAAATTAGAGGACTTAATCAATCACGGCAAAACCTCCCGAGTTCTTTCTCTGGGCCGGTCTGGTTTTTAAATTCTTATTCTATTCTCCATACAATCACAGGGTCTATGGTGGCTCAGATGGTAAAGTGTTTATCTACAATGTGAGAGACCTGGGTTCAATCCCTGGGTTGGGAAGATTCTCCTGGAGAAGGAAATGGCAACCCACTCCAGTACTCTTGCCTTGAAAATCCCATCGACAGAGGAGCTCGGTGCAGGCTACTGTCCATGGGGTTGCAAAGAGTTGGGCACGACCGAGCGACTTCACTTTCACTTTCATGCTAACCTGAGTTGCAGTTTGAGATACATACCAATAGGTGGCAGTGCTACTCACACAGCAGACCGGACCTGAGGAAAGACTACCACGGAAGTCCGGCATTAATTACAGACGGTTCAGAAATATGTCTAACAAACGTCTTGTTTGTCAACACAAAGATCAGTCAAATAAACACACATAAAGAAAACTAACTTGCAATTTGCCAGACAGTATTAAAAGAAAACACGCTTCTTTAAAGTTCTGTTTCTTTCCTCACACTGTTTATGAGTTCAAATTGCGGCTTCCACTTACGGACTCCTCATTTGCTTCAGAGACCCAAGCTGAGGCTTCCTGGAGCCTGGCCATAGACACCTAAAGTTTCGTTAGTGTCTAGATACATGGAAATAATCTTTTAAAATCTGCCCTAAGACCACTTAATTCATGGCTCTTATTGAAGAGTGGTTTTGCTAAAGGAAAAGTAAATTTAGATTTAGATTCTCTCCACAGAGGCTCAACAGTATCCCCTTTCTCCTGAGTTCCCTGCTCTCTCACAATCTCCAAAGCAGACAGTATCCCTTTCTGCCCCCAACCCCAGATCTGAACAATAAACAGAGAAGCAACTGGTTGGCAGGTGGTCCAGATGGCTCCAGGAGCCCCCTCTCCTTCCAGGTAGCCTGCTCCCACTCTAGCCTGGCNAATCTCCAAAGCAGACAGTATCCCTTTCTGCCCCCAACCCCAGATCTGAACAATAAACAGAGAAGCAACTGGTTGGCAGGTGGTCCAGATGGCTCCAGGAGCCCCCTCTCCTTCCAGGTAGCCTGCTCCCACTCTAGCCTGGCAGCACTGCCATTCTCTGATGTGGTCAAGCTGAAAAAAGATGAGCGAAGATTCAGGAATGTTTGTGCTTGTGTTACTTAGCTTTATGAATTTATATGAGTTATATAATCCTTTATATGGGTAATATAATCTCATGATGTTTGTCTGGAACTTCCCTGAGCCTGTGGCAGCATAAACTTCCTAACCAGGGGCCACTCACTCCCTGAAGAGCACAGCAGGATCCTTGCTCCTGGTGGTCTAGCTATATCCTCAGCTACTTCTGCACTAAACGAGCTCAAGGAACTCAACCCATTTCTTTCCCAGCCAAATGCATTTTAACTTAACCTGAACATAAAATATTTTAAATGATTAATTAGCAACTGCCCCATAGACTTCGATGAAATTTATTCAAGTTAGGCACTCTGTGGAAATTTCATAAAATGGGTAGCTCAAAATCAAAAGACAGAAACCACAGGCATAGGTTATATGTTTCAAGAGTTATTAATTAAGTTAGATCTTAAAGAAAAGTTTCTGTTATAATGATAAGTACTGAATTCTCATTTGTATTTTTTGTGGAGCCTCTAGAATCTGTATGTTCCAAGTTTATATTTTATAGCATCTCCATTTCTAAGTTGAGGAATCTTGGGAAGAATGTTTAAATATCTTGCCCAAGGACACCCAGTTAGTCCTTCGGCGAAAGCCAGGAAAATTGCCAACAAAGCTGACTTTCTGCAGTGTGTTAACCTGAATCATGCTTTCTTGGAAGTCTAATTCTGGACTGTGATATTTCTACTCTAACAGCTCACAGAGAAGAAGGAAAAAAAAAAAAAAGCAAAAACCTGATATTATATACACACCTTGAAGTCCTTTAAAGTATGTGAAATATTTTTGCAAATATTCAGGCTGAGTTTAAACGAAGGAAAGCATTCTGTTAGCGGTTTGCATATCCGTCAGAGTAAATGAGCCGACAGCCAAGATAGCCAATGGCCACACAAGATGATAAAAGTTAAGGTGCAGTTGGATAGATTTTCACTTGGGCTGGCAGCAAGAAACACCTGGTATAGAGTGACAGATGGAAGAGCGGGAGAAGGACTCTTGTTTTTGGTTTTAACACTCCTATTAGCTGAAGCACTGACTCTGCTCTAAAAGCAGCTGCTCACCTCTCCTCTTGGCTGGATAACAGCCTACTGTAAGGCTTACGGGACCACATGACCACCGTGAGGTGGCCAAGTCAAGAGCAGAGTTAGACACAGGCGACAGATTTCATGTGGAAAAGAAGAAGGAAAATTCCTCTTGAAAACAAATATGGGAATATAACTATACTTTTAAAAGGTGTGTATATTTTCTTCTATCTTAAATAATTTTATCTCTCTACAAGAATATAGCTTGAAAGTGTTAGTCGCTGACTCATGTCTGACTCTGTGAGACCTCATGGACTATAGCAGGCTCCCCTGTCCATGGAATCCTCCAGGCAAAGAATACTGGAGTGGGTAGCCATTCTCTTCTCTTCTCATCAGGGGATCTTCCTGATGCAGAGATCAAACTTTGGTCTCCTGCATTGCAGGCAGATTCTTTACCATCTGAGCCACCAGGGAAGCCCCCCTCTATAAGAATACTCAATAAATACTGCATTCTCTATATTAAAGGCTTCTTAATTGTTCTTGAAAGAAGTCATTATCTCTGAGATTTTTATTTTTCTGAGATCTCCATATTTTAATCAAACATTTCTTCAAGCATTTGATTATAAAATATCAGCTTAACTCAGTTATAAAATTATTTTAAGTCATTCCTGGGACTTCCCTAGTAGTCCAGTGATTAAGACTCTGTGCTTCCAATGCAAGGGGCATGGGTGCAATCCTTGGTCAGGAAACTAAGATCCCACATGCCACACAGCCAAAAATAAATAAATAAATAAAATCATTTTAAATCATTCAGTTACCAAATGATGTATACAATGATGATACATTAAATTTTAAATCTCATATATAAAAGGTTGAACACGATACATATTTTTTGTTACAAACTCATATATCAAAACCACAAAATTTAGATTTATAATTTCTTTGCTTTTTAAGCTTGCAAAACCCCACAAAAATGCATCCCACAGATTTATTTTGGGTTTTGCTTCATAATGGCTTTTTATTCTTTTATTGATTTTATATTATTAAATTAGCAAAAACAAATGTAATATTTATTTTGCTAGGAATTATGTTTTGTGAGCTGGGACAACTGAAAACCTACTGATGGCTACATTAAGAAGTACGTTTTGCAAATAAAAAACTTTTTTTAACACCCTATCAAAACAGTATTCCTTTCATTTATGTAAAAGTTTTCCTTCAATATTTTATATCTATTATTTTAGATGGAAGATCATTATTTATCTTAAAACTTCTAATTTTGTTATTTTAAAAAAGAAAAGAAAAAGATTGCTGTACAGATAATTCTTGAATTGTTCTCTCAATTTTCTATTGAATATAACCCGAGGGAAGAATTTCTAAAAGTTTGAAGGAAGCAGAAGGAGTTGCTCTAACAAAGTCCTTCTATTAATAACTAAGAAATCTGTTAACACTGCTGTCAAATTTCTTAATTGATATGGAAATTTGATTGGGTCCCATGGGGGGAGTCATTTTCCTGGGAAGCTTTCTTAAAAAGAATGGTGCAAAATCAGAAGTTGAAGAAAAGCATGTAGAAGTAATCAGGCTCTGTCTTTAATTCAGTGTAGATCAGATGACTAAGAATTTCATTAGTAAGAGAATCAGCACAGGTGGAGTGAAAGTAAAACATCTATCCAAAGTAAAGACTACTTTTTAAAATACCTGAACTTCGACAACAACATTGAGCCAGGTATAGATTGTTTAAGAGTAATTAACAAAGCAAAACCATAGCTGAGGTCACCTTGTCTTTCAGATTTCTTACCTACATTTGCTGGGCACTCTTGAGTCTGGGTGACACCTGGTAATTTGCTAACAGAAAACTGGTTTCTTCATTTCTTAATCATTTTCAGGGTTCATTCTCCAGAGCCCTGATCTGCCTCAGACATTGTGGGTCCAGACTCACGCTATTCATTTTCTCTCAAACAAACCTGAGCTAATGAAATAAGACATGGTTTGGGTAATCTTACAGAGCATATCAACGTTGTAGGCTGGTTCAGTTTAATTCTTTTTAGGAGAACAATAACATTCTAGATTCAAAGGGTAGGGATCATTTGGGAGTGTGTTAAGGAATATGCGATACAGAGACGCAAGGAAAAAGAGTGTATTGTGAAAACAGAAGGGGGTCATTTTAAGCAGATCACTTAATTTGTCTTGAAAGAAATACATGAACAGGTTACTGTAGCAGAATCGTAAACAAGGTAATGTGATTTAAAACTAGTTTACAAAATGTGTCATGGAAAAAATAGAGTGTTATAACTCCAGGGATCAAGGTACCTTTGCATGCTTTTAAATCTCACAGAGCCTCTATCTGTGGATTTCCTGCTCCCATGAACAATGTCAGAGGAGGGTGGCAATAATATTATCTTTGAGTAAATTTAGTTATGATGGCAGGAGATATGAATAGACCATATTGGGGATTCATTCAAAATCTTTGTTACCATGGTGCTAAAAAGGAATTCAGTATCTGTGATTGATTGATTTATTCCTCACAGAAAAGGTGCTTTGGCTGCAGATTCACACTGAAAAGAAACATGGTCCTTTAGAAAATTTGCCAGCAATTACTTGGTCTCCAGTTTCAATTTATCAATTGAACGATCTGTCTAAACTTGTATTAATGTACTGCTATTCTAGTCAGCCACTTGGCAGCTTTACGATATTGTGACCTTTTTACATATTGAAGATAAATAAAGTTGTTACATTCTTCTTTTGCTAGCACTTAAATTCCCAAATTTCTACATGCCAAAATTGTTTCAGCAAAGAAATATTTAGCAAAGGAAGTTTACTGTTGGTGAGAAATGTAAGTTGGTGTATCCACTGTGGAAAATATTTCCTCAAAAAACTAAAAACAGAACTACCACATGACACAGAAACTCCATTCCGGGGTATATATCCAAAAAATAAGAAGAAGAAGAAGGAAAGAAAAACAAAACACTAATTCAAAAAGATACATGCTTTCCAATGTTCATAGCAGTGTTATTTACAATAGCCAAGATATGGAAGCAACCTAAGTGTCAATCAACAGATGACTGAATAAAGAAGATCAAACACACATGCATGCACACACAGTGGAAAAGTACTCAGCAATAAAAAAAGAAAAAAATTACCATTTGCAACAGCATAAATGGACTTGGATGGTATTATGCTAAATGAGGCAAGTAAGATAGAGAAAGAAATCCTGTACAGTAACACATGCAAAACAAAAAATTAAACTATTGACTATAATGAAAAGAAACGGATACAAAGATATAGAGAAAAAACTAGTGGTTACCAGCAGGGAAAGGGAAGGGGAGGGGCAACATAAAGGAGAAAACTAAGAGGTCCAAACTACTCAGTGAAAAATAAATAAGTGAAGCCCAGCATCTCCCCACACTCCCAGCTGCCACCATCTTGAACTGAGGTATGGTTGCTACCGTTTTGCACCTGGAACTCCAGTCATAAGTGCTGCGTGCAAGACCTCTGCAAGTGGCACCCTCTAAACAAGTGAAACTTGACTAAGCACAAAGGGAAAGTGAAAGAGATCAAGCCCTGAGCCTTTGGAGTGGGAGCACTAACTTCAAGACCCTAGACTACGAGAGAACTAACCTTAGTGAGTATCAAATAGTGAGAACTCACACAAAGGAAACCACTTGAATACAAGACCCGGCATCATCCAACCACCAGTAGCACTGTGTGCAGGAAGTCTCGTCTAAATAACAAACAGAACAAAAGAATAAACCCAATCATTAGCAGACAGGATTACCACCTCACTTAGCCTTGCCCATCAGAGGGAAAACAAACAAACAAAACTCAGCACTGTAGCCCACCAGGGTTCTCCGTCCATGGGATTCTCCAGGCAAGAGTACTGGAGTGGGTTGCCATTTCTTTCTCCAGGGGATCTTCCTGACCCAGGGATTGAACCCAGGTCTCCTGCATTGAGGGCAGATACTTTAACCTCTGGGCCACCAGGAAAGACCACCCTACACAAAGCTCACACAAACCCCTGGACCAATCTTAGGAGGGAAGAAACCAAAAGGAAGAAAGAATTCAACCATCTTCAAGGAAAGAATTCAACTTTCCTTGAAGCCTGTGAAAGGAAGACTCCAAACACAATAACTTACAAAAAAATAATGAAAATGGAGAGGAATACTGCACAAATGAAGGAACACACTAGAAACACAGGAAGTCAAAATAAATTAAGAGGAAATAGGTAAACTACCTGAAAAAGAATTCAGAATAACGATGGTAAAGATGATCAAAAACATTGAAAACAAAATGGAGAAAATTCAAGAATCAATTAACAAAGACCTAGAAGAATTACAAAATAAACACACAGAGACAATTACTGAAATTAAAAATACTCTAGAGGGAATCACTAGCAGAATATCTGAAGCAGAAGAATGAATCAGTGAATGGGAAGATAAAATGGTGGAAATAACTTCAAACAGAATAAAGTAAAAGAATGAAAAGAGCTGAGAACAGTCTCAGAGACCTCTGGGACCATATCAAACACACCAACATTTGAATCACACGGGTCCCAGAAGAAGAAGAGTAAAAGAAATGGTATGAGAAAAAATTTGAAAGGATTATAGTTGAAAATTTCCCCAACATGGAAAAAGAAATGTCAAAGAAGTCCAAGAAGCACAGAGTCCCATACAGGATAAACCCAAGGAGAACATGCGAAGACACATACTAATCAAACTTACAAAGACTAAACACAAAGAAAGAATATTAAAAGCAGCAAGAGAGATGCAACAAGTTACATACAAGGGAATCCCCATACGCTTAACAGCTGCTCTTGCAGCAGAAACACTACAGGCCAGAAGGAAATGGCAGGATATATTTAAAGTACTGAAAGAGAAAAATCTATAAGTATAATTACTGTACCTGGCAAGGATCTCATTTGAAATTGATGGAGAAATAAAAAAACTTTTCAAACCAGCAAAAGTTAGAATTCTGTATCACCAAACCAGCTTTACAACAAATGTTAAAGGGACTTATAGAGTCAAGAAATACAACAGAAGAAATAAGATGTACAAAATCAACACCAAACAATTAAGAAAACGGCAATCAGTTCAGTTCAGTTCAGTCACTCAGTCGTGTCCGACTCTTTCCCACCCCATGAATTGCCGCACGCCAGGCCTCCCTGTCCATCACCAACTCCTGTAGTTCACTCAGACTCAAGTCCATCGAGTCAGTGATGCCATCCAGCCATCTCATCCTCGGTCGTCCCCTTCTTCTCCTGCCCCCAATCCCTCCCANGTTATTTCTCCATTGATCTCCAGTAGCATATTGGGCACCTAATGACCTGGGGAGTTTCTCTGTTGGTATCCTATCATTTTGCCTTTTCATACTGTTCATGGGGTTCTCAAGGCAAGAATATTGAAGTGGCTTGCCATTCCCTTCTCCAGTGGACCAGGTTCTGTCAGCCCTCTCCACCATGACCCACCTGTCTTGGGTTGCCCCACAGGCATGGCTTGGTTTCACTGAGTTAGACAAGGTTGTGGTCCTAGTCTGATTAGATTGACTAGTTTTCTGTGAGAATGGTTTCAGTGTGTCTGCCCTCTGATGTCCTCTTGCAACATCTACCATCTTACTTGGGTTTCTCTTACTTTGGGTGTGGGTTATCTCTTCACGGCTGCTCCAGCAAATCACAGCTGCTGCTCTTTACCTTGGATGAGGGATATCTCCCTAATGCCACCGTTCCTGACCTTCAATGTGGGATAGCTCCTCTAGGCCCTCCTGCGCCTGCACATCCATCGCTCCTCTGGTTGCTCCTCCTGGCCGCTGGCCTTGGCCTCGGTCATGAGTGGCTCCTCCCAGTTGCTGCCCCTGGCCTGGGGGCTCCGGGTGGCTCCTCAGGGTCTCTTCCCCTGGCCTCGAGCATGAGGTGGCTCCTCCTAGCTGCCGTCCCTGGCCTCGGGCTTGGGGTGGCTCCTCAGGGTCAGTGCCCCTGGGCTCGAGTGCAAGGTGGCTTCTTTCAGCCACCCCTAACCTCGGACTCGGGGTGTCTCCCCCCGGCCACCCCCGAGCTCAGACCTGGGGTGTCTCCTCCCAGCCTTCACTGGCCTCGAACGCAGGGTAGCTCCACCCAGCCGCCGCCCTGTCTTGGACGTGGGGTGTCTCCTCCCGGCCCCCCTGACCTCAGACATGGGGTAGCTCCCCCCGGCCGCCCCTGACCTCAGACGCAGGGTGTCTCCTCCCAGCCGGCCCTGACCTCGGATACAGGGTAGCTCCCCCTGGCCACCCCTGACCTCGGACGTGGGGTGTCTCCTCCCGGCTGCCACTGACCTTGGACGTGGGGTAGTTCCTCTCGGCCACACTTAGTGCACCGGCCTGGCTCTCGCCAGCAGCCCGCACTTAAGAGTGCCAGCCCAGCTCTCACAGTGGAATATTACTCAACCATAAAAAGGAACCCATGTGAGTCAGTTCTAATGAGGTGGATGAACCTAAAACCTATTATACAGAATGTAATGAGTCAGAAAGAGAAAGATAAATACCGTATTCTAACACATATATATGGAATATAGAAATATACTATCGAAGAATTTATTTACAGGGGAACAATGGAGAAAGAGACATAGAGAATGGAGAAGAGAGGGTGAGATGTATGCTGCTGCTGCTGAGTCACTTCAGTCGTGTCCGACTCTGTGCGACCCCCTAGACGGCAGCCCACCAGGCTCCCCCGTCCCTGGGATTCTCCAGGCAAGAATACCATAGTGGGTTGCCATTTCCTTCTCCAACGCATGAAAGTGAAAAGTGAAAGTGAAGTTGCTCAGTTGTGCCCAACTCTTAGTGACCCCATGGACTGCAGCCTACCAGGCTCCTCCATCTATGGGATTTTCCAGGCAAGAGTACTGGAGTGGGGTGCCATTGCCTTCTCCGGGTGAGATTTATGGAAAGAGTAATATAGAAACTTACATTCCCATATGTAAAATAGATAGCCAATGGGAATTTGCTGTATGGCTCAGAAAACTCAAACAGGGGTTCTGTATCAACCTAGAGGGGTGGGATGGGGAGGGAGATGGGAGGGACGTTCAAAAGGGAGGGGATAAATGTACATGTATGGCTGATTCACCCTGAGGTTTTGACAGAAAACAGCAAAATTCTGTAAAGCAATTATCCTTGAATAAAAAATAAATTTAAAAATAAATAAGCTACAAGGATATACAACACAAGGATACAGTCAATATTTTACAATAATTATAAATATAGCTTTTAACATTACACCTCAAATTTACATAATATTCTACATTATCTAGGGCTTCCCAGGAGGTGCTAGTGGTAAAGAACCCACCTACCAATGCAGAAGCATCAGAGACATAGGTTCAACCCCTGGGTTGATAAGATCACTTGGAGGAAGGCATGGTAACTCACTCCAATATTCTTGCCTGGAGAATCCCAAGGACAGAGGAGCCTGGTGGAATACAGTCCATAGGGATGCAAAGAGTCAGACATGACTGAAGCAACTTAGCACGCACGCACACACCTACATTAACTATAACTCAATTTAAAAGAGCACAACTCATAAGAGAAACAGTGATATACTGTACTTCATGAACATTAAAAATTTAAAGCTTCAAAACACAGAGAAAGAAGGGAAAAAAAGAAAAAGAAAGACAAGAAAATACACTGGCAGAAAATATTTGCAAATCATATCTTTTGATAAAAGCTTGCATCCAAAATATAGAATTCATACAGTTCATTAAGAAGACAAACATCCCAAATAAAAACTGGGCAAATATTTGAATAGATATTTCACAAAAGAAAATAGACATATGGCTGATAAGCACATGCCAAGATGTTTAACATTTTAAAACTACACTACTTTACATCGACTAGACAGGCAATAATCAAAAAACAGACAGTAACTAGTGGAAAAATTCTTATACAACCCTAGAGGAAATTTCAAATAATGTTAACAATTTTGGGGGAAAAAAATGCCAGTTTCTTGAAAATTAAACATAAAATTACCTTATGATCTACTCCTAGAAATTTACCTAAGAGAAGTGAAAATTTATTTGCATACAAAGACACATGTGGCATATTTACTGCAGGCTTATTCACCAGGCTTCCCTGGTGGCTCAGAGGTTAAAGCGTCTGCTTCCAACGCAGGAGACCCCAGTTCAATCTCTGGGTCAGAAAGATCCCCTGGAGCCTGGAGAATCCCATGGACTGAGGAGCCTGGTGGGCTGCAGTCCACAGGGTCACAAAGAGTGGACACGACTGAGAGACTTTACTTTTATTCATCATAGTCAAAAACTGTTAGATAGCAATTCAAATGTCTATTAATTGACAAGTGAACAAATAAGACATATTATATATAACAATCCATGGAATATGGTCAGCAATATAAAGAACAAACTACAGATAAATGCTAAACATGGATAGAGAAACAAATAAGCTACATGAAAATAGCGAGAATGAAAAGACTAAATATTTTCAGATTTTATTTATATGAAATGAAAGTCGCTCAGTTGTGTCCAACTCTTTGTGACCCATGGACTGTATAGTCCGTGGAATTCTCCAGGCCAGAATACTGGAGTGGGTAGCCTTTCTCTTCTCCAGGGGATCTTCTCAACCCAGGGATCGAATCCAGGTCTCCCGCACTGCAGGCAGATTCTTTACCAGCTGAGCCACAGGGTAGCCTACAAGGGAATGTCCTCAAAAGGCAAATTTATAAATACAGAAAGCAAATCAGTGGCTGCCTGGGGTTGGGATCAAAACCAAGCCTACAGGCTAGCACAGGCAAACATGGAGAGAGTGGTGAAATGTATTCAATAATTGGCCTGGGCAATGGCCACCCAACCTTTCACATTTATTAATAACCACTGAATTGTACGTACACTTACAATGTGTGATAAGCGGAATAATGACCTCCCTAAAAAATATCTACATTCCAATCACCCAAGCTTGTGAATATGCTACCTTACACAGGAAAAAAAGATTATCTAGATGTGATTAAGAGTTCAGACTCTGAGATGGGGAGGTTATCCTAAATTATCTGAGTCCATAGAATTACATATGTCCACCAAAGTGGAAAAGGAAAGCAGAAAATTTGGTCAGAATGATGCAATGTGTTTGATCCTCCATTTAAGCTTTGAAGATAAAGAGAAGCTGGCAAGGGCCCTCAGCTGACAGTAAGAAATAGAAGCCTTATTCCCATCAGTTCAGTTCAGTTCAGTCGCTCAGTCGTGTCCGACTCTTATTCACATAACCACAATGAATTCAACTATGCCAAGAAACTGAATGAAATTGTCCCCTATAGCCTCCAGAAAGGAACAGATCTTGGAGACATTTTAGGTTTAGTTTGGTGAGACCTATACCAGACTGTTCATATGCATAACTGTGAGATAATAAATTTGTGTTATTTTAAGCCCCTGCGTTTATGGTAAACTTGTTAAGGTGGCAATAGAAATGCAATGCATGATGGGAGAAAAAGAATTACAAGAGGACTTTTATGAATCACATCAAGGGAAAGTGTTTAAAACTGGGAAAAAAGATTCCATGTTTTCAATGTCATACAGAACATAAGTTGAAACAGGGATTATTGAATTCTCTAGAAGACTGCACCTGTTTTCATTTTGCTGATTTTATTTAAGTAAAAGTTGAGTTTCTGTGAGGTAACATGTTAACTTAATGGATTTCTTTTTGGTAGAAAAAAATTATCTCCAAAGGTTATGGCTTTGTAGCCCTGTAACTAGTCTTGACTAACCCAGCAACATTATGCCAAAGAAACTTGTTTTTTAATATCTAAATACTCTGTCATTCAAATGCCCTCAGAAAACCTTTAAAATCTCTCTCCTATTCCTCCACCCACAGCCCCTTGCAACTCCCATTTTACTCTCTATGTTCATTAGTTTGACTTTGATTCCACACGTAAGTGATATTGCAGTATTTTTCAGTTCAGTTTAGTTCAGTCACTCAGTCATGTCTGACTTTTTGTGACCCCATGAATCGCAGCACGCCAGGCCTCCCTGTCCATCACCAACTCCCGGAGTTCACCCAAACTCATGCCCATTGAGTAGGTGATGCCATTCAGCCATCTCATCCTCTGCTGTCCTCTTCTCCTCCTGCCCCCAATCCCTCTCAGCATCAGGGTCTTTTACAATGAGTCAACCCTTCGCATGACGTGGCCAAAGTACTGGCATTTCAGCTTCAACATCAGTCCTTCCAATGAACACCCAGGACTGATCTCCTTTAGGATGGACTGGTTGGATCTCCATGCAGTCCAAGGGACTCTCAAGAGTCTTCAACACCACAGTTCAAAAGTATCAATTCTTTGGCACTCAGCTTTTTTCACAGTCCAAATCTCACATCCATATATGACAACTGGAAAAACCATAGCCTTGACTAGATGGACCTTTGTTGGCAAAGTAATGTCTCTGCTTTTTAATATGCCGTCTAGGTTAGTCATGGATGGCTCTTCTTCCAAAAAGCAAGCATCTTTTAATTTCATGGCTGAAATTACCATCTACAGTGATTTTGGAGCCCCCCAAAATAAAGTCTGTCACTGTTTCCACTGTTTCCCCATCTATTTCCCATGAAGTGATGGGACCAGAGCCATGATCTTCGTTTTCTGAATGTTGAGCTTTAAGCCAACTTTTTCACTCTCCTCTTTCACTTTCATCAAG
>SJYV01016857.1:819801-837120 GCA_006410875.1 Neotragus pygmaeus | reverse complement strand
TCCAAGGAGTAAGTGTCTTTTAATTTCATGGCTGCAGCCACCATCTGCAGTGATTTTGGAGCCCCCCAAAATAAAGTCTGTCACTGTTTCCACTGTTTCCCCATCTATTTCCCATGAAGTGATGGGACCAGAGCCATGATCTTCGTTTTCTGAATGTTGAGCTTTAAGCCAACTTCTTCACTCTCCTCTTTCACTTTCATCAAGAGGCTCTTTAGTTCTTCTTTGCTTTCCGCGATAAGGGTGGTGTCATCTGCATATTTGAGGTTATTGATATTTCTCTTGGCAATCTTGATTCCAGCTTGTGCTTCATCCACTCCAGCATTTCTCATGATGTGCTCTGCACAGAAGTTAAATAAACAGAGTGACAATATACAGCCTTGATGTACTCCTTTCCCAATTTGGAACCAGTCTGCTCTTCCATGTCCATTTCTAACTGTTGCTTCTTGACCTGCATTGATATTTCTCAGGAGACAGGTCAGGTGATCTGGTATTCCCATCTCTTGAAGAATTTTCTAGAGTTTGTTGTGATCCACAGAGTCAAAGGCTTTGGCATAGTCAATAAAGCAATAGATGTTTTCCTGGAACTCTCTTGCTTTTTCAGTGATCCAGCGGATGTTGACAATTTGATCTCTGGTTCCTCTGCCTTTTCTAAATCTAACTTGAACATCTGGAATTTTTTTCTTTTACTGACTTACTTCCATTAATATAATACCCTCTAGGTCCATCTACACATTGTCACAAATGTCACAATTTCTTTCTTTCTTAAGGGTGAGTTGCATATATTTCATTGTGCTATGTGCATGTATATCATCAAAGGACAAATTCAGGTTGTTTCAACATCTTAGTTTTATAAATACTTCCACAATGAACACAGGGATGTTTATATCTGTTCAAGCTTGTGTTTTTTTATTTTCTCTGAATAAATACCCATAAGTAAAATTGCTGGATCAAATAGTAGTTCTACTTTTAATTTTTCAATGAACTTCCATACTGTATCCATAGTGGTTGCACTGATTTACATTCTCACCAATGGCACAAAGAGTTTCCTTTACTCTGTCTCCTTACTAACACTTGTTTCACACCTTTTTGACAATAACCCTTCCAACCTCATTGTAGTTTTGATTTGCATTTCCCTGATGAACAGTGATTTTGAGCATCTTTTAGAGAAACTATTTAGTTCCTCTGCCCATTTTTTAAATGGATTGTTTTGTTTGTGGTTTTACATTATTGAGTTTCATGAGTTCTTTATACATTTTGGATACTATATCCTTATTTGATATATGGTTTGCAAAAAATCTTCTTCTGTGCTGTAGGCTTCCTTTTTATCTTGATGATTATTTCTTTTGCTATGCAGTAGAATTGTTTATATTTCCATGGTTACTTCTCTTTTTAAAGATTTCCTAGGTAGAATTTTGAATTTTAACACATTTCTACAGCCAAGTTTATTCTTTTTCCTCAGACTAGATTCCTGTGCCTGTAACAGAAGCCCTGGTAAACATTTCTGCTTCCTATTAATTGTGTATTATTACAAAGTTCCTCAAATGATGGGCAGTGCCCCATATTTGGGATTTTATGTACATTTCTAATCTTCACATCAAACTTAAAATATAGGAACTATTATCTCAAATTTTTTTCATCAGTGTTGAAGAAACTTTGGCCAAGAGGAGTTATACAACTTCTGTCTAAGTTCACATAGTTAATATCCACATCCAGCTCTATTTAAAGCCTCAGGCTCTGTTCTTTCCATTAAAAGGCAAGAACTAGGAGGCCTGAGTAACCTAGAGCAGCTTTGTGACCTGGAGTTAATCATTTTATCTCTCAAAACCTTTGTTTCTTCCACAGTAAGAGAACATGGTCAGACTACATTAAATTGAGTATCTTTTTCAACCTGAAGTGCAGGCACAATGCATATTACCTTGTTTACACTGTATCCATTTTGCTCTCATCAGGAGATCCTTTGATGAAAAATAAAGGAAATTTGGGAGGCAAACTTCCTCTCAACTTGTTAACCAGGGCAGCTTGCCTTCCTCTCTAGAAGGTATATATCATACAGCCATATTAAAATAGGCCTGGGCTGGGGTGGGAGGTAGGAAAGGGGTTCTAGAAGGAGGGAATATATGCATACATATGACTGATTCATGCTGCTGTAGAGCAGAAAGTAACACAACACTGTAGAGCAATTACATTCCAACAAAAAATAAAATAACCCTAGGATTTTACTACTGACCCCCAGAGATGTGCATTTTGGTTGTATGAATAGATAATGTTAGATAAAATGTTTGGATTAAAATAATATGTGCTTTATAATCCACATTCATGATGTTTCAAAATCCATGTTCATGTTTTATATTTCAAACAATACGATGTTTCAAAATATATATATAATTAGCTTTCAAAATATTTTTTCATTTAATTTGAGAATGAATATGTTTAATAGGTCTTAAATGAAGAATAATTTTTTTTCTTAAGCATGAAAGCATGTTAGCTAGCTGATAGTTTCAAAATTAAATTAGAGTATTAAGAGATTGTGATAAAGACTTCAATCTAAAGGGGAAAAAAAAGGCAGTTAAGACTAAGACTGGACTTAAAATAAGTTACATGCACCCACTTGGAGCTGAGTTTAACAAAATATGATTTATGTGCACAGCCTTTTTGCTACATAATTTATGAAGCAAAAAAGTGGAATGTAGTCAGCATATGGTGACTTGGTTTGGAAGAGAGAATTTAAGCATAATTCAGCCTCTAGTTTATCCCTTATTTGAATAAAGTGTCTGTCTTCTCTCTGCCTGCTCCCATCCTCAGGACTCAACCCCTTACAAAAACACACTATCACATCTTATGTATTTTCTGTGTTGCTTTCATTATTTATTGTTTTTGATCTTAGAAAAGCAAAGGCTTCTTATTATGAACTTTTCTTTCATAGGACTCAAGTAGTGTGCCGTATGCCTCACCTAAAATAAATAACTAGTAGGGTTGGTTTGTTTTTGTTTATTTATTTCCAAATCCCAGCTTTCTCAGGGTCCTTTGTGAAATAAAGAGAAAGAATAGAGAAAAACTGGTTCTGGCAACTCTGTTTCATTATTTCAGACATGCATGGCCTCCTGTACAATTTGCTTATTGATTTCAATAATGAAGACCAGAAAATTACATCCTCTCTCATCTATGGAGCCTATGAATCACAGATTGCTAAACCATTGTCAAATTAAACAACCTTTCCTGTGACTGACAAAGGATTCACATAGAAACTAAAATGATCATCAGCCTTCTGTTGAACCCAGTATATCACTTAGGTTAAACATAGTTAACATCACTCGAGAGACCTGTGCCACCTTCCTCAAGTCAACTCAAGAAATTGTCCTCCTTTTCAACCACTACTATTTCCATAAGGCTTGAATACTGTTATTTATGAAGACGATTATGCTAGATATCTTTCTTTCCTGGAGAAGAGATGCTCAAAAACAATTAAAATAAAAGTCAAGTCAAACAAAGGGCATTGGAAGATGGTGGTTTCTGGTGAAGCTCCCAGTTGACACAGAAACTACTGTTTTCTAACACTAATGTTTGAACATTCAAGGTCTAAAAAATAAATAGAATTATTCCATCGTATTCCTACAATTAAATTCAGACTGAGGTCAATCTGCAGAAGTAGGCTCTCACTCTGAATGACACAACTGCACCAAAAAGCTGAATGGTTGAAGGGACAGAACTAACAGCAGAATCTGGACTCCCAGCACTGCAGTACCCAGAAGTGTGTTGCTCATTCAGAATTCCACAAAGGACAGCAGTATTTATGAAACTAACTCAAGGGTTAAAAGCTAAAAATTTATCTAGGTCCACTCTTCTCATGACATGAAGAATAATGATATAAATTATAATGTACAATTTTAAAGGGAATTGTTCTTAAAACAAAAAAAATAAGTTATTTTGGACAAGTTTCTTATATTTCCCTGAACTTCTATTTCCTTACCTAAACCTGAGGGGCTTATGATGTAGATGTTTTTAATAATCCTAACTTTCTATATTTTAGTGACTGCATAATGTTTAAAGCCCATCTTAATTCTAAAATTTAAAAATAATTCTTAAAGATTTCAGTGAGGTTGGATAAGCTTCAAATTTACATTTACATATATTTATGAAATTTTTCATGCAAATTTAAATGTATTACTTCTGCCCATGAGATCTTAAATTGGAAGACTCATCTATGCTAGGAAAATACTTAACCTATTAACATACATCTCCTGAGATCCAAATAAATTTCAGTATCAATCCTCTTCGTCACGAAATTCTCCCTTTTGTTGATTTAATTAAGTTTCTGTTTAAACACTCTTCACTAAAGATAAAGAATGTTAGCTGCCATCCTTTTTAAAATAATCTATTTCAAGTTTAAATTTCATCAATAACTAATTTCTATAACCTTGTTTTATCAAAATAGTATGACACCATTTCTTTAACTATAAAATCATTTGAATTATTTATGCCTTTTAAAAATGCAAAAGCTATGACAGATAATACAGATATCATATTATATAAAGAACAATGCAAATGAACTGGATGGCCTCTTTTTATATGAATTAAACAAAAAGGAAAGCTGGAATACATTTTAGAAAAATATAAAATGAAATGGACACATTTAAAGAAGAAATAAAATCAGTTCTATACAAATTACTCCAGAAAAGAGAAGAGGAAAAACTACTTCCCAATTCATTCTCTGATTTTAAAAAATATAAAAACATTATAATAAAACTATAGGCAATATCCTTAAGAACACTGACACAAAAATCTCAACAAACTTTTAGGAATCGAACCAAGTAAATATAAAAATGATAATACATCACAACCAAGTAAGGTTCATTTCAGGAACACAAGCCCCATTTCAACATTTGAAAATCAACCAATGTAATAAATCACATTAATAGACCATACAAGAAAAACCATATGATCATCTCAATAGTTGCAAGAAAGTCATTCAACAAAATTCAACACCTATTTCTGATTTAAAATGAAATGAAACAAACATACAAAAACTCTCAGCAAACAAATGAGGGATATCTACTGTCAAAGAAGTCTTCAGCTAGTAGCACACTTAATGCTGAAAAGTTGAAAGTTTCTCCTTTAATTGGGAACCAAAGATGTATATTCTCATCACTTCTAGGAAACATCTTGGTGATGCTGCACACTATGCAAGAAAAAGAAATAAAAAGTACACAGATTGGAAAAGGAGGCATAAAATGGTCATTATTCTCAGACAACCTGACTGTTTACAGAGGAAATAAAAAAATACCTACCAAAAAAAAAAAAAGCTTTTAGAATTAGAACATGAATTTAGCAAGATTCCAGGATATAAGGAACCAAATATCAAATGTTTTTCTATGTGTTAACAATAATTTAAAAATTAACTTTAAAAACTTTACACAGGCATCAATAAATCAAATACTTAGGGATAAAACTAACAGCAAAATATGTGTAAGATTTGCCTATTCCAAACTACCAAACACTGATGAAATATGTATAAGAACTAAATAAATGAGGAGATATACTGCATTTGTATATCAGAGACTCAATATTGCTTATATATCAACTCAACACTAAATAGACCTATGGATTCAGTTCATAGAAGGCTTTAAAGGAACTGACAACTGATTCTAAAATTCATGAAGAAGAAAATCACCTAGAATATTCAAAACAACTTTGAAAAAAAACAAAGTTGTATGAGACAAAACAAAGAGTTGCAGGTAGAAAGAGGAGCAAATGAAAGTTCCTAACAACATCCTAAGCATGACTTGGACTGAACAAAGCTTAATTTAAACCCAACTTTGTGTGCTGAAAAGCACAGATCTCCCAGCATCTTAATTAGCAGTCACTATCACACATGTTGAGTGAAACAAAAGAAAAGCACAATGTGAGTAGTGAGTTAAGCTTTATTTGAAGAAAATGAGGACTATGGCCAGGAGACAGCCTCTCAGATAGCTCTGAGGAACTGCTTAGAAGAGGTCGGGGAGTCATGCATATGTGATTTTGGTGAATGTGGTATGTGCAATCAAGCACACATTTTGGCAGAAGGCTGTTGCTACTCACAAGAAGGTTGCTGTTATGAGGAGCAGATCTCTCCATTAAAGATTTACTGCTACTGCTGCTGCTAAGTTGCTTCAGTCATGTCCGACTCTGTGTGACCCCAGAGACGGCAGCCCACCAGGCTCCCCCCGTCCCTGGGATTCTCCAGGCAAGAACACTGGAGTGGGTTGCCATTTCCTTCTCCAATGCATGAAAGTGAAAAGTGACAGTGAAGTTGCTTAGTCGTGTCCGACTCTTAGTGACCCCACGGACTGCAGCCTACCAGGCTCCTCCATCCATGGGATTTTCCAGGCAAGAGTACTGGAGTGGGGTGCCATAAAGATTTAAAATCTCTATTAACGATTGTAGTGTTTTTCTAGATATGGGAAGATGCAAGAAACTGGGCTCATAAAGTCTCTTGCAAAAATACCTAACTATCTGAAGAACTGTTCTGCCAGTTTTTCCCAGAGCACAGATTGCCTCATTCCTAATTTCTGTCCTGAACACCTGGGCTGTGGTGAAGGTCAGCGACTATACAGTGGTTGGTGAATTCATTCTTGTAGTGTCAGATAGTGAGTGACAATTTTTAGTTGGCACATATATAACTAAGCTATTGGATTATTGGTTCAATTATATATTCTGGTGTAAGAGATTCTGTGTCTTGAAAAGAGGATTCATTTCACTACCTTGTAAAAGATGCTGAGACAAACTTCCATATGGTGATGAACTATGAATTTAGTCACTGCTCTCAGGTTTCCTTAAAATTTATGATAGCAGAAATCAACAACTTATCAGAAGGAAAAGAGAAAGGCACAAATGAAAGAGAAAGATTAGACAGGATTATAAAAAGGTGGACTTTCCTGGTGGCTCAGCTGGTGAAGAATCTGCCTGCAATGAGGGAGACCTGGGTTCGATCCCTGGGTTGGGAAGATCCCCGGGAGGAGGGCATGGCAACCCACTTCAGTATTCTTGCCTGGAGAATCCCCATGGACAGAGGAGCCTGGTGGGCTACAGTCCATGGGGTCACAAAGAGTCGAACATGACTGAGTGACTAAGCACACACAAGATTTGGCATGGGTCTTACACTGTTGAAGAAAACTAACATTTTGATATTTTGAGTAGATTTTTAGAATAGACAAGCAACACACTGCTGAATGGTGGAGTCAGTGAATAGTCCCCACGGAGTAAAAGAACAACAACAACAAAAAAGAAAAGATAGCAAACAGAAATTTAAATAGAAAGTTGATCAAAATTAATTTTGGATGTCAATTATATTTAATCAATGTGTGAAGAGAAAATCTTTTACTAGCTCTGTTTTAGGGCTATAATGGATAGCATGTCAAAGTCAATTGTTAATAACACTCTTTATCATTTTTTGGAAGGGCAGTACATATTTACTGCTTTATTCACAGGAAATTAACTTTCTATTTTAAGTTCTCACTGTCCAGTTTTGCACTGTCTAGGAGATTTGTCAACCACTAATAAACAAATTAATCAATTCTTCCTGTTTCTCCACCTAGAGATCTGGTGTTAGGGTTGGGCATGGCTTAACAAACAGCTCAGTCAGCCATCTATGAGTCCATCTACCCTGGGAACTGACTGCCAGGCTCTGTTCAGAGGTCCCTTCCCCACACAAACTTGTTCTCTGCCACGCAGTTTATATTTTAAATCAAATGATTCCAGACATATCCTCTAACATTTGAATAAAATCTGGCTAGTCCATTTTTGTGACACAGAATTACCACACAGAAGTGCTGCTACATTTATGCAACCAGAATCTACCCTCTTGAGGCTTTTCCTAAATTTATAGTTACCCAAATGCCAAGTTGGTTACTGTTCATGACTCAGTTTCTTTACTGTTTATGACTCAGATCATTTACGCCCTCATGGAACTTGCTTACTGAATATCTGCATACCTGATTTGAACCCAATTAGCTATTTCACTGGTTTATATATTCCCCTTTTGGCCAAGCATGTCAAAGATTATAAATGTTTCCTAACTTGCTCTTAATTTTATTAGTTGGAGAAGGTTCTTTATATGTAAAAAAGTACAGTTAAGGAACAAGGTAAATTTGTATCTTAAATTTTAGCTGTCTGATAGGCCAGCCAATTTAGAAAATGAATTCATCGGAATTTCTGACTTTATCTACAAACCTGGTCAGTTGGATATGTTAATACATTCCTCCCTTGATTTATCTGACCTGCACTCTTCCTGTTTTTTCCTGTAATCTGTCCTTTTATCTTTGAAGGTTCTAACCTAAACCCTATTCTTTTCCCATCTTTACATCCTCTCTGGCTAATTATTAATATCTACTCTGTTGACTTTAATTATGATGCACATTATTAACTGCAATGTCTCAATCTTTAAAAAATAAATCTTTTTTTCTAACCCTCTACTCATTTGTTTGCTCAAGCACTCTATTAAGATGGTGGGTCTATTCTGAAGAGTTCTTTCTTCTGACCGTAAGGTCTGACTGCTTCTGGAGCTAAGAGTGGACTTCCCAGACCACTAACTTGCAGATTTCAGTTTTCTGTCTTCCAAGGAAACAACAGAATAGTGTAGAGTTCTTAGAGCAACAATGCCCAGTAGAAATATAGTGCACTACACATGTATAATTTATAAGTTTCCAATATTCACATTAATAAAGTTTAAAGAAATGTGACATTTTAATAATATTTTATTTAACCAAATATATTTTAACATGGACTCATTATTTTTTAAAAAATAATAATCTATCTTACATTCTCTTTTCATTTCGGTACTTAAGTTTTCTGTTCTGATGTGTTTTCACTTTTAGAGTGCATCTGCCTTCTGGGTAGCCATACGTAAGTGTCAATAGGCTTGTGGCTGCCACACTAGACAGTGCTTTTTTTAGGGTCTTAGCAGAATCAATCATCTATTGCTGAAAAATAAAAGACTCACTATTCACATACCAAGGATTACAGAGTCAAAGCCCCAAGTCAGATTCAGAGTGTCAAAGCTTCCTTTAAAGAGGTAATCTTTTCTTTCACCAGGGAACTAACCCTAGATTTGAGTCTAAAATTTGATTCAGAGTGCACTTCAAGGGCCTAAAGTTTAGGGTGTAGGCTTGACCTACAGTGATTAATACACTAAAGGAGAGGTTGAAAGATCTTACAACTGAGTCATGACAGACACCCTGAATTATAACATTGGAGCGTTGACACCACTTGGCTTTTAGATAATGTATCTGTTAGAGTCATGAAGTTACCTGTCTTTAGAATCACCGAGAGCCAGTTCTAGGATAGTTTAATTGACTCCTACACTACAGTAATTATGATATGCGACTTATGGGAATAGATATCAATTACTCTGCTGGAAAACAAATTACGTCATTTCATGAAGTTATCCATTTAAGGGTGACTACAAAAGCCATGAAATCACCCTGTTTTCCATATTCTTGTTTTCTAGATTTATTGTTATTCACAAACTAATGTTTAAAAAGGTAATTTAATTTTTGGTATGAAAGTAATAATTCTATATTAAAATATACTAGCTTTTGTATTATAACTCTAAGCTTATATCTAAGGTAGTAACAGTATTAAGCTTAAAACAACTGCCTGGGTTCATATCCTAGGCTCGCTGCTCAGTAGCTGTGTGACCTTAAGCAAATCACTGAACCGTTTTGACTTTTGGTGCCTTGTTTGCAAAACAAAGCAATTCTATACCTTCTTCTTAGGGTTGATGTGAAGATTTTATGAGTCAATAGGCATAAAGTACTGCAAAAGTCCTTGCTACAGAGTAAATGCTCAATTTAATATTGTTTTTGAATGCTTACTATATGCTAGAGACAAGGAGAATGCTGCACTTGAGTAATTAAATAGGATAATGCTTGTACACACATTATCCCATTTAATCCACGTAATAATTCTGGGATGTAGCTGCCTCCATCTTGCTTGGAGAAATTTGCTCAAGGTCACGCCATCAGACAGTGGTCAAGTTAACACAGGGAAGGTCAAAGCCAGTGAAAACAAATCTTCAGTGATTTTAACATTTCTTCATAGACTTTCTTTTCTCAGATTTCTCAGAATCTTTTAGTCGGTTCATGTCATCTACTTAGTCCACTCTCCAGAAATCATGAGATTAGATCGTCCTTGATGCCACTGGGAATTGAAATCCTTTCATAGAATATATATCAATATAAAGCTTGATTCTTCCAGAGCTTTGTGAGCCATCTCAATTTTGCTGATGAATACCTGTTCCAGCTTACACTGCAGATCCTACTCCCCTGAATTTTTTTTTTTGTTTTATTCAAAAGAGTTTGCACACTTTTATCCTTTTGAGAACAAGATTTTCTGCAAATCCATCTGAGACCTACAATATATGCATGTGGATTTTGTTCTGAAAATAAATGCACCACTCTGCCCTTCAGCTTTTTCACAAAGTCTCAAGTGTATCAAAGTTTGTTACCTCAGGGGTTGAATGCCACTTTTATATCATCAAATATTTATCCACATACTTTTCAAAGTATTGTCACAGAAGTATTTTCTCTGCAGCAAGATTTAACTTTCAATATTCAATTAGATGGTTAGTCGTGTTGTATTTATTTCACATCATATCACCATTGCCTCCTATCAGACGTCCTGCTCTGAGCTGAGTCAGATATTAACAGTAAAATCTCTGCAGTAAAATTACTGCAGCCAGATGACCCCTGAGATGACAATATCATGATTCAGGAAGGACTTACAGCTACTTGAGGGAGATGACCACATCACATCATACTGTCTTTGAACCCCAACTGCCTAACTAAGAGGCTGACCATTAGTACACACTCAATAGTGTTTCATGAATGAATGAATGACTTAAATGTTTGCCCTCCAAAAATTCACTTCCTAAAAATAAAGCAAAACTAGGCAATATTTAAAAATTACTGATCTTATTTTTCCCCAAGAGAAGTTTCCACATGTAAGGAGAAAAGACTAAGACAGTAAGGTTGATTTTGATTTCTAATGTATACAAGTAGATTTACTATTCATCAAGTGCTTATTGAGACCTAACTAAATATTAGGAGTTTTGCTGGATACTGGTCACCTGGCCAAGCAAAACTAGAAATGTCTTCCTGGCCTATATCCTGCTTATTCTCTTGAGTTCATGTGTGTGAAACCCCAGCATAGAAACCCTAAACTGCCCTTCAATGAAAGCCCAAAATGGTCCAGGTGATGATGGGCATAATGTGATACTAAAAACTGCAACTAGAGTGACTGCAATATATTCACTGTAAAATAGTGCAATCCGTTGGAAGAGACCCTGATGCTGGGAAAGACTGAGGGCAGGAGGGGAAGGGGACAACAAAGGATGACATGGTTGGATGGCATCACCAACTCAATGGACATGAGTCTGAGTAAACTCCGGGAGTTGGTAATGGACAGGGAGGCTTGGTGTGCTGTAGTCCATGGGGTCACAAAGAGTCGGACACGACTGATCAACTGAACTGAACTGATAGTACCTTATATATTAAAAGAAAAAGATACAGGTCTATGTTTTTGATTTACCATTGTACTTTGGATAACATAACATTCTTAAAAGTGAAAAAGAATCTTTTAAAAATAAAAAGCTTAATAAAAAGCTTAAAACAAAAAAACTACGATAAATCTAAGTTCTTAATCTGTTAAAATCAGTTTTTCAAAAATATCTTTATCAATTTTCTTATAAGACAATACAGTACTTCTTCATTAATAAAACATTTCCAAACCTTAATCACTGATGCTTGATTAAACTATTAATAATATATTATTGGAAACCACAGACAGTAAATGATTAATATCTACATTTATAATAGAGTAAGATAACAATTGGAGAAGGAAATGGAAACTCACTCCAGAGTTCTTGCCTGGAGAATCCCAGGGACGGCAGAGCCTGGTGGGCTGCTGTCTACGGGGTCACACAGAGTCGGACACGAGTGAAGTGACTTAGCAGCAGCAGCTTTTGTTCTTGGAGAAGGAATGGCAACCCATTCTAGTGTTCTTGCCTGGAGAATCCCAGGGACGGGGGAGCCTGGTGGGCTGCTGTCTATGGGGTCACACAGAGTCGGACATGACTGAAGTGACTTAGCAGTAGCAGCAGTAAGATAACAATTACAGCAAATCTATTCAAAACACATGCAAATTTTATATAACTACAACAACTATAAGTCCTGAGGTAAAGTTGAGTTATTTAAAAAATGAATTTTAAAAGAAAATAATTTAATTATCAACATAAATACTGTGAAACAGAGTTGGTATCTTTTGAAAACAGAGTCTGGCATTTTCTCATGTTGTTAAACAGAGTTAAAATGCAATCAACGATCTCACTCTCACACTTACACCCCAGAGAAATAAAAACGATGTCCACTCAAAAATAAGGACAAAAATGTTCATAGAAGCATTACTCATAGTAGATAAAAGTGGAAACAACTAGTATGTCAATCTGATGTACAGATCAATGAGGTATATCCATACAATGGAGTATTATTCAGTAAAAAAATAATAAGAATGAGTTACTAACACATGTTACTACATAAATGAACCTTTAAAATGGTTATGCTAAGTGAAAGAAGTCACTCACCAAGAGCCTCATATTGTGTGATTCCTTTTATATCAAGTGTCAAGAATAAGCAAACCTACAGTGCCAAAAAGCAACCAAAAGTGGTCACCTGGGCCTGGGAATAACAGAGGACCAGGGTGGAGTCCAGGGGTGCAGGGTTTCTTTCATGAGTAACACAATTTTTCTACAATGGTGGTGATAGTTGCACAACTATGACCAGACTAACAACTGACTTATACTCTTTAAGTGGGCAAACTGTAAGGTATATGAATTATATTATAACAAAGCTGTTTTTTTAATATAAATTTATTTAATTGGAGGTTAATTACTTTACAATATTGTATTGGTTTTGCCATACATCAACATGTATCCGCCACAGGTATACATGTGTTCCCCATCCTGAACCCCCTTCCCTCCTCCCATCAAAGCTGTTTTTAAAAAATAAGAGAAATAGAAAAGTGGGTCACTCTTAGATGAGAGAAATTTTCATTTCCCTCCAGATTTGTTTAAAGATCTTGCCAAAGTGTATTGTATGTAACACACTGAATTAATATAAAGGATTTGAATAATACCAGTTCTTAACCATACTTTAATAATTCTTAATAAAAAATATATGCTAGATGAATGCTGTTCAATATATAATTACTCTTTGCATCGGTTATAAAGTTTTTAAATAGCATTCAAACACTGTAGTTATGAAAAGTCTTTGAAATGAATATTCCCCTTACAGAAATACATCCTTTGGAAATAATTAAGCATATGTATAATTATTTCATTTCAAAATGTTTGTTAATATTGTCTACAATAGTAAAATCTAAGACAACCAAACTGTCCAGCAATAAGCATTAGGTTAGACAATCTCATATCATTCATTGATGTAATATGTACTCATTTAAAAAATATTATGGGAATAACTATTGAAATAAATATTGAATAACTATAACTATTCAATAAAATAACTATTGAAATAAAAATGCATATAACACAAAGTTGGGGACAAAAATAGGTTTTAAGTGAGTATATACAGTATGAACCTTTTTTGTAAAGAAATGCACAGAAAATTATCTGATATTATTTGGGTAGCATAATCATGTGATTATGGATATATATCTTTTCTTTTGCTTTTCTTTACTTAAAAGTCTTACCTATAATGGTTTTCTGTTGATTTGTTAATCCACAAGATATTTTTCATTGCCTTTTAAATAACTAAATAGTATATTAGTTTTTACAGCAACCAGCCCAAGGCATTGTGTCCCTTCACAATATTTCAGCCAAGAGGTTAACTCAGGTTACTCTGAAGGAAGATGATAAGAAATGGTGAGCCTGGTGGAATATATACAAAGTTAGAGCGACATTCTTACCTACCTGTCTTTCCATGAGAGACAAATATTCATCATGAACTGATGAATGGTAATTACCATTGCTCAGGCTGTTTTCATTCATCATTGTCCAGTCAATCCCAACCTCATACCACCCTAATCCTGTGGGGGAAAAGTGACAGACTGTATATATCAAACAAGATTTCCAGTTGTAAGCAACAGAAAATAAGTTTGGCTCTTCTAAGCCCACGAAAGAGTCTGGAAGTACATAGGGGACACACAGAGGTAAGAGGACCTGCTTAGAAAACCAGCAAGAACCAAAGGGCTTCTAGAAGCTAAGACACAAGAGATTCCAGGATGGGATACCACCATCCAACACTGCCTTCATGTCCAGTGGGAAGGCTCAAAGGCCTATCTTGGTCCTTTTCTGAATGTGACCTTCCTGAAGTATAAGTCTGTGAAGTTCAGGAAACATACCTGCCCAGAGTCCATCCCTGCCTTCTTGACCAAGCTCTGGCTGGATATACAGGACCCCAGAATCCCCTTAAATACCCTGAGCCTGTGCAGATCTCTTCACAGCCTCAACCCACTCAAGAGTGGACCACACATGGGAGTGGCCAACATACAGCTTTATGTTGGGAAAGATGAATCTCCCAAGGAGGATGAATTAAATTGACCCCAGGATTATTAGCTGAATAAGGAGGGTCCTCTTCCTCCTGATCGAATGCATATTTCCATCTGCAGGCTAGGGTGTCCACGTGCATGGGCACGAAGCTCCTAACAAAGCAGGACAGAGCCTAGAGCAGGAAGAGAAAGAGGGCGTCAGCAGACCAGGGCCAAGCACCAGGGTCCACTCTCCCCAAGCTTTCAAACTCCAGCCCGCAACTCCGAGGGCTCTCAGAATTCTAATTCAATCCTGGCCAGCTGGGTTTTAATGAAAATTACATTTGTCAAGGTATAAGAATAGAAATACATTATTAAGCAGTTTCCTTAGATGGATTTACAATGTTTAAATATTTAGTTGTACAGGATGTGGGCCTCTGTGTACCGCTGGGCCTAGCAAATGCTACTGGCAGAAGACACAGCCCACTGAACTATATTCCCTTCATTCCTTTATTTTTTTTTCTCAAGATTCATTTTTCCTCAGATTCAGTTAAATTGACTGAGCCCAGGTAATGAGCTACTCCCTTGCTGCCAGGCACTAGGAAGAAGGGGACCAGCCCCTTTATGGTTTCCATGGGCGGGGGGGCAGGGCGGGGGAGGTGAGGCCCTGTGACCGCCAGGACCACAAATGACAGTAACAGTCCATGAAGTTCACACGGGGCAGCCAAAGGAACCAAACACAAATACACATTCTTTCAGGAAGAAGACCACCCTTACTCAGCGAATGACCCTGGGTCAATTTAACTCATCCTCCTTTCCTTCATATACAAAATAACCATAATAATTCTTGTGTGTCTTGGGATTGCTGAAAACATTACAAAGATGATTCTTTGAAAAATGCTCTGGGACTTCCCTGGTAGGCCAGGGGCTAAGACTCCAAGCCGCCTATGCAGAGGGCTAGGGTTCAATCCCTGGTCAGGGAACTAGATTCCACATGCTGCAACAAATATCAAATATCCTGAGTGCCCCAATGAAGACCTGGTTCAGCCAAATAAATTTTAAAAAATTTTAAGAAAAGAAAAATGCTCTGCAAACTGCAGACTGCTATCGGAACGATCACAGTAGTGTTATCACATTCTAGAGAGAGCTCTGACAGCTGCTAATCAAGAATTAGGAGAAGCAGACTCAATAGGAGGGACTTGACAATGATGGAGGGTGACAACAGGCATGACTGTACCTGCTGAGACACTCTGCTACTCAAACCTTTACATTTTTGTGCTACGGTTCAACCTTTCATCAGAAGGACTCTCTCTCATACAATCAGCACAATTTCCTCACACTAAATTTGCTGGTTTCATTTGGTCATCCCCATCAATCCAATACACTTTAAGCAAGCTGTTAAATACATCCAAGGATTTCACAATGAACAGCAGAGATCTAGTTATCATTAAAATGAAGTGCTGACACTGGAATAAGGCCACAAGGAAGTATTTACTGCTACTTTCCTGGAATTATAATGATTTCCGTGCTTGGCCTTTAAAAGACTGAATTATCTGATGCATATCTGTCTTGTTTACTAATAAGATGTTTGAAATAAAAATATTAACATGCCCATGTATACATGATTATCAGAACTAGAAACAATCAGCACTTAGTTTACAAAAAAGATAGCTTCTTTGTCGGTTGCGGGGGCGAAGCGGGGAGGTGGGGAAGGGTTGAGGAAGGGAAAGCTAGGGAGTTTGAGATCAGATCAATATATACACACTGCTATATTTAAATGGATAACCAACAAGGACCTACTTTGGAGCACAGGGAACTCTGCCCAATGTTATGTGGCAGCCTGGGTGGGAGGGGAGTTCAGAGGAGAATGGATACATGGATATTTATGGCTGAGTCCCTTTGCTGTGCACCTGAAACTATCACAACACTGTTAACACTATAACCACTGTTATACTTCAATATAAAATAAAAAGTTTTAAAAAGATAGCTTCTTTGTTAATTGCCTACATTCCCTATCTCTGCTGGATGCATAAAATTTTATAAGATGATAGTCATTTTCCAGCTTCACAGAATACAAGCTAAGAAGTATTGGAGAGTTTGAGAGGAAACTTGACATCGAGTAGGAGGTAAAAGATAAAAAGTGAAGGCTTTTTAGAAGATGCACATCCAAAGAGATTTCTGTCATAGGAGACAGAGAATTTTCCTGAGAAGCTTACTTCCATGCAAAAGAGACTAAAGACAAGCATCCCAGCAATTAGAGATTACGTATTCAAAAGAGTATTTGCATCAGGATGGATTTAAGACACTTAGAAAAAGTTGGGAAAATGAACATTGCACTTTGCTACTTTCCTCTCTCTTTTTTTCCTCTTTGACCTCAAAATACAGTTCTTTTCTGAAACAAGTCTATGGGCTACTGACAAAATCTATTAAAACAAATGTCAGAATAAGAGCAAGCAAAGGTATGTCAATTTACTGTCAGAGTCTTGGATTAAATTTCCACTTCTTTTCCTGAATTTTCACATCTATGGTGTGGAGAGGTAATTTCATGAGTTGTTATTAACAGTAATTAATGGTGGGCTGCAGTCTATGGGGTCGCACAGAGTCGGACACAACTGAAGCGACTTAGCAGCAGCAGCAGCAGTGTATTTTAAGTATCAGTTTTAAAATACCACTTGAATGTGAAGTCAAGTGGGCCTTAGAAAGCATCACTACGAACAAAGCTAGTGGAGGTGATGGAATTTCAGTGGAGCTATTTCAAATCCTGAAAGATGATGCTGTGAAAGTGCTGCACTCAATATGCCAGCA
>SJYV01016857.1:789032-818500 GCA_006410875.1 Neotragus pygmaeus | reverse complement strand
TATGGTTTTTCCTGTGGTCATGTATGGATGTGAGAGAAGACTCTTGAGAGTCCCTTGGACTGCAAGGAGATCCAACCAGGCCGTTCTGAAGGAGATCAGCCCTGGGATTTCTTTGGAAGGAATGATGCTAAAGCTGAAACTCCAGTATTTGGCCATCTCATGCGAAGAGTTGACTCATTGGAAAAGACTCTGATGCTGGGAGGGATTGGGGGCAGGAGGAGAAGGGGACGACTGAGGAGGAGATGGCTGGATGGCATCACAGACTCGATGGACATGAGTCTGAGTGAACTCCGAGAGATGGTGATGAATAGGGAGGCCTGGCGTGCTGCAATTCATGGGGTCGCAAAGAGTCAGACACGACTGAGCGACTGAACTGAGAGGGTGTAAAAAGAGCTTCTGAAATTCATAATTCTCAAAAGAGTAAGGGCCTAAATGAAACAATGCTATGAGGGGCTAGCTGACAAATGGCTGTGTGTGTGTGCGTGTGTGCACGCACACTCATGCGCTCAGCTATGTCCAACTCCTTGCCACTTTCTCCAGGATATCTTCTCAATTCAGGAATTGAATCCACCTCTCTTACACCTCCTGCACTGGCATCTACCAGTGCCACCTGGGAAGACTGACAAACAGTTATGGGGCAACTAAAATAATTTGATCAAACCTATGGATTTTACTTGCTATGGAGCATTTTATTGATTTTGCTCAAATCACTTCAACCTCATTCTTTCTTATGTCTTAGCCTTTTTCTAGAGATCTCAAACTCGGTATTTCTCAAGAAGAACTTGCAGACTCTCCAACAGAAAGGGCAATGTGACATATATTATCTACTCCAGAAAGCAACAGTTTACTGAGTAAGATATAACATTCAGTACCAACGAGATCTCTTCAGTTGAGAACAAATCCTCCAACGACAATCGAGGTTCTCAATTAAGGAGGCCTCTGTTGTTTCACTTTCATCTTTCTGTGTTTCCCTATCCGGACTCTCCTGGCCATGTGTGAAAATAGTCTTTCATTTCTTATGTTGTCTTGATCTCATTCTTGCTTTTTCTTCACCTTAAACATCCAGCCCTGCTCCCAGCACACATACTAGGCACCGCTCAACACCTCTGTCCACATTTTAACATTTTCAAAGATATTGCTGCTCAAATTGGGGTTGATGGATCATCTGCTTCTGAATCACCTGGAGTCCCTGTTAACAATTCAGATGTTTGAGCGCAATGCCAAGCTCCTGAATCAGATCAACTGAGGGAAGAGCCTGGAAATCTGCATTTTAAACAAGATGCCTTGCTGGGTCTCATGCACAGCTAAATCTGAGATCAGTTGTTCTATAATTTCTGTAAATCCCTTCTTGTTCACTCAGTTCCCCAGTGATTCACTAATTCCCCTAGCGTAGAACCCTTATTTCCTAAACCACCTACAGGGGAAATGTATGGCATCCTGTCTGGTGATATGTCTTACTTTGCTTAGTGGTTTTGTGAATTTTTATATTAATTTTGACTGTGAGTATGTGACTTTCTTCCCAACATCACTTCTGTAATTTTGGGGGGAAATCCTGATGTCACAATAGTTTCGTGCATCAACTACAGGGCCCAAGGCAGAAGCTTGTGTACATAAAAAGCGTAGTTAACTTTGACAGGCGGACTTTACACCAGACTCATCTTGGATACCATCCTGATTTCACTCATGGGCTTCTCTTCTGCTTAGTTCTACTTTCCAGTGTTTTGTCTTGACTTGCCAATTTCTTCACTTTATATTTCTTTGTGAGTCACCGTTTATGTGATTTTCTATGATTGGCCCGTAGATGCCTAGCCTGCCCAGATCCTCTCAAACTCCAGATAAGTATATACCTGCTCAAGGGACATCTCTCTTTAGATGTCTAACAGGCACCTCACATTTAACATATTATCACATTATCCACATATACCTCATTATTTTTCTCCCGAACTCTGTGTCTGCACCTGAATTTTTTCTGGTGAATGGCAGAACTGGCCCTTAAGATCCTCTAGCCATGGCCCTTGGAAGTATTATCTGATGCCTCCTGGTACATATATTCTAAAGTCAGATAAATCTGATTGTGTTTGTCCAAATTCTGGTTTACCAATATCTGTGCAATCTCAACCAAGGTTTCCAAATTCCCTGAATCTCAGCTCCTTTATCTTTAAAATAGGTATCTGGTACTTATTCTGTAGGTGTGTTATAAGGATTAAATGAGATGAGTTTACAAAATACCTAGCATCCTACTGGTTTATGACATATTTAAAGTTAATGATTACTATCCAGACTGTGATTACTTCTTGCACTGATTCCATGTTTTGTAAAGTCTTCTTATACTGTTATAGGAACGTAAATCATTACAGTCACTATGGACAACAGTATAGAAGGTCCTTTTAAAAAATAAAAAGAGACCTACCATACGACCCAGAAATCCCACTATGGGCACATACCAAGAAGAAACCATAATTTCAAAAGACACATGCACCCCAACACTCCTCGCAGCACTATTCACAATAGCCAGGACAGGGAAATAACCTACATGTCTATCAGCAGAGGAATGGATAAAGAAGATGTGGTGCACGCACACACACACATATACACACCCACACAAAAACACACAATGGAATATATATATATATATAGTATATATATATGTGGAAACTAGAAAAATGGTATAGATGAACTTATTTGCAAAGCAGAAACATATACTCAGATGGAGAGGACAAATGTATGGATACTAAGGGGGGAAAGGGGAGTGGGATGGATTGGGAGATTAGGATTGACATACATACATTATTATGTATAAAATAGGCAAGTAATTAAGACCAACTGCACAGGACAGGGAGCTCTACTCAATGGTCTACGGTAACCTAAATGGGGAGGAAATCTAAGGAAGAGAGGATACAGTTATTCATGTGGCTGATTCACTTTGCTGTACAGCAGAAACTAACCCAACATTGTAAAGCAGCCATACTCCAATAAAAGATAATATATAGAAATATTCTTCCTGCTCTGGTCTTGGTCCCCCACATGTGCCTTCCCCACAGCCACCAGAGGCTATATTTAAATCACATATATGGAGATGTCAATCTTCTGCTTAACATCCTTCAACGAGTCCGCAGGGCTTTCCTGATAAACTGTTACCTCCTTGATCAGCACACGGGTCCTCTCACTGACTGGGTCCACTCTGTTCCTCTAACCACCTCTTTCTAACCCTCAACATTGGCAATTTTTGCTTTAGATCCTGCTTTGTGTCTGTCCAATGAGTCATGCAGACCAAGCATCCACATATTCCTCCTGGATGTAAAAGGCATGATGTATTATTCTCATCACTCAGATCTTGGGGAAACTTCCTTCCTTTATCACTTAGATTCTCCAGTGTTATCTCTTAGCACTGTGGCTGCATGTTGGTCAGAGAGCTGATTGCATTTTGGTGTGGATGTGATTTGCTTGTTTACTTCTCCCAAGTAATTAAAATGTGTCCAATTCACCTTGTGATCCGACACCACCAGACACTGTGCCTGGCACATAATAGGTGCACAATGGATAGGTGTTAAGTATGCTGGTAACATATTAAAATGAAATCTCTTCTCTTTTCCAGTTCACTGTGATCCTCCTCTCCTTGCTTACTATGCTGACTCTGCTAGGATCCAACTTAGCATTTTAAGACTGGCTGAGGTGTTAGTAAAGTGCTCCACCTCTCCTTGGAACCAGGAATCTCTACCACAACCTAGCCTCAACTTAATTTCAGAAATGAGTGAAAAGAAAAAATCCTAGGAAATAGTATTTCCTAGGAATACTATCTGTATTCCTGTCTCTTACCAGCAAGATATAATCCACAGCACTTCATTTAGCACATGGCAGGAATCTGCTTCTAGGTGAAAGATTCAACTGCTATTTCATACATGCGGTGCTGATAAAACTCAAAATGGGTCATGAGGCCAACTATTTTGACGATGATATCAGATTTGAGGAGACCCAGGTACTTCTCTCTACACAGGATTATTCCTTGGATGAAAACCGGGCTTAGTTCCCTTTCTTTTATCAGTAGGGATCAGAGGGATTTGGGGAGTGAATCAATAGACTGCCCCCTTCTCCTACTACATCAATTTACCCTCCATGGAAAATAGACAATTCAGTTAAGCTCTGCATTTCCTGAACTTCTTTCAGATCAATAGTTCATTACCTGCTATATTTGGCAATATGTAAAACGTTCACGAGTTTCTACAATTAAATGAAAACCTATATTTACAGACTGTGAGATGATTTAAAATTCAAAAGGTCTTCTTCCTATTTTTATTTTTTAAAGTATTAGCTTTGACTCTCATTCTGCTTGTCACTTTTTCTTTAAGGAATATGCAGTTCTAAGTGCTTCTCCTTTAGGCAATAGCCTTGACATATAACACAAGCGGACCTCTCACCTTTTACAAAACAAAAGCTACTTATCAGCTGGCTTCTCAAACCATCAGCTACTTTCCTGGCTTCTCAAACCACTGTTTGCTGTCAGGTGGGAAGGACTATCCTCGTGGGAGATCAAGGGCCATTAGATATAATTAACTGACTCCATTCCTTTCCTCTTAAGAGATGGATTTTAAACAACCACTACTGCATCCCACCCTGGTTTGTGATTACATTCTATTAGAGGTGATGAAGCATCTTTAGAGAAAAGAGCCATCATTATGAAGTGAATTTAAAAACAAATTCCCATGAGATCTGATAATTATCTCATGGAGTAGAGATTATCTGCCTACAGTGAGAGGATTTATTTTGTTCATTACTGTACTCATAATAATAGCTTGCAGCATGATACCAAAAAATGAGAGGGCAAAGCATGAGTCTCAGGAGAACAGAGATCTCACTTCAGTTCAGTGAAGGAAATCAGCCACAAGAAGACCAAACTAAGTGTAAACAATCATTGTTCTCTGGAAGATAACTTGGTCAACTTTCAGTTATCTTTCATGGTTCATACAGATATAATTAAACAGAGTAGCTCACAGTTAATATGGTTTAGTATCTCTGGTTTTCATTTCTACATGCCATCTACACATCAGCAACCAAAGTACTTCATTATCTCCCCCCAAATGAGAAAAGTAGTGATGAGAAAATCCACTGAGGAAGGGAAAGAAAAAGAAATAGGGTACAGAAAAGGCCAGCTTAACCCAATAACTGTCATCAGGGAGAGAGGTGATTGTGATTTAGGCATTCAGCATGGGATAGGGAGCCAGGGACAGCTCTGAGCAGAAGGCAGGAGGAAAAGCTGAGAGTGGCAATTCAGCACTTTGATTAAAGCGCATTTCCAAACACTCGTATCTGTACATATGTTAAAGTACAAAATGACATCCCAAGCCAAACATAAATGCATTGCATACCGTGTACAACTTCAAATGAAAATACAAGAAGAGTGGTTTCTGAGACCTGTGAACAACATACAAGCATTCCCCTAAAGGAATCAGGATCTGAATACATCACAGAAATGAGCATTTTATGCCACCCGGCAAGAGCGTTTGCTTCCATTTTCTCCCTTTGCTGATAAAGACTCTAAGCCAGAGAAGTGACTCATCACATTGTCAGAGCCAGACTGGAGCTTCCCTCCTCGTCAAGCTGTGTCGAGGTCATGTTTACATTACATACAAGTCAGCAGTACGTGCTCATGTATATGTGTCTGTTGGTTTAAACTTTTTTAAGAACAGTGCTTCAGTGGTCCAGGTTTAAGCATCACATGTCCTCAAACATGAAAATGTTCAGAATTCTAGTGAATGGAAATAATAGAAGAATGTTTATTGCACAGCTGCTATGTTGAAAACTAGGTCTGTGACTTACTGCATTTTATCCTCAAAACAACTCAGGGGAAGCATCCCATTTTCCAGCCGCGGCACCAAAACCCAGAGGACTTAGGTACCTGTTGCCACACTGAAGAGCAAACAGCAGAATCTGAGTTTAAACTTGGGTCATTCGGAACCTACGTGCAGTCTTTCTTACCCCATTAGCTTGGCCTTGGAAAATTCTATTTGTGAAGTTCCTGCTTGTGATTTTGCAAGTAAACGAGTGGTTGGAAATAACAGCACTGTGACTCCAACTCGTGACTTTCCATGAAATGACCCGCAGGCAGCAGTAAACAAGACAGAAAGGACTGTGGGCTGTCTGAACAGTGCAGAGCAGGCTCAGTCACAGCCTCAAATGTCAGGCTTCTTCAGTGTCTCTCTGAACATCACTCACACTTAGACGGTAGCCCAGTTTTTCTCAAGAGAAGCCATCATGTCCCTCAAGGATTTCAAGGCTATAATCCTACAAGGACAGGAAAGATGGAAGGTGCCTTTGAAGCCCGTTCACACATGCCTGATGCTGAACTGAAGTTTAGAGCCTGTCAGAACTCTTAGCAGAGGAGTCTGCTAAAGCAGCTGACGAGGTTTCACTTGTGAATAATGAAAGAAACACGTCGGTCTTTGTCGTCGTTTTTCTGAGGAAGAAAATAAACAGACCGACCTGTCTGATTTTGGAAAGACTAATTTATCAGGTGATCTCATGGTTGGAGCACAGAGATAAGAGTTAAGAACTCTGAAACTTGGTCAGCATTACTTTCCTACCAGCAAACATCTATAGGTGTCCTCCGAAAGGCCAGTCGAGGCATTGAATGGGATTCCACCACGGAAAACAGGTTCCAGACATAAGCTCTTTCATTGTCTTTGTCCCACACGTGCGGATACTGGAAAAATCATCCTTCCAAATTAGCTATATTTATGCTAAGATTATGAAACATAAAAAGAATGATCCAATCTAAAATCACTTAATCCCTCTAAAGCAGGGGTTTGGCACTTTTTCTGTAAAGATCCAGATAAAGTTTCAGGCCAAGTTTAATAAATTTGTGTCTAGTTTTTCATAGTTATTGGCAGTAAAATTGTGGATATGACAGAGTCTTATTTATATTTAAGGGCAAAGTAGAAAGGGTTTGGGGGGGGTGGTTTCTTTGCCTGGGCAAGGGATGTGGCAGTCCAATGTTCCAGTACTGTTGTCTCCTTGTTGGGGGAGGAGAGGATATTTCTTTTATGCTCTCTTCTTGGAATAGATATTTAATGAGCCTAAAAGTTTTATATGTAACACAGGTGATTTGCCAGAAAATTCAAGGGTGGAAAGGGTTCAGGGACATTCTACCCGGGTAACCTTGGTCTGTTCGAGGTGTCCCAGCTACATCTCAATGCAGTGCTTTTTGGAGACACCAACACCTCTTCCAACATTTGACTTCATCTCAAAATGCATCTTTCAGTGCATCAGACAGCAAAACCCTACAACAGAATAAGCATCAAGAGACAGACGAAAGATGGGGGCCTTCAGGGCCCAGCACTTCCACATGCAAAGTGTCTGACCATCATTCCTCTCTGAACCCCAGTTGCCTCAAGGATGAAATGGGTTGGCATTTTCTAACCCCTAAAGTTACTATGGAAATTCAAACTAACAGAAGTCAGCGCTCGGCATAAGTTCTAGCTCATCATGGACGCTCAGCAGTAGCTGTTACTACTCTATTTTTTTTTTTTAATTTTGGCTGCACTAGGTCTCCACGCTGCGTGCAGGCTTTGTCTAGTTACAAAGAGCTAGGGATCCTCTTCCTTGTTGTGCACAGGCTTCTCATCGTGGTGGCTTCTCTTGTTTCTCTTGTGCTCTAGGCACAAGGCCTCAGTGGCTGTGGTGCGTGGAGTAGGGTTGCTCCACGGCATGTGGAATCTTCCAGAACCAGGAATCAAATTCACATCCCTTTCATTGGCAGGCAAACTCTTACCCACTGTACCACCAGGGAAGTCCTGTTACTGCGGAGCAGCAAGGTGCTACTTTCAAATGCATATCAGGTTTATTTCCATCACTTTGGAAGGCAGTTGAATATCATGACAACTTATATATGTAGTCTCCTTTTTCTCTGAAGTAATAAAACTCTAAAATAATTGAAATCATGAATCTTTCAGATGGAAGACTGGAATCTTTCAGATGGAAGTCACTGTCCATGACTCATATTTCTCTTTAACCTCACACTTCTCTTTTTTGACTTGTTATACTTAATAAACTAGCTGAGGCTAAAGCTGAAGTTCCAAGACTTTGGCCACCTGATGTGAAGAGCCGACTCACTGGAAAAGACCTTGATGCTGGGAAAGACTGAGGGCAAAAGGAGAAGGAGGTGACAAGGATGAGATGATTGGATGGCATCATCAACTCAAGGGACATGAATTTGAGCAAATTCTGGGAGACAGTAGAGGACAGGGAAGCCTGGCGTGCTGCAGTCCATGGGGTTGCAAAGAGTAGGACACAACTGAGCAAATGAACAACAAGAAAGCTTAAGAGTGATAGTTCCGGAGGTAGTGGACTTTTCTCACGCCTATACAATGTTGAAACGTCAAAAGGCTTTATTTTATGTGACCATACTTTATTTTTTTTTTAATTCTACTTCTGCCAAGTTGACATTGATAGTACAGAACTTTCTTTGAATTTATATATAGTAAAATGTTTGCTTATGAACATAGATAAAATATAAACAGGAATCCTTAAAGTGCAGTCCTCCTATACAATTAAAATCAACCACCCCACCAGGTTAAAAGCTTTTTCACTTTACACAGGTTGAGCTAGGTGGCCCATTCACCTCACTGCCACTCATCTGCCTCATGTCAAATTTATTTCAAAAAAAGGAAGGCACTTTATAAGATTCACACATTCAAAATGCTGTAGAAAATTTTCCCTGGGAAAAAGACTACACACAACTGGCTATGTGCTAGCTTCTATCTGACTGTATCAAATGTACTCAGACAGAACACTTTTTTCTTTGGGAATGAGCACTCCTGTCCCTTGCACTCTGACCTCTGAGCCGTGGTAGGAGCAGCCCTAAAGAAAACCTCAATGTCTGTTTCCCGCCTTCTCCCAAGCATGTTGTCTACAGGCAAAACGAGAAGAGATACTGTGAGCATTAACAGCAGCCTGGGAACGGGAAAAAGTTCCTAGAGAGGAATCTGAGATGTATGTAAAAGTAGAAAGATATAGTCCCCATGGTGTTCTGCAGAAAGGGATGGAAGAGTTATGAGCTAACTGTGTGCATGGGAGCCCCAGACATCTCTTTTATGTTGTAATACAAGATAATGAACCTCCCTGACATGAGACACTGCTGAGTTGGTAGCTCTGCACGGTAACCTAAAACCAAAGGCTTGGGGAAAACAGTCTCATTTCAATACCCTTGTAAGGACCCCACCTATTAGGAATTGCATGCATTTTTAGCTACAGAAAGCTAGCTGAAGTGTCTGGACACCACCCAAAATGTGGCCCCCAAGGGAGACCTGTCGGTGCTTCTGCACCAGCTCACCGTGCTACCTGGGCTCTGGGTGACATGTCCTCCAAAGCCAGAGGTGCCCACATACTGGTCTCCTTTTCAATAGCTTCAGTTCCTCTTTCTCCTTTCTGTACAGTAACACCCCAACTTCTTCCAAAATTTGCACACACACACACACACACACACACACACACACACCAAAAAAACACCCCAAGATCCTCCTGCATCTTTCAGTCCTTTTCACTTGTCTTACTACTAAAATCTAAGTTGGCGGCCATCTATGCAATCCTCAACTTCCTGTAATCAAGGTAACTTGCTCACCATGCTCCAAAAGGTGCTCTCTCGAAGTCACTGAAGTGTTACCTTCTTTACAAGCTAGAACATTCCACTTGTTCTCATTTTCCTTCTCATGTTTGCGACAAGGACTTTCTGTCGTTCAAAGTTTTTAATCCTGCACTTACATCTGCTTTGTACATACCTATGCTGCCAGTTAGCTTTGGAAATGAACCAAGTAAAAGATGTGGCGAGTGCTCTCTTCTGAAAATCAGGGTGATTAACCAAGAATCACGCCCACTTGGATGGCCTCTGATACCTCAGGGAGCCGTGTTTCACAGCTCAGTGTGACGGGTGCCCTGTGGAGGTGGGCATTGCAAACGAGATGGCCATAAATGTGCCCTATGCAGAGGGGTGAACTCAGACAGCACCTATGAAAGGAAAAGCCAACATCTACCTCAAAAGCAGTTCTGGGTCTGCCATAATATACACCTTACCTGGTGACCAAGGCCACTTAGGACTATGTAAGGACTGTACATGGTCACTGAGCAAGCATGAATCACACAGAGAGAGGAGGCAGGGAGGGAAGGTGAATGCACCAGCGGCTTGATATCAAGATGCTGCTATAATCTCATTCTTTACAGAGTAAGACTCAAATAACAGATTTTAAGCATAGGCCATTTTTTGCTTGATTTCCTCTTTGAAATATTCCCTTGCAGTTCAGTTCAGTCGCTCAGTCCTGTCCAACTCTTACTGATACCATGGACTGCAGTATGCCAGGCCTCCCCATCCATCACCAATTCCCAGAACTTGCTCAAACTCATGTCCAGTGAGTCGGTGATGCCATCCAACCATCTCATCCTCTGTCGGCCCCTTCTCTTCCCACCTTCAATCTTTCCCAGCATTGGGATCTTTTCAAATTCAGTCAGTTTTTCGCATCAGGTGGCCAAAGTATTGGAGTTCTGGCTTCAGCATCAGTCCTTCCAATGAATATTCAGGACTGATTTCCTTTAGGATGGACTGACTGGATCTCCTTGCTGTCCAAAGGACTCTCAAGAGTCTTCTCCAACACCACAGTTGAAAAGCATCAATTCTTCGGCCCTCAGCTTTCTTTACAGTCCACCTCTCACATCCATGGAAAAACCACATGACCACTGGAAAAACCACAGCTTTGACTAGATGGACTTTTGTTGGCAAAGTAATGTCTCTGCCTTTTAATATGCTGTCTAGGTTGGTCATAGCCTTTCTTCCAAGGAGCAAGTGTTTTTTAATTTCATGGCTGCAGTCATCATCTGCAGTGATTTTGGAGCTCAGAATAATAAAGTCTGTCACTGTTTCCCCATCTATTTGCCATGAAGTGATGGGACTGTATGCCATGATCTTAGTTTTCCAAATGTTGAGCTTTAAGCCAACTTTTTCACTCTCCTCTTTCACTCTCACCAAGAGGCTTTTTAGTTCTTCTTTGCTTTCTGCAATAGGGGTGGCGTCATCTGCATATCCGAGGTTATTGACATTTCTCCAGGCAATCTTGATCACTTTAGGAAATGGTTGATGCCACTGGTATTTTCTATGAATTAATCCTACCTTCAAAGTATTCATATATGTGTGGATTAAAACTATTACACACAGTTTTACATATAAATTTACACAGTTTTACACATATATTAAAACTATTACAGTATTCGGTTATACTGCACAAAAGAGTATTTTTCACAACTCACATGTTTTCTAATTGAAATTACATGCTATTCTTTTCTCTAAGGATGCAGAAGCCTAGAACTTAGAATTATTCTTCAAGGATATCTGTGCAAAATTCTTATAAAAGGACTACAGACTTCAATTTCCAGATCTTTTCTTCATCCTAAAAATGTTAAAAATTCCTTCGAGATTTCCTCTAATATTGAACTCTGGGGCAAGAACTTTTGATTTTAAAAGTGGAAACATATTATATGGAAGATATCAGACGGTTCTATTAGAAGATTGCAAGGGAATCCCTTCCTGCTAACTAATGGTGCTAAGTTCGCTTTTATTTCTATTAGCTAAAATTTATGTTTGTAACAGAATCCTTCACCTAAGTTCTAGCAATTCTCTATCTGTCAGATATACTTCTAATTTTGAACTTATTTTCAATGACCTGATCCTTACAGAAAAAGAACAGGATTCTGAACTTTTAAAATAAATGTCTCATTGAATTTGTTTTATGTTCTTCCATTATTCCTTCCCTCCAACACACACACAAAGATGGTTAGCATGTCAGTGATCTCTTCCTCTCTTATCTTTGTGTGTGTTTATGTCATCAATGCTGTAAATTCATTCAGAATCCACTTTCTATCTCAGTGGCCCTTGAAGTTCGTGTCAGAAGCTGTAATCAGTATGTATTATGCCCACCCTCTCTGCAGGATGCTTTCATTTCCATAGTTTCTGTTTATGCATCTCAGCTCGTTACTGCATTTTTCCTTGTAACTTTCAATTCCTTAAAGCTCCGTACATGCTTGGCATATTTCTATATGTATCTCCCTTTAATTCCCAAATGGAAAGAAAACAAATGCTGACAACGTTTTCTTTCTTTGATCATGCATCCCTCTGTTCTTGCGTCAAGAAGATCTTAAGATTCAAAAGACGAAAGAAAATGAAAAAATATATTTTAAAAAAGCACTGAGAGTTGTTAAGTGAAAAAGCCTCTAGCGTTTTGGGGGAAAATGAGGGATCTGATAGACACAGGGTTTCTGTATATAACACTTGGTTATATGTGACCTGGGGTTTTCTTTAGGAGAGAAGTCCTGATTTTCACTAAACTCAAGAATTGCTATGTACAGAATGAGAGGTGGAAAGAGGAACTCAACATTCTCATGCGTGGTTGGTAATAATACCAATTAGTAAAGCATTTTTTGAGTACAATTGGGCAATCTGTGTTGAAAACCTTCAAATATAAATGTAAAGTTACTCAACAAATCCCAAGAAGACAATAAAGAAAGCAAGCAAAGATTCAGCTATAAGGATAGTCATCAAGTGTTGCTTATCGAGGCAAAAAACTGGAAACCATTTCCATGCTCAACAACAGAGAATTAGTTAAATTTATGGTGAGCTGTAAAATGGAGTATGAACCAATCATTTAAAATAGGTGACTTTAACCTTCGGGATCTAAAGTCTGATGCACTGAGGTGGAGCTGATGCAATAATAATAACAGAAATAAAGTACACAATAAATGTAATGCATTTGAATCATCCAGAATCCATTCCCTTCTCCCTGTCTGTGGAAAAACTGGTTTTCATGAAACCATTCCCTGGTGCCAGAAAGTTGGGGAACTGCTGATTCAAAATGATGCTATATAAAACTAATGATATACTGTAGGATTATTTGGAAAAAGCAGACTTTAAATATCTGTTTACAATATGATACTACTCAGTAAATATACATGAACATATAAATGATAGAGTATATTCTTTAAAATCTTAATAATGTTTATTTCAGAGTAACCACAATCTTTATTTTCTTCCTTTTAACTTTCTGAATTTTCAGAAATGAATAGCAATATACATCTTAACTTTTCAAATCTTCCTTTAAAATTAAATTTGTTTAGAAATGAGACTGGCAAGGATGAACATGAAAAAAAGGTAATTCAGTGCAAGGCTAGACCTGGGACTCAAAGTCATGCCTGACCAATCTCAAAATTCAACTTACTTTCAGTTCTCCTTCTGTTATAGACTTAAATGTTTGCACCCCACCCCCCCAAACTCATATGTTGAAACCCTACCCATCAATGTAATGGAATTAGGAAGTGGGGCTTTGGGGAGACAATTGAGATTAAGATGAGGTCATGAGGATGGGGTCCTTATGAATGGAATTAGTGTCCTTTTCAGAATCATAAAGAGCTTACTTCCTCATTCTATTTGCCTGTGTGAGGATATAATAACAAACAGCAGTTTGTGTCCTAGAAGAGGGCTTTCATCAGAACTAGACCATGCTGGCACGCTGATCTTGGACTTTCAGCCTCCAGACCATGTAAAATATGTTTCTGTTGTTGATAAGCCACCCAGTCTATCCTACATTGTTATAGCAGCTATACTAAGACACCTTAAAACAATTATGTGGCCATGGCTTTACAAAGCTGACAAGCCCTTGTGGACACAACTAGTGGTCCCTGCAATCTCTTGAAGTCCTTCAAATCAGAGCAGTAATTGCATGTGTGAATCCCATCTGAGTTTCAGATAGGTGAGGAAGCTATTTTTTTCCATGTTTGTCAAATAACTCCATGTTTTGGGCAAAGGTTGCTATAGCAGTAAATACAGACTTCCAAATACATTCTTTCTTAAAAGAATAAAGCCCAGCACATGCGCCTAAAAGATGATGATAGCTAACAAATAGACAAGAGTAGTGATCCTATGTGTCAATATCCTGTGTATAAAAAAAATCTGAATTCTTATAATTAAGGACATTCCATACGTTTTGTCAAAACAGAAGAGACAAAAGGGAGTAAAAGTTTTTAAATTTAATATCACCTACATTTTTACCTGGGATGACTAAGTAGAAAATTGCTCCATGACTCATGTGGAATATTTGGAAAGGGAAAGTGAAAAAAATGGAACAAGTCCCATATTTGAAATGAGAAGATTGAGTCTGGTCTCGGAGTTCAGCCCAAGAGCTGTGTGCTATTTGGAGGGGATTTCTGGCTTCTCCTTAATCCAGTTTACTTGGCTAAAATATAGATAATAATACTTTATAGGGTGGGCAATATATGTGCAAGGTTTATTTGTAAAATATAAAGCATTCACTCCACAATTATTGTCCTTAACTCACATTTCCACAGTGTTACACCTAACATGCTTTTATAAGTAGAATTTCATATAACCACACAATATTATAAGATGTTTAAGGCTGTGGTCCTACGATATAAAGTTTCTAATTTTAACATTTGAAAACAAGAACTATAATTTAAAACCACAGCATTATAAGAACAATAACATTTCTTTAAGGCAGCTTGTGCCAATTTATTTTTAAGCACATTTTTACTGCTAGCTTCTAATTCACCCCACTGTATTGTGAAACAATTATTTTAGTAATCTTTTAACTGTCAGCAGTTCTTTCTTCATTCATTCATAGAAGATAGGTACTGTTATGTTCTTAACTGTTCATAGTTTTCTACACATAATTATCTTATTGTGACAGATTGTGTTTTTCAAGAAACAGTAAGGTTAACTTTATCACACTGCTTACCACAAATTCTAATAATTAGACACTGAAATGAGACCTAGCTAAGACGATTAAAGAGTTTTAGAAAATATGGTCTAAGTAGAAAGGTTAACAAAATTATACTGGATAATTTTAATCTTTTTTTAATAACTAGCTTCTCAGATGTCTGCCAGTAATGCTCTCTGGCTTCATTTTTTTACAAATCAAGAAAAACTGAATCTTCATTATAGTATAAGAGATACAGTTTAGGAGGAAAAAGTAACTTTTAACAGTACTTATCTAGAATCAACATGATTTCACTGCAAGAACTTGGATCTGGAAGACCTGTATTAATGACTCAACTCTAGTCCTTCATCAGCAACTTGATTATGACCACCTTTGCTAATGAGCCTCCTCTTGCTTATTTGTAACAAGAACAAACTATGTGCTTCCTGTATCACTGGTGGTAAAAATCTAAATGAGAAAATCTATGAAAAGCACTTGGTAACCTGTAAGAGCTAAACAAATAAAGCTGTTATCAAGTGTGTGTATTGGTAGCAGAAATCCTTTTTTTTCTAAAAATCTTTGGAAGTAGATCAGAGTCTCATCATGATAGGGTGGTTACTGTCAGTCTTCTGCAAAAGCAGCAAGGAAGATCAGGTCAACACTTAATAAACACTTTGTCAAGAAGGATATTACGCTATTTACATATGCATCATAGAACTTAGAGACTCTCTATGCATTTATTTGATGACAAGATATTTTATTTCTAATGTCTGATTATCTGGTATAAAAGCCTTATATGAATAGTTGTCTGGTCTCCAAACTCTCATTTTTCAGTTCTTCTCTCTTACAAGCATATACTTCTTTCATGGACGATACAATTACACCTTAATATGTGGTATTCATCAGCATTTCATCTGACATGCCTTTGCTCATTCATTCAATAAAATATTTGCTAAGTAGTGACTGTGTGCCAGCTGTGCCTCCCAGCTGCTCTCTGCCCTGCTCTGTTGAAGTTCCATGCCCTATATGCATCCTTCTTTCTCTCTGCTGTCCACCTCCACAGTAAAGCAGGATGCCCTGGGACTACCCACACTGCCAACATTGATTTTTAAGTCTAAGAGGCTGAGGAAGACCTACCATGGCTTCCTTGGTCTCTTGAACCTCAAACTTCATAGGTCACATATTCTGATTCTTTCAGAAATGCCTTATGCTTTATTGGAGAAATTCCTTGTTATTTGGTTAAGTTCTACCAGGAAGACCATCCTCCCAGAATATCAAACAATTACCGTGTCTTAGTCACATGATGATTGCTGTTGTTCAGTCGCTAAGTCATGTTTGACTCTTTGCGACCTCTTGGACTGCAGCTTGCCAGGCTTCCCTATCCTTCACTATCTCCTAGAGTTTGCTCAAATTTATGTCCATTGAGTTGGTGATGCTATATAACCATCTCATCCTCTGCCATCCTCTTCTCCTTTTGTCTTCAACCTTCCCCAGTGCTGGGGTCTTTTCCAATGAGTCAGCTCTTTGCATCATGTGGCCCAAGTATTGGAGATTCAGCTTCAGCACCAGTCATTCCAATGAATATTCAGGGATGATTTTGTTTAGGATTGATTGATTTGATCTCTGTACAGTGCAAGAGACTCTCAAGAGTCTTCTCCAGCACCACAATTTAAAAGCATCAATTCTTTGTTGCTCAGTCTTCTTTATAGTCCAACTCTTACATCCGTACACGACTACTGGAAAAACCATACTTTTATATACGGACTTTGTCTGGAAAGTGACATCTTTGCTTTGTAATACGCTGATTGCTGCTGCTGCTGCTGCTGCTAAGTCGCTTCAGTAATGTCTGACTCTGTGAGACCCCACAGACGGCAGCCCATTGGGCTCCATCATCCCTGGGATTCTCCAGACAAGAACACTGGAGTGGGTTGCCATTTCCTTCTCAATACGCTGATTACTTTCCCTTAAATCCATGCTACAATTCCTAATGGGCTTCCCAGGTTGGCAAAGAATCCACCTGCCAATGCAGGAGACATTGACTCAATCCCTGAATTGGGAAGATCCCCTGGAGAAGGAAATGGCAACCCACTCCAGTATTCTTGCCCGGGGAATCCCATGGACAGAGGAGCCCAGTGGGCTCCAGTCCATGGGGTCACAACAGACTTGAGCACAACTAAGTGACTGAGTGACAATAATCCTTCCTGTTATCAACTACACCTGAAATTTTTGTTTTTATTTCCAGCACCAAAGACATTGAATTTTGAAACATTTTATTCATTAAACTGCATTATATTCAGTAATAATTTTGTTTTATTAATCATAAATATTAATCTAAATGCACAATCAGTGTGAGACAACTATTTGTAACAGCACAGAGCTGATAAAATTATAGCAAAGAATTCTGTGGTTTTTATTATCCTGAGCTTCTTTACAGAAGGTAAATGTATGAATCCCACTTCACAGTTTGGACATGTTTAAAACAGCTCTGGTAAGAAATGAGTATTACGCTCTCCCCTTAACTCATTTATTGAAGCTAAACCCCCAATGTGATGGTACTGATGGTAGGACTTTTGAGAGGTGGTTAGATTCAGATTAGGTCAAGAGGGTGAGAAATTCAAGATGGAATTAGAAATAAGATTAGAAGAACAGGAAGAGAAAATGTCCTTATAAGAAGAAGGAAAAAGAGTTCCCTTTTCTTTTCATAGAAAATGCACCAAGAGAAGGCCCCATTTACAGTCAAGAAGAAAACTCTCACCAGAATCAGACATGCCAGCACCTTGATTTCTCACTTCCAGCCTCCAGAATTGTGGGAAAATAAATGTCTGTTCTTTAAATCATCTAGCCTATGATATTTTTGTTTTGTTTTACTTTTCCAATGTTCTCAATGCACTACAAAGGTTCTCAAACTTAGCTATGTGGCAGAATCACTAGAAAAGCTTGTTTGCATGTGTGTGTGTGTGTGTGTGTGTGTGTGTAGTTTATTAAATAGTGATATTTTTAAAGTAACATGCAAATAAAAAATACTGACTACAATTATAGATTTATGTGAGTACTATTTATTAATGCAATGCTAGTTTAAAATGAAAAATATATACCAGGGTGTTATCTGTTGTAAGCAACATGGCATAATATACACAAAATGATAATCTACTGAGAGTCTCTCCATAGCCTTAAATTGTTCTCTATTTTGTACTGTAATTTTTGTCAGTGTGCAATGATGCCATCAGAGAAATGCATTGTTATTCATTCTTCATTACTGATAACTCCTCACATACGTGATTTCTATTCATTATTTCCTTAATTTTGTTCAGATCTATTTTTTAATTGAAAAATAATTGCTTTACAATATTGTGTTGGTTTTTGCCATACGTCAACATGAGTCAACCATAGGTATACATACGTCCCCTCCCTCTGAAATCTCCCTCCCACATTCCACCCCATCCCATCTCAGCCTATGGTATTTTATTACTGCAGTCCAAGCTAAGACAAGCTCACTCAACCCCACTGCCCTCTTGTATTCATATAATTGAGGAATTTCAGGACAGAACCATTTTGTGAAAACAAGACCTCTGAAGCAAAATTTGTGTGTCCACGGTCACTCAGCTAGTTCATGGCAGAGCTGAAACTTGCTCCCTAGATTCTCTGATTCTTAAGTCCCCAAATTCTCAACTATACTTGGCAGTCATTTTAATTAACAATCTGAATGGCATTCTGCCCAACATTAGTTTTAGTCTTTGGGAGTCAACTGGAGTCCTAAGGAAGTCATTTAGATTTCATGCTCCAGACTCAGATGAATGAATTTCTAGTGAAACTGAGACCCTGAATCACAGAGGTGATGGCCTTTGAGTCAGCCCATCCATTCTGCTCACACCTAAGGTGAGTGAGCCATCATCCAGGGAGACCAGAGGAGTAAGAAAGGTCCTTGTACTAATCCATGAAGAACTGGGGCAGTTTTGTCTGAGAGGAGAAAAATGGCCCCTATCTTTAATCATGAATCAAACTTGATCTTTTCATCTGACTCTTAAATAACATTTCCCTTAAGATTTGGCAATGGATTTTATTAACTATAACCTCTAACCACACACACACACACACACACGATCGGTATTCCTGACACTACTACATCATAGCTGTGTGACATCTATCTTGGTTTTCTTATCTGTATACTGGAGCTTAATAACAGTACTTAGCAATATATTATTTAGTATTATTATGGAGAGTATTGTCCTTAATATAAAATAAACCTCCTAGAAAGTTTCTTAACACAATGAATGCTAAATATTATGATGGCAATTATTATTTTTAGAATGCATGTTGTGATGTTTCACAATAAATATACCAATAGAAAGATACTCTACTGACTTTGAACTCATTTAAATTGCAATATATTATGTTTATGTACTGCTCCATTCTTTCTATGATCACCACTTCTTAAAAGAATGATCCTCCCTTATTTGAGGCTTCTGAGAGAAAGAACTGAAAGAGGGTTTGAAATCACAACCAACAAATCCCCACAGACACAGGTTAAACACTTATAGACAAGAAAATAGAGACTACTCAAGTTGATGAGGGTATCAAAGACAGATGAAAAGGTCAAATTAACATAAAGAAGTGTTGCTAAGATATGAAATAAATATCAGCCAAAACAAAAACAACTNCCACAGACATAGGTTAAACACTTATAGACAAGAAAATAGAGACTACTCAAGTTGATGAGGGTATCAAAGACAGATGAAAAGGTCAAATTAACATAAAGAAGTGTTGCTAAGATATGAAATAAATATCAGCCAAAACAAAAACAACTTTGAAAAATGCAAACTAGAAATTCTAAAGTGAAAGAAGTGCTGAAGTATAAACTGGAAATATACTTCAAATAATTCAGAGAGGATGAGAATACAAAATGAGCTCGTACTATAGCAAAAAGAGTCATATTCTTTGCAGCTATAATGAAGGAGATGTGAAAGCTTTATCTTAGAAGCTCCTTAAACATATTTAATTTTTTTGGTCTTAATTACATTTATCAATGTTATAAAATGCTATATACATCTTTTTAGCTTCCCAGGGGCTGAGTAGTAAAGAACCTGCCTGCTAATGCAGAATTTACTGGGGACGTAGGTTTGATCCTGGGTTGGGAAGATCACACAGAGCTTGAAATGGCAAGCCACCCCAGTGTTCTTGCCTGGGAAATTCCTTGCACAGAGGGGTCTGGCGGCCTACATTCCATAGGGTCACAAAAGAGTTGGACGTGACAGAGTGACTGAGCACGCATCTATTTTTCTGAACTATCTGGCTGAGGTGTGATATTAAGAATTGATTTTATAGCCACAAATCTGTCTTTAATGCTGTTTCCAAATACCGTGCTGCTCTGTGCCTGTCAGGGAATGGTTGTGTGTATTAGTTGCTTAGTCGTGCCCGACTCTTTGCAATCCCATGGACTGGAGCCTGCCAGGCTCCTCTGTCCATGAAATTCTCCAGGCAAGAATACTGGAGTGGGTTGGGTACTGGTATGTTAATCATACCGTTTTGTCCTAAACATTTTGATCCAGATGAAAAATAGCTGGGGACTCAGACTCCAAAATATCAGTTTCTTTACTTACAAACTGAATTCAGTTCAGTTCAGTTTAGTTCAGTTGCTCAGTCATGTCCGACTCTTTGCAACCCCATGAATCGCNCACGCACGCACGCACTTTTGGGGTAACTGAATGTTTTAGGAAGTCTAGACTCACACACACACACACACACGCACACACTTTTGGGGTAACTGAATGTTTTAGAAAGTCTACACTTTTCCAAGACAGGTTTGATTTCCGATATCCTCTCATTTGTTAGATTATATTTGACCATGTGTCCAAATATAGCTACTTCATATTTTATGTATTCTTATCACTAGAGATAAAGCCCATTGCTGTATACTTGAACTCAATATTCACAGATTAATAAATTATAGGAAAACCTTTGACAACATTTCAAACAAATATAACAAATAATAATGACTTAAAGTTCATAATTCTTAGCTACTCTTCTCTTATACTTCCTAACGTTCTCCTGCAAGTGAGTAGTTATGAAACAATGGCTAAATATAAATAGGATGTTTTAGAAGATGATTTCAAAATAACCTGCATTTGGGGTTTGTAGAAAACCCTCCCATGTCACATTATTTTAAAGAAATGCTTGAATGCAAATGAGTTGACCTATACTTGATGATTCATTTTGATTTCATTATCCGATGTCTTAACGTGGAAGATCTTGACAGTCTAACAATTTGTCTTCTGTTCTCTTTTGAAATTTCTTTTATTTTTAATTTGGAGGAAGGAAATGGCATTTTATTTCCTGCTTTCTATAGACTCAAAAGTCATAAAATTGTAAAGAGGAGAAAAATTGTCAATTTTTTAAAGGTTAAATGCAGGAAAATTAGAGTGTCTGAAAGGGCAGACTCTGAATGGATCCAGCACAGAAAGGTAGATAGCACTGGAGGGCAAGCTCAAAAATGAGCACTGAACAAAAAGATTGAGCGGAAGTAAGTATGTAAAAAGCGCCTCCCATGTCAATGACATCCATCCTTCCAATTATTTCTTTTAGCTTTATGGTTGCCTTGAGTCACACAGAATATAAGCATCCATTTGATCACATAATGGAAGAACACAACTGTGTTTTGAAGTAAATCACTAACTAACTCTAGGGGCAAATCTGCAGAAAGGTAAAATTTCCCTTCTCTTCTGTCCCAAATCTTTCCTTCTGAAGTACAGGATGACAGCTTTGCAGATGGAAGAAAATCTCAGAAGGCCAGGCAGAAAACTAGCTTCTCATGACTGAATGTAGCAGAGTTGGTACACTTTTTGAATTTCACACAGTAGAATTATCTAAAACAATCTCTGCAGATAATAAGTTTCTGTGGGGGGGAAAGTTCTGGCAGACAAGTAGTATATTTTTTGTTCTCACCATTCTTTGGAATAATTCCTCCTTGTAGAACACTTCAATCACACACTATTTTTTCCCTTCTTTATGAAAATACAGGCTCAGGAAGACTTTTCATGAGCACGTTTCCACCTGTAGCTTTCTCTCAAAGAAACAATGATCAGGATGCTTGGGAATTCAGTCTATCCCAGCAATGTTTGCATATTCATTTGTATCCACCTGTTCTCTGCTGTTGGCCCTGTTCCTTTTCTCAAATCAGTATTGAAAGCATCCTTTGTATTTTAAAACTATTCTAAAAAAGGATTTTTTTTTCTTCAGTTTTTTTTCTTCCAGATACTGGAAGCCACTACAGTATAATTTGGTGCAAAGTTGTCACTTTATGAATCCTTAAGCAAATTCATGTGGAAATGTGTAAACACTCATTTAATGAACCAGATGTTTCTGGGGTCTAAACTATTCCTTGAGAATAAAAGGAATCTCAGCTGGTAAAGAGTCTGCCTGCAATGAAGGAGACATGGGTTAGATCCCTGATTTGGGAACATCCCCTGGAGAAGGAAACAGCTACCCACTTCAGTATTCTGGCTGTAGAGTCCATGGAGTCACAAAAAGTCAGACACGACTGAGTGACTTTCACTTAGGTTATTTAGAATTCCTGAATATTTCTTACTCCCTAGGAATAATAATAAATATCCATGTAAGCTGATTACCAAATACTGACAAGGTAGGGGGAAAGGCTTTCAAATAAACTTATCAGCATGATCAACAGAAACAAGATTTAGAAAATCCCATATATACAAAAGATTATGTTCCATATACTCAAGGAAAAATTGTAATAACTTGACTCAGTGCCTGCCTTCAATAAAGTTACTATCTAAGTGAAGATAAGACAAACATCTGAAAAGATAAATAACAAGTGAATGCCATAAATGTTACAGGCAAAATTAGCGGTGCTGGAATGTGGGGATTCATATGTAAGAAATGTGTATTTGGTCCTGGTCCCTGCTGCTGGCACAGAGCTCCTAAAACCCTTAGAATTTCCTAAGTGCTAAGAACAATAAAAGTCTCTTTTTTTATGTTAATGAGGTGACTTCTGGATAGATCCTACAGAAGGGTACTGATTACCAAGAAAAAATCAGAAATGGAGGGTTTGAACTTTTAACCCCGCCCCCTGACCTCCAGGGAGGGGAGAGGGGCTGGAGGTCAAGTCAACTGTCAATGGCCACTCAATTAATCGATTAAATCATGATACACCTGAAGAAAAACAGCGTTCAAAAGGGTACATGCATGCCACTGTTCACTGCAGTACTATATACAATTGCCAAGACATGGGAATAACCTAAATGTCCATCAACAGAGGAACAGATAAAGATGTGGTACATGCATACAAAGGAATATTATAAATCCATTAAAAAGAATGAAATAATGGTATTTGCAGCCATTATTGGATGGACTTACAAATTGTCATACTGAGTGAATTCAGACAGAGAAAGAAAAATATCATATGAAATTTGGAATTTTTAATTCCATCCCCTGACCCCCAGGGAGAGGAGAGGCTGGAGGCTGAGTCAACTGCCAATAGACAATGATTTAACCAATCGTGCCTATGTAATAATAACCTCAATAAAAGCCCCAAAGGACAGAGTTGAAATCCGTTCTGGGCTGGCAAGCTAAAACAATTCCACATGCCTCCATGTCCCAAAGTCCACCAGAATAGAAGCTTTTCTCCTCAGGACACTGACCTGTATATTTCTTCATCTAGTTGCTGCTGCTGCTGCTGCTGCTGCTACTAAGTCGCTTCAGTCATGTCTGACTCTGTGCGACCCCAGAGACGGCAGCCCATCAGGCTCCCCCGTCCCTGGGATTCTCCAGGCAAGAACACTGGAGTGGCTTGCCATTTCCTTCTCCAGTGCATGAAAGTGAAAAGTGAAAGTGAAGTCACTCAGTCATGTCCGACTCTTAGCGACCCCATGGACTGCAGCCAACCAGGCTCCTCTGTCCATGGGATTTTGCAGGCAAGAGTACTGGAGTGGGTTGCCATTGCCTTGTCTGAGTTGCTGCTTCATATCCCTTAATATAATAAACCAGTAATCTAGTGAGTAAACTAGTTTCCCGAGTTCTTAAGCCACTCTAGCAAATAAATGGAATCCAAGGAGAGAGCAGGGGGACCNCAACCAGGCTCCTCTGTCCATGGGATTTTGCAGGCAAGAGTACTGGAGTGGGTTGCCATTGCCTTGTCTGAGTTGCTGCTTCATATCCCTTAATATAATAAACCAGTAATCTAGTGAGTAAACTAGTTTCCCGAGTTCTTAAGCCACTCTAGCAAATAAATGGAATCCAAGGAGAGAGCAGGGGGACCTCTGATTACAGCCAATAGGTCAAAACACAATAAACTGGATTCACAATCAGCATCTGAAGCAGAAAGCAGTCTTGCTGAACTAACCCTTAACCTATGGAATCCGATGATGTCCCTGGTAGACTGTGCTAGAGCTGGATTGAATTGTAGGACACTCTCTGGGGTCATAATTGCTTGGTACTGTGGGGAAAACCCCCACACACTGAAACTGGATGCAGAATCTTAAGTACAGACAAATAATTTAAGGGAAAAAAAAAGAGTATTATACAATCCCTAGATTGGAAAGTTTTCCAATGTTCTAGCTCAATAACTTACTGATGCTGGAGTCCCTTTTAAAAATCAGAGTTCACATTAAATAAATGTGTATTATTATCCCAGCCCTGTGCAAAACATTTTGATAATAAATATTGAAAATATATATTCACTGTTTTGCATAACAACTTCAGGAGGTGAATTTTGTTTTGTTTTCAAATGAGGAAACCAAAATTCAGAAAGAGTGTCTAAATATCTTGTCCAAGATTCCACTTCTAGCAACAGAAAGAGCAGTGATCCAAACTCCAGTGTTTCTTACCTAAGGTCTGTGCTCTCCACTGGGGGTAACAGACTCTTGAACATGAATAGTAACATCTTTGGGTCCTTTCCCCAGTTAAGGAGTCTCAACACATTCCCAGTAACTTGTTCCACTGATGGTTCCTGGGGAGCCTAATAAAGGTTTCATAGATGTGAATATTCCAGAAAGAAGGAAACCAAAAGTTAAATAAACAAATGCAAATTAAAATTTAGAAAAGTAAATTCCAAACCATGCTTGTAATTTGTAGACTGCAAATTTGTACTGCACTTGGAATAGCCTTTGATTCCTATTCCACTCTTAACGATCAGAATCAGTTCTACGTAACTAAGAACTGAACTTAGAAAAACTGCACTTTTAAAAACTCGGTTTTTATGACATTTAAAAGATAACTGAAGTATGGAGGAAAGTATCAGGAGATGAATGCAATATAATCCACAGAGTTATAAATGTAAATTCAGAGAATTTAAATTCATGATTGACAAGGCATACAATGGTTATTACAGACCATTTGTCAAAAATCCTTTACTTTTGTGATTTATTTTCCACTCAAGAACAACGTTGTCTAAATCCATTGTTCTCCCTTGAGTTTTATCTTTTATCTGTTTATTTAATTTCAAAGACAATTAGATAAGCCAAAGTAATGGCTCTACAGATGTATAAATGTATCCTGAGATGCATAAATTACAGACATTTCAATAAGTACCAAATGGAAACTGGGTAGCCTGTCCCATCTCCAGCGGATCCCAGGAAATAAACTGGGGTCTCCGACATTGAAGGCAGATTGTTCACCAACTGAGCTATCAGGGAAGTCTATGAAATGAAAAAGGAGCAGCTATTTGCTTGAACACAAATGGGTTTGTTGTTTGGAATAATCATCCTTTTTTTTTTCTTTTTTAACCAAGCACTTTGGCCCCTTTTGTTACTTATTGAACAATTTAAATGAGTAATTCTTTTTTTTTAATTAATTTATTTAATTTGAGACTAATTACTTTACAATATTGTAGTGGTTCTTGAAGCAAGTAATTCTTAATGTACTGGTCTTTAATGTCCATCAGTAAATCAAATGATTTTTCTTTCTCAAGGTTTCTCAGTGTTTCTCATTGTCCTTTTTCTCTCTCAACGGCATAGGTATGTGGGTTGAATCTTTATATGTGAGGCTTAAAACTGGAGAAAAATATGATTTCATAGAAAAAAATACATATATGGCAAGTTTTTCTGCAAATGAAAGAAATATTTTTCAATACAATCTTTCCTCACTTTGTTAGGCCTTTTCCTCTATAGAGACATCAGTTCAGTTTGACTATGGTGGAGTTTATAAAAAATACTTGTGATAAATAAGAAAAACAAGATTGTTGGTTAAAATAGCTTTAAAAAAAATTATACCACTTCACTCCTCCAAACAGCAATGGATTCACCATTCTACACAAGAGAGAAAAAAAATTTTATGACATTCTATTAAATACTTTGCATGATCTGACCACAGTCACACTGATTTGGGTTAGTTATTGGGGGCCTTAAACGGTATGATATATACAAAGATCATTCAAAGGGAAACCAAACAGTAGAGGTTAAGAGTTGGGACCTAGAGTCCATTAGGTTAGGGTTAAAATGTATATTGTCTCCCTGCCTATTTAACTTGTATGCAGAGTACATCATGAGAAATGCTGGGCTGGAAGAAGCACAAGCTGGAATCCAGANTCAATTCTGGTTTCCTTGTTGTGTTTTCTATGTCTGTGAGTCTGTACCTGTTTTGAATTAGATTCATTTCTTTTATTTCTAAAAGCTCTTTTTATCTTGTCAGTTTTAGAGACCAAATAGACTCATTCAAAAATATGTATGTTGGGCTAGAAAACCAGCAGCCTCTGCAGGCCAGGCAGTTCATTTCAATAAGAGTACACTAGCAAACTAAAAGCTGGATTTCAAATCTCCAAAAGTATTTGGAGGTTGCCTCTATTTTCAAGTTGTCTCTCTTTTTCCAGAGGTTCTAAATAGGGAAAAAGCATTCATTATGGGGTCTTTTTCTGTTTATAATACTGAAATAATAATCACAAAAAAACAAGGGAACTATGATCTACAAACATTTTTTTTTTCCTTTGCAGCTTTCCCTATCAGGATGATCTGTCTAGCACTGATGAATGAGGCATATAGCATTTTATATAACCTTTTATCATATGCCTGGATGTTATATACATAAATACAAAGTCTTTTAAAAATTCCTCACTTGGACCTGGAATGTATTATGCTTAATAAAATAAGTCAGACCAAAAAAAGACAAATATTGTATGTTATCGCTTATATGTGGAATCTAAAGAATAAAACAAACTAGTAAATATAACAAAAAGAAAGATTCACAGAGAACAAACAGCTGGTGGTCACCAGTTGGGAGAAGGAAGGAGGGCAAGATAGGAATAGGGGATTAAGAGGCACAAATTACTATGTATGAAATAAGCTACAAAGACATATTGTACAGCACAGGAAATGCAGCCAATATCTTAAAATAACTAAATGAAGTATAATCTATAAATTTTTGAATCACTATGTTGTATACCTGAAATAATATTGTAAATCAATAATATAACACTGTAAATCAACTATACCTCAGTATTTTTAAAGGTAGGCAAAGGAAATGATCAGACCATATAAACACACAAATCTCCCTTTTTTTCCTCAAACCCCTAGCTATAAAATCAACATTTATGGGGTTAACATTACAGCTGCCTAGAGATCCAAGCTGCAACTTAAGGTGGGGCTGCAGTGGAGCTGAGGCAGCTGCTAAGCTGAAGAAAAACTAGAGTAGATTTTTGTTGCTTATTTCACTCATTTTTTTCCCCTTCTGGCTTATCTAAAGCCTTACTCCAGTCCTGGGACCTGATTTAACTATTTCCCTTCCACTTGGAGTAAAGAGCAACACAACCTTTTAACATTTTTGGTCCATGCAAAGCGTTCAGGAATTTAGGGACCCTTCCCCTTCTACCCAGAGGAGAGAGCAGCTACAAACTCATATTTATTGTCTTTAGTTCATATGAAGCTCATTTGGGAAGAATATTTGGGTCCTTTCTTCTCCCACTTGGAGGAGAAAGCAAAAACCAGAGCCATCGGCTGAGTTGCTCTTTTTCCTCCTTTTAGCTAGCACAGCCAAGAAGAGCCAGGGGATGGAGCAAGGCAACTCCTATGGTTGGATTTACCATTTTTCAAATTCCGGAGGGAATTTGCCTCTCACAAGAAATGGCAACTCAGTTGCTGTAGTTAACCCCATGGCCATCCAGTCACTGGGGTTTTGTCACCACCCACCACCCACCTCCCTTTTTCTTTCTTCCCAAGTTATGCTGTAGCCATATTTCAGTGAGTCAGTGTCTTTCTATTGAGTCCCTACTGCCACTACTGCCACCACATCCGGTGATTCACTGCAAGAACTAATACCACCAAGGATATAATTGTGTTGGCAGTTAAGGTTTACAACAGCAAATAGATATGTGGTAAAATCAGCAAAGGAGAAATACACAGGAGGGCGCACTGCACAGATTGCCTTATGCTGTCTCTCTCCCATAAGGGGTCACACAGAGCTTGCTGTTCCCTCAGCAACAAAAACACAGCAGTACGTGCGTGCGTGATGGTTCTGCCCAGTGAAGCCAATTATAGACTCACCACATAAGATCTTTCCTGGGACTTAGTCATCAGGCACCCTCAGCTGAGTATATGAAATTCCAGATTCCCAGAAGGAAAGCATTCCCAGAAGTTTGGCATAAACCACACTACACTGTTTGCACAAACAGTATAGGCATAGTGGGCCACACTTTTCAGTTAGGGAATAATGGGAACTTTCTTGAAATCCAAGTTCCTAGACTCCAGCCAAGCGCAAATATTGTGAGCAGGTCTTTCAAGGGAAGCAGTCTCAGGCTTGCCATGTTAATCCCTCTCTGGGCACACATGTTATTCAGCCTCAGGATAACAATAATACCACCACATGATATAATTACCAAGAATAATTAAAAATTTTAAATAGGGTCTCTCCATTCTCTCTCATATTTTTCATGAGAAAAATATTGTATTGCCCAAGTCATTACATTCTAAATTCTCCCTTTGAAATGTTATTTGGCCTTAATTTTTAGTTCAGTGCTTACCGCCTGTTTTTATGTTAAATACGCTAATCATTTTGGTTTTCCAAAGCTTGTTCTTTAATAGATTCCTTATGAAGGACATATATGGACAATATTCCTTGAGCTCTTGCATGTCAATAACATTTTGTCCATGTCCGTTATGGTTGAAAGACAGTTTTTCTTGGTATAAATTCTTGGATCATATTTTCTTTTCTTGTTCTAGCTTAAATGTTACTCTATTCTGGCGTAAAGCGTTGCTGGTAAAGTCTGATGACTACTGAATTTTCTTACCCTCAGAAGTCACTTGCTATTTTTGTCTAGATGCTACAGATATTTTTATCTTTAAATAATTTATGAGACTATGACTTAGTGGTGGTTATTCTGGGTGGATATTCTCAGGTACATGTTATTGTTTCAAATATTTTTTCTGTAGCTCTCACCTCCCAGAGATACCAACTACATATCTATTCAGTTCAGTTCAGTCACTCAGTTGTGACCAACTCTTTGCAACCCCATGGACTGCAGCACACCAGGCTTCCCTGTCCATCACCAACTCCTGGAGCTTGCTCAAATTCATGTCCATCAAGTCAGTGATACCATCCAACCCTCTCATCCTCTGTCAGCCCCTTTTCCTCTTGCCTTCAGTCTTTCCCAGCATCAGGGTCTTTTCCAATGAGTTGGCTGTTTGCTTCAGGTGACCAAAGTATTGGAGCTTCAGCTTCAGCATCAGTCCTCCCAATAAATATTCAGGATTGATTTCCTTTAGGATGGACTGGTTGGATCTCCTTGCA